>WBNO01016651.1:88760-156728 GCA_013400575.1 Peucedramus taeniatus
TCACAGCGAGTGGCGCTGCTCCAGAGCGCTCGGAGTGCCACGGAGCCGTCCCGGGACAGCCGGACGGGGCTCGGGGCTCGGGGCTCGGGGCTCGGTGCCACCCTGCTGCCCCGGCAGCCCCAGCCCGAGCTCTCCGGCCCCAGAACGCCCGACCCGCGCTGAAGGCAGCGAGCTGCGGCCTCTGCCCAAGCCGCCGCACGGGCTGTGGCCGCTCCGCTCTCGGGCGCGGGATTTAAAAATGAAAAATTGCTCCGAGGGACAGAAATGGGTCTGGGGGAGGGTTAGGCAGAGGCTGCCTGCGGGGCGAGAGCCAGCCAAGACTGCCGGGCACCCAGCAGACCTCAGAGTTACACCCTGAGGGCTGCCAGGTCTCACCTTAAAACTTTTTGTAACATCACAGGTTGGCAGCGTTTCCCATTAGAGGAAAGCCGAGCTCTGCCCAGCGCGGCCCGCCGTGACCCGGCACCGTGCCTGCGGCTGCACTGAGCTTGATTTATTTTTTAAAACCGCTCTGCCTTGGCGATCTTTTCCTCCCGGCCCTTTTGTATTCTGATCTGTGTATAGATCTGCCTCTGAAATCTATATAACACCAACGCGAAAACAGATTTCAAGACAATGAATGCAAATCTGTGCTCAGAGACCATCTGCCAGATGAGGGAATCAGATGTTCGGTAGTTAAAGGCACAGCGCAAGGATTCAAGGATTTCCTTGACTCATTATGTGCAGCTCCTCTCTTTAACCTGCTCGATTTTTTTTGTTTTGTTTTGTTTAAACGGGATAGAACTATAATTTCCATTTCCGAATAAATCGGAACTCCTTCCATCCACGTTCAGCCGCGATTCAAAATTCCATGTTAAATGCTAGATTATTTTCACGGAGTTTTACGCAGTTCTCTCGAAAAAGAATCTCAAATTAAAATGTTCCCATGAAACTTTCATTTAAATGTATCCCTAATTCAGGCACGATTGAGGGCAAAGCCGGGACTCAGATTTATTCTGTCTACATAAGTGACAGACATGGTATTGGATGAACTAATACATCTCACCCAATCTTTGTTCAAGGAAATTTGCCATGCTATCCCACCTCCCCAAATTGATAAATATGCAGGAAATGATTTTGCCCGGTTAGCAAAAGGCGAGGCTGGCGTTACTTTAACATCAGCGAAAGCAGCAGCAGTGTGACGGAGCTGGAGGGTGGAGGCTGATCTTCCAAGATACGATCTTAGCATCTCTGACATGCAATTTCTCTGTGTTAAAAAGCCCAAACAGGGCAAGACAGTTTTTAAAAATACTAAAAAGAGTGAAAAACCAGGCGATGGTAAGGCGTAATACAGTGGGGCTTTTTTACCGTTTCGCAATAGGCCCGGGTACATTTCCGCGAATAAAAGCCCCTCTTTGTACTAAGATAATTTCTGGCAGCACCGCTCCGGCCGTTCCTACTTTTGTCCCTAAAGCACGGGCAGGGGCGGAAGGGGAGGGGGCGGAATTCCCTCTCGCTGCCACCTTGGCCGATGCGGTCACAAGGAGAGAACGCTCCCCGACAGCCCGAGAGCATCTCCCCCGGAGATAAAGCCCCGAGCATCTCCCCCGGAGATAAAGCTGAGACCATCTCCCCCGGAGATAAAGCCCCGAGCATCTCCCCCGGAGATAAAGCTGAGACCATCTCCCCCGGAGATAAAGCTGAGACCATCTCCCCCGGAGATAAAGCTGAGACCATCTCCCCCGGAGATAAAGCCGAGACCATCTCCCCCGGAGATAAAGCCGAGAGCATCTCCCCCGGAGATAAAGCTGAGACCATCTCCCCCGGAGATAAAGCTGAGACCATCTCCCCCGGAGATAAAGCTGAGACCATCTCCCCCGGAGATAAAGCCGAGACCATCTCCCCCGGAGATAAAGCCGAGAGCATCTCCCCCGGAGATAAAGCTGAGACCATCTCCCCCGGAGATAAAGCTGAGACCATCTCCCCCGGAGATAAAGCTGAGACCATCTCCCCCGGAGATAAAGCCGAGACCATCTCCCCCGGAGATAAAGCCGAGAGCATCTCCCCCGGAGATAAAGCTGAGACCATCTCCCCCGGAGATAAAGCTGAGACCATCTCCCCCGGAGATAAAGCTGAGACCATCTCCCCCGGAGATAAAGCCGAGACCATCTCCCCCGGAGATAAAGCCGAGAGCATCTCCCCCGGAGATAAAGCTGAGACCATCTCCCCCGGAGATAAAGCTGAGACCAACTCCCCCGGAGATAAAGCTGAGACCATCTCCCCCGGAGATAAAGCTGAGACCATCTCCCCCGGAGATAAAGCCGAGCCTGTCCCCGCAAGGCCGGGTCCAAGCCAGGCTCTCCCAGCGCCGCGAACAAAGGGGGCTCGCGTGGCCGGGGCCGCTCGGGTTCAGGGATTCCTGGCGGGTCAGGGCAGGAGCGCTCCCCGTGCCCGGGCAGATGCCACCCAAACCGGGCACTCGGGCAGCTGCGGGGGCACGGTCCCCTGCCCGCGGGGCTCGGGGAGCGGCGCTCCGGGCAGGGCAGGGCTCTGGGGGACACGGTTTGCTCCCCCAACAGAGTGTGTCGCCTTTCAGATACGCTGTAAAAGCGCAGGAGTGCTTGGATACTTCTGGAATTATAGACTCCTGATCTAGGCTCCCCATTTCAAGCCCAAACTGAATTTCAACCAAGCGAAAAGCCCATCGCTCGGACTACTCTGATGCAAATTCACTCAGGGAAAAAAAAAAAATAAAAAAAGCAGTGTTTATACCCGTGCGACCGCCGATAAATCTGGATTTGCACTTTAGGGGTTTCCGCAGCTCGGCTCGGGCGGTCGGATCCACCCGCAGGTAAACGGAACTCAGCAGGGAAAACACCCCAAAACAACCCCAAAACCCCAAACCTTCCAGAGATAAAAGCGAGGGGAGCGTCCAAGAGAGCACGAGCCGTGCCGTAAATGCAGTTACGGATTCAAACGGGAGCAGGAGGGCGGGGAGGGGGGTCCGGGGCGGCTCCGGCCCCGCGGCTCTGCCGGCCGAGGGAGGGGAAGCGCCGGGCCGGGCTCCTCTGCATCGTCCCGGGCTGTCCCGCATCGTCCCGGGCTCCCCGCATCGTCCCGGGCTCCCCCGCATCGTCCCGGGCTGTCCCGGGCTCCTCCGCATCGTCCCGGGCTGTCCCGGGCTCCCCGGGCTCCCCGCATCGTCCCGGGCTCCCCGCATCGTCCCGGGCTCCCCCGCATCGTCCCGGGCTGTCCCGGGCTCCTCCGCATCGTCCCGGGCTGTCCCGGGCTCCCCGGGCTCCCCGCATCGTCCCGGGCTCCCCGCATCGTCCCGNCCGATCCTTTCCTTCTGGAGGAAGGGTTATTCCCCTCCAGACTGCCGCACTCGTTTCCACGTGCGCGGGTCAAAATGACAGGTGAGGCAGATTTGGTACAGAGAGATGCTCCTCTTTGGTAGCGGCTTTTTAACCGCTCGTTTCGCACTCCGGAGTCAACTTTGACTCCTCGGCACGTCCCAGCAACTCTCAGCAGGAAGAAAGATGGATAGAAGATAATATTTAACCCGTTTAAAAGCATAACCTTAAACTACTATTGTTCCCGCTCACGTTTAAGGGGAGATCGTCAGAAAAAAAAAAAAAAAAAAAAAAAAAAAAAAAAGAAAAGAAAAATAAAAAGAAAAAAAAAAAAGTTTATCTAAGCCTAAAGACGACACTTGGAAGGAAACATTTAATTCTTGTTCCTATTCATTTGCGAGAATTCACCAACCTTCAGGTGCCTCAAGGGAACGAATTGTAGGTTAAAATTAAGAGTGCCAGAACTGAGAAGAACAACTAACATATTTCCCTCTTTTTCCACTAATTGCACTGGACAGTTCATTTTTCCAGTACACCTGTACCAGAAAAATAAATGTGCCTTTTAGAAATGTTTTCTTAAGCTGATAACAGCTTCAAGCTCCGAGTCATGCGTTCAAGCACACATCAATTGCACTTTGGCAATCCAGGGACGGTATTCAGCAAACAAAGAAGTCCCCGAAAATAACTTTCAAGTGCCGAAGATCAGCATAAACAAAGTATTTACTTGCAGGGGACAGCTTGCGATAGAAATGTGGCTGAGAAGCCAGGAGCAGGCTGAGTGCTGAGCTGTGGAATGAGGAGTGTGAGGAGGGCAGTCAGAGCTCTGTGTGCAGAACCAGGCAGAAAATTGCTCCAGCTGGTGCAAGGCTACCCCGGACGGACAAGAGTCTCCGTTTAACTAAAATAAAAACGTACAAAATGAAAAAATGCTTCTTAACGGGGGAGGTTTAAAGTAGTTCAGGTGGGTGCAACTAAATCCTGAAAGCAGCTTGAGTTCTCAGCTGTGAAAACTGCAAAACTGAAGTGCTGCAGTGCTTTCTGTTAGATTTGTTACAAACCTGGTTTTATACAATCAACACTTTTCTCAGAAGAGAACTCTCCATCTGATTGCTGGAAAAAGCTGAACCCCCAAGTATAGAACACCAGATCCTCATCACAGCCTCCCCATGCCAGTAAATAATAAACAGAAACACGGGTTTACAGCTTAAAATGGAGAGCCCTACCTGGTCTCTGCCCCTTTCTCTCCCCCTTCCCTCTGGCACCATAAAGTCTTTCTTTGGAGGCAGCTCTCCACACTCATCAGCCCTCACAGACTGCCCATTGCAGAGATTTCACCCATCTTATTTATGAGCAGAGAGTAAAGGAATGCTTTCAAACTTACAAATGCAGAAGTAAACATTTAATAACCTCTTCCCCACCTCATCTTTCCCAAAAGAGAGAAAACATTGTCTCCATCAGATCACTTCTGAGTGTCCTGTTCATTCAATAAGTAGGTGTTTTTTTCTTTCTTTCTACAACAGAAAAACACATCTGCTACATTTTATATCCAACTTTTTTATTTTAAAAGATACTTTTACTGCCTTTTGCCTAGCATAGTTTTGGAACACGTTAGCAAATAATATTTTACCATGGGGAGTGTGTGTTCCATTATATTTTATAATGCAGATTTGAGGAGTTGTAGCACTGAAGTTTGTTTTTGTAACCACATGGAGGTTTGAAGCAACAACCACACTCAGGAAAAATACTTGAGGCGGGTGTATGTTTGTGCTGGGATCTTCTCCCTCATTTGGCACTTCATGGAAAGCAATCAAAATAAACTTTCCAATACGTCTTTGTATATGAGCGATCTGAAATATTCACCAGGAAGGAGTTTAGGTTATCACAGCCTTTCTAGTTCCAGGTGTATGCTTAGGATCCACCTCCAGCTGTCAAACACGAGCAACTGGATAAATGCAGACACACTGAAGGTCAGCATTCAATTAATTCATTAACATATGAGCCAAATAAAAGTGGTCCACAGAATTGCAAACATTGTTACAGTGGCACTTAACCTGCTACAGTCACACAAGTGGCCTTACAAGAATTACTTGACAATTCAGACATGCTTAACATCATGCTCAAACATCTGCACAGTGAGGGCCTCATTTTTATTTCTTGACTCAGCTGAATGCAGCTGTGCCTGAGACAGGTGTCTCACTCTAGTGACATGAACAGTCACTCGAGTGATGCTACAGGGACCCTTTGCTAGCTCAAAAGTCAGCAAACCTTAAGCAACTCGCTAGATAAAAACCCTTCTTTTTCAAAGTATTCCAAAATATAAGCATTGCAGATTTCTGTAGTTCTTCCATGAAGTACAACCTAACATTTAAACTAGAATACTCTGGAGTGACAGGGATATAAAACTGCTTTGATGCAAACTGCTATTGTAGCAGGAATATGCAAATTGTGTTTAATTCCAAATTCGCCAGTTTTGCCCTTGATTGATAGAAAAGGCACATCAGGGTTAGGAAAATCACTTGGATGGTCAATAATCATAACACCTGCCTCTTGTAAAGTGTCCTGTGCCTTCTTTTAAAGTATCTGGTAATAGAAGCAAAAATAAAATACACAAAAATAGACCAAATACACCAAAAAAAACCCCAATCTAACTTGACTATTCCTACATTTTTTCCATAAGCTATAAGAAAGAGGCTTTAAAAAGCCCAATATTCTACAGTTAGAGCTTTACAGCCTTGGAGAGACAGCTCAGCTCTTCTTTGAAGTGCATTAAACAAAGAAACTTCAGGTTATTTGGTGGAACAGAACTATTAACACTCCTCACTCCAGAAAGCCAACAGGATTTCTACCTCAGTACATTGCACTTCAAAAGCTGCCGAATTACACAGCCAGATTCTGACCCTGAGAAGGTTTGCACCTGTATCAGAAGCAGGGAAGCTGATTTTATGTGACACCAGCTCCTCTCGTCACAGCTTTCCATGTTTCCTTCCCATAAGCAGTAAAAACACCAAAAACAAAAGCTCAACATTTAAGTCATCAGAATCTAGGTTAGTCTAAACATTCTCTTCCAGAAGGTAAGAAATCTTCCCAGTGTTTCAGGCCTTCTGCACTATTTAATTACAGTTCCCCATTTGAACTGCTTCTTTCATCACTGATTTTAACAGGCCAAACAGCAATGCTTTGAACGTGTCTCACACCTAAACGGTTCTGATACTTACAGGAATTTGATCAGCCTGGTTGTAAACCCTCACCTTTTCATCAGTTAGGTGAGTAAAAACAATACATTTTACTGAATAATCGGATTCCATTTCAATTTCAAGAGAAAGCTCTGCTTGCCAGACAGAAATGGCTACAGAAATATCTTCAGCTGAAAGCTGGAGCTTGTTCTTACCAGGACTGACCTTGCTGCAGACTGTGAGTGGAAGAAAGGAAATGATATGCCATATGCTTCAACATACTCCAGCCTTCAGATGCTCTGAACACGTGCTCTTGAAAACAACAGAGGGTGTTTTCCTTCCCTAAGGCTGGAGAATGCATGTGGACCACAAAGCTGTGTCTGCTCAGGGTGTTCTGAAACCCTCTGAACTTGCTCATCTGATTTGTCACTCATGTCCTGAGGGCTTGGAATCAGCCAAGGGTATTTTTTGTCTTCAGCATCATCTTGAGGCATGTGAGTATCAGAAAAGTGTTCAGTGACCATTGCTAAGGGTGGACTGAGCAAATGGCTTGGTCAAATGCAAGTCACACATCTTTAAGACATGTCACACACCTTTAAGCTTTTCTATCTGCCCTCTGCCTCCACTGATAGCTCACTTTGGAGGCCAAACACCAAATTATCATGCTTTCAACTGACTTTGTGCTTCTATACCATTCTGGTACCCAAGGCCTATCCCAGATGAGATAAAGCTCCTTCACTGCACTGCTCACAACCCAAAGTTTAGAAGAAACAATGAGGGGAATGAAGATGGAGCAGAGGCACAGACAGGGAAGCAGGAGGAGAAAACACAACCTCAGAACACTTAGGATGACACAACAGCATTAGTAAGCAACTAAAGGACTTGATGTTCATTGGCTTTCCACTCCACTGCAGTCCTGTTTGGCCAGAGCAGTGTCCAAGTCCCCCCAGGACAGAAGGACAGAGGACATCACCCTACAGGAGGGACAGCCCTGGGTTTGGGCACTGCCTCAAACCTAGAAAGCACTTGATCTTCAAAGGCTTGAGCCCCAAGATCTGATATTTGAGCTACAAAGTTTGAGATGCCCATGGGTTGTAGTCCAGGATGAAACCCCCCAGGGCTGGGTTTTGGCCTGAGCTGTGCCCAGGCACCCCCAGACCCCAGCTTTGCTCTGCTGAGCTCCGGGTGAGCAGGCAGTGGGACACACACAGGGAAGGCCAGGCTGGAGAACAGGGCAGCAGCAGAGGGGAAAGCCATCCCACAGGATGCTTCATGGCACCTGGTTTTTCCTGGGGCAGAATATGAATAATGGTAATGGTGACAGAGCCTGCAGGCAATAAAAGGCCTTGGCAGGTACCAAACAGCTCCAAACTTTGCTTTGGCTCCCTGCCAGCTGCCACAGCCAGCCCTTCCTACTCTAGTCTAGGACCAGTGGCCATTAAGGAATTACACAGCCTCACTGGTTCCCAGTGACAAAACATAGAGAAAATGTATTATATTTTCATTAAAANGAAAGGAAGAAATTTGTTTTTCCACACACACCTGCCCAATTTTAATTAATTAATTATTTATATATATATATAATATATTAATTAATTTAATATATTTCTAATGAATAAGGAAATTGTTATTATTCACATATTCAGCTGCCAAGGTTCCAAACAAGATCAAGCCAATGAAAAATGCCCTACTTTTATTATCACCCTGTGTCCAAGCAGCACATGAAGGCTCAAACCAAGAATCCAGAGCTCCCCAGTGCTAAGCTGTTCGTTGGAATTTGTAAAGAGTTCCAAAGAGAACTCGAGTCTGAGGAGAAACAAGACTACAGGATGAAATAAGTAAGAGAGCAGAATTTTTCTGGGAGTTATTAGTCCTGCATAGCATTCAGCTTAAGCAGATTTGGCCAAGTGGTAACAACCTGCATTTTAAAGCAAAAAAGCACATTCTACCATTTCCATTGATGTTCCTTTTTTATTTTTTTTTTTAATCAGCTAGGATAAGCAGCATTACCAATCAGGCAAAATACTTTGTATTCACTAATAAATCATATTAAGAAACACTTCTAAATCTCCAAACCATAAAGGAAAGAAGTTTTCTTCAGTGACTAGTCCAGCTTGGGAGATTGCTTTTGGGAGAACTGACACAGTTACATTCTTCCTATTTTCCCTTAGGTTTTCATTTCTTGATTCTTTTTCCCTGGCTTTGTTGACCACTGTAGTTTCAATAAAATTATATGACCCAGTAAGAGTCAAATGGGTTGTTTCCTCATTATTCAGGCCCAAGTTGACAAACCCCTTTCAGTGAACACCAAGCCCTGTTGCTCAGCACCTGCTGCAGGGAAATGCTGCTGTGTCATTCCTGTCCCATAAAAAGTGGGAACACGGGGCAGTCAAAGTTGCTGCAAGTCAGTGGCAGGGATGGAATTGGATTTCAGGAGCTCCTGAATCCTGGGACAATGCCATCCATGGACACGTGCAAATATGTCCCCAGGGCTTCATTACTGGCACTTTTGCCACATACCCTGCAAAATAACAACATTGAAGGAGTAGCAAAGGCAGCCAAACACAAACATCTGTTGTAGGGAACATCCCTGTGGGCTGGAAACAAAACAACCTCTGCCTTTCCACCAAGAATTGCTGAAATGAGCCAAGGACATTCACTTGGATCAACAGCATCATCTAAAACCTTGAATTTACAGTCTTACACACTCACATATTCATGGTATGCATGTGTAACACATGTACACCTCTAATATAAAATTATAAGGTGTAGCTTGCCTCTACAGGTAAAACTTCAGCTATTGATAAAATGTTCTCTCATAGTTGGAAGGTTTCCCCTTCCACACCGTTTGTAAAGTGGGAAATAAGATTTAGAAGCCTTAATAATTTGCAGAACTCCTGTTTTACACCTGGCCTAATTATTTGGTAAGATAGTTCCTATTTGAGGGGTTCTAACACCTGCACTGACCCCGTCCCCAATCCTGGGAACATTTGTTGCTCATGAGTACAGCAGGTGAGAAGCAGGGAGCTGATGGTGAAGTTTCACCCTCAGTTTCAGCAAGAGCAAAGCTGCACTTGGATCCCTGACTTCACAACACACCCCAGCCTTGTCCTTTGTCCCAGGAAAAGCCCCAGCACCAGACCAAATTTTCCTTGTGCTGTGCAGTGTGGCCCAGAAACTCCAAATATCCAGGAGTTCAGAATCTGTGTGCAACTCAAGAAATACAGGTTAGAGGAAGTAAAAAGGATGTGTCTGTAGGTTGAGAGTAAAAGAGCAGTTAATATAAAAGCAGAAGTCCATTCAGTTGACAGCAGCCAAACATAAAAGATATAAAATCACAGTTCTATGGTTTAATCTGTATAACACAGTTCAAAGCTTTTCAGAACAAAGCAGATCAATTCTGATCTACATTTCACCCATATCCTACTACAAAACTGACCTTCAGACCCAGAGAATTCCTAGAAAAGGAAAGGGAGAAGATCACCAATCTTGTTAGAAACTTTGCAAAGTCTGAAGAGTTTGTCAGGCAACTTTCTGCTCAGGCACTGACAGAAGCAGGAGGAAGGGGGGAGCTGGAAGGTGATGGCAAACAGCTCTGACAGCACTGGGGAAAGGCCCTCAGAGAGGCCATGGAAAGATCTTGGGAAAGGATGATTAGGGAATAGCAGGAGGAGGCAGTGTAGCTGAACCAACAGCCTGAACTGATCCCCCTCAGCAGAACCAGAAACATGGGGAGCACTGCCCCAGGGGCAGCACATCCCTGTCCTACAGCCCAAGCCTGGAAACTCGGGTAGAAGGACAAAACTCAGATCTTTAAAACGTTATTAAGGTGGGACTGTTGAGGCTTATTCATGTTTCAAGTGCACAGGTCCAGGAGTTGGGCTCAGCACCCCCTCAGCACAAGATGCTCCCAGGGCTGAACCCCCAACACTCAACTCATTTGTGCAAATTTATGAACAACAACCCAATGGAAGATGTTTTGGTGCTGTGCCTCTTGGTTCTGCAAGGATTACATTTTAAATACTCAAGAAAGGAGAGGGTGTCAGTGAGGGAGGCAGCACCTGCACATGACATGAACAGAAGGAGGAGAGGTACATTCCCAATTTACAGATCAGAAACAGGGGTCCATGAAATTTAAGCCACTTGCCTGAAATAATACAGGAAGAAAAGAACTCAGCCCTACTCTCCCACTTTCCAGAGCTGTCTTTCAGAGCGCAATTGCACTCAGTCCCTTTGTAGCACAGCTAAATGTTATTGAAATTGCTTAGTATTGGGGAAAGCAGGAGAAGAAAATGTTCTAAAAGAAAATAAAAGTCCCTTCCATCAAGAAAAGTATTTTACATTCCTGATTAATTGTGCAGAGTCATGTATTTTAAACGGTATTTCCTTTCCCATAGTAATGCTGGCACACAAGACAAGCCTTCAGTTGAAGCACACAGAAATACTAAAATCCTGCTAGTTCATGCACCATTTACCTGGGCAATGCCACCACCTCGTGGCCTGCACAGCAACTCTCGGCTCCAACCCCAAGGTCTCCAAAGGGACCGAACCCAAAGCTGCTGTGGTCCCTTCCGAGGGAGCTCTGCCCAAACTCCACAGCTGAACAGCCCCAGCAGGGCGCCACTGATGCAATTTAATGAAACACGATTGTTTAGCCTTTGTTAGTACAAATTAACACCGCTTCTCAACACAAAGTTACACTTACTCAGTGAGCACAACAAATGGAGCATTAGCAATGCCAGGTTCTGTCAGGAGCTGCACCTTTGCAGTGTGACTGAAGGTCCTCAGGTGACAGGCAAAAAAAAGTGGATATCAAACACCTCATGTTTGGTCACTTGACCATTTACTGCAAAATCCATTTCTGCTCTAAGGAAGAGAGTTTCTGCTCTTTCTAAGTAGAAAAAGCCTATCTGAATCTGCCACAAAGATATAAAAATGCTGTGGATATCTTCTACTGGTACAATCAAGACATCCTGTATGATGTAAGCCCAGACTGCTTTCCAGTGCACAAAAGCATTGACAACAATTTTTCCTGCCCTGGTCAACACAGAACTCATTCAGGGTAACATCAGAGCCAAGAGCAGGCCATTGCCAGCCTGCAGCATCCTCCTCAGAGGATTATATCCTCTGTTTGCACTGCAGCTCTTGGACAAAAGCACCACCTTGCCAGTCTTATACTTCTTTTACCAGCTAATTTTGCAAACCCAGTATTCCAATTTACACTTGCCAAATAGTCGTGGACCTCAGAGAGTCTTAGATCATAGCCTAATTCATTCCAAAAACACTGAAAGCTACTACCTTTCCTCTTCCTTTACTTTGCTGCTTCTTCCACATCTCAGTGGAGCAACTTCAGAGCTGTCAGTGAAACCACAGAGGCCACACTCCATGGGGAGGGGTGCCTGGAACAGTTTATTACAGAATCAGCCATTTACAACTGCTCTCATTTTTTCCAAAGCAGATCGAGGCCACGGTCTTTGATCTAAGCCAGGACCTTGGACTGGAAACATCTGCTTTGGGAGTGACTGAGAACAGTCACAGAGTCACTCCTGTCATCCTCCTTGCTCAGACAAGCTCTAGGGTCCAATCTCTGTAGGCAATTGAGCACCTTATTCCCTTGGGTTCTCTTTTTTTAAAGTTTTAGCCCATAAAGCCTTCCCCCTAAATCCCACTGGCATCTGCTACACTCACACGCTATACTGAAACCTCTTAATCTAAATTACAAACTCTATAGCCTCTTTACAGCACTCTTAGCACACTTAACACAACAGGATCCTCATCACCAACAGGCCTCTGCATTAGTATAAAAACATATATGGGGAAAAAGCAGCCTTATGGCCTAGGGCTTGAATTTGATTTACAGGCACTGTGAATAGCTGGCAGAACAAGGAGTCAGCAGGAAATGCTTTATCAAATGCAACACAGATAGCAGCATGTCTGAATTTTGCTAAATACTTGTATTTTTAATATTTCTATGTGTATTCAAAACTCTCATGGGAAAAACAACCACATCTTGGGGAGTTAGTGGTGATCATAAACACAGGGAAGTCTCCAGTCTTATCTGCAGAAACCGAGTGCCAGACCATGACACAAAAGCCACGCTGGTGATCACTGAGCTTTGTCTTACAAGAAGCACCTGAGTATTTGAAAATTTGTCCCTTCCTGCTGAAAGGTGCAACAGCAATGCTCTCATTTACCCTGGACTTCCTAGTGTTCCTCCCCACATTCCATCCCACAGCAAAAGCATCTTCCATTTACTAGATTTATGGAGAGAAAGTAGAACTACACTAGAGAACAAAACCACTTGGGAATATTTATAAACTCCTCTTTCTGCAGGCCTTGGTGCTTCACCTCAAGGTACCCCTCCAACATTCTGGAGAAGTTTTACTACTCATTGTTTCAGTTCATTATACCAGTTACAGTAAACCCCACTAAACTGGGAACAACCCAAGAACACCCCAAGAAGGCCAAAGAGCCATTTTACAGAAAAGAAGGGGCAGCCCAGCCCTTCCCAAAACTTTCCAGAAGCTCAAAAGCAAACAGCACCATCTGGGCAGGATCACAGGAAGCTGCAAACCAGTCTCAACCAAAGGGAAAAAATGACTTCAAGCCCCACACAGAGGCATAACCCCACCCTAGCACCCTGCTGCAGCAAGGTAAATCCTCTCCTCCCCAGAGACCCTTCCCCTGCTCACCTTCTTCTGCAGGCAGGCAGAGTTGTGGTCTGGGAGAGGAGGACTCAGTTCCTCAGGAGCCAGGGCTGCCCAGCTCTGGAAGGTTCTGGAAGGCTCTGGAAGCCCCCTCAGCACCCCCTCAGTCATCAGCACTTCAGAGGAAACACCTGGCACAGCTCACACCTGATGGAACTGTTCTCATCCGCCCCCCACAGCCTTTAAAGCTAATTTCCCTCTCCCTTTCTCCTAATCTTTCCCTTTTTTCCCCACCAGAAGAGAAATATGAATACTTTGTTCACTTTTTAATGGAAATTTTCTGTTCCAGAGGTGTGGTGGGGTGGTCAAAGCTGTGCTTTCCTTCAAGGAAAAGGCACTTGCAAGACAGAGCTTTACCTCGAGCCTTTGGGGCTGGTTTCCACAGCACCCTGTGAGCAGAGAAAAACACAATTTCACCATTTGCTAAACATTTATTTCAACATTTCTTGAACATTTTAAGCATCTGGACTTTTGCCTTGTGAGTCCCAGGGTGGAAACAGGCACTAATGCCAAGAGACTGTTGTTGACTGTAGAACCTGCAGCAGTGGTCAAGCACGTTCCCCTTCCTCCTAACTCCAAAAATGTGTTGTCTTCCCAGACCTAATGTGCAAATTTCCTGACAGGCTTCTACTTTGATACCCAAAAGGACACAAATTTAAGGGAAAAGGCCCCAATACCACATGAACTTCCCCATCATGTACACCACAGAAAATAGACACGCTCAGCAAGTTAAAATATATCCCTGAAGAAGGAATTTTTCCTGAAATCTTCCTCAGCTGTATCATTAAAAAAAAAAAAAAGAAAGGAGCTGGAAATGCTGCCCAGCTCTTTGTGGTGTTTTTACAGCACTTAAAATGATATTTTCCATTGGGACCTTGAGCTGCCACTGTCAAGCAAAAATATTGTCTTAAGGGCCAATTTCCAGCAGCAATTTCAATTTCAAAACTAATTTATTTGGGAGGAAGCGGATCTGTGCCTCCTCATGTCAGGATTAAATATCCAATAGAAAATAGGGAGTTTTATCAGCAGATCAGAGGAGCACCCTCAGATCCTGTTTTCACAGCTGGAAATGCATCAGGCAGATTGCAAAGGTCGGCGCTGGGGAATCTTCCATAGGTGGCAGCATTACTGCAGGATTTTAGGGAGAAATCCACACGAGCAGGACGATGCTTCAGCATCGGCAGGAATCTCCCTTATGGGAAACCTCCTAGGAAATAATGACTTTATTTCTGTACACCCAGACCAGGCTGCCATACAAACCTAGATGAAGAATTTTTAAATCAAGTTATGAAATGCAGCCACTTCTGGGGTAGGTTTTGAAATCTGTTTGGTGGAAAAGATCAAAAAGATCTTTTGGATGGATCAAAAAGAAACTGATCCTATAGTTTTGTTTTACAGAAATGAAGGGTAAGGAATTCCAGCCAAACAACGCTTAATAATGAGCTGGATTGATAATTTATGGCTATTAACAGGCCTATAATTATCAATAAACTCGGCTTTTACTTTCAGAGGCAGAATAAGGGGGGTTACCCCAAAACAGAGGCTCATTCACAAGGTAATTCTCAGAGTCCCACCACCACCCCCACAGGAGGAGTGGGAGCCTCCAGAAGCTGATTTCCCTCAGCTGCTAAATCAGCTTCATAATGTGCATGTGATTCAGAATTCCCCCTTCCCCTTTCTCATCTCTTTTTAGGACACTGGTACAGAAATGGCCCAGAGGAAGCTGCCTGGCATCTCCCTGCTGCTGTGTCACAGCTGCCTCACCCTCTTATGCTTTTGCTCCCCTCTCCTGGCTGATTTCATCTCCAAAAATGAGGAGGAAAAATCCAAAGCATAAACCAATCCTTTTAGAGGAGGCCAAAGACATTCCCTGTTCTACAAACCACATTGGCAAGGGAGACTTGGGACAGAAATGATCCAGGATTTGTAAAATCCCACCTCAAACCTCCTGCCACAGCTGACACTGCACCCATCCAAATGCTGACCTCCAAGGACAATGCCCTGAGCTGCTCTGCAGAACCTGGAAGTGTTCCTGGATGACACTAAATTCCACAAAGGAGAGGGACCCAACCAAGTCCCTCCAGTGTTTCTTTTTGAAGGGATCCAAAACAAATTTCAGAGTTGGGGGGTGAGGGGGGTTCCTGTTTCAATTTTGATTTAAAGCATTTTGGGGCTCCTACCTAAAAAAAAAACCAAAGCAAAACAATGAACTGAAAATCTCACATAAATTCTCATTTTGACAATAGTTTTACTAAAAAGATCTGAAAATTACTTGTATTTTCTCTGTTTCCCTCCTCTTTCACAGTATTTTAACAAACAGCACCCATTCCCACCAAAAATAAGGAAAATTTGCATTTGTTCTTTAGACAATCATAAAAATTAAGAAAAATCTGATTTTTTGTTTGTTCTCATTACTCTCCAGCATCTTCCTCCAGCAAAGCTCTTCTCCAAAGTCTCCTCCCCTCTTCAACTATTACACTGAAATTCCTTGTATTAAAAACTGACCCAAAACAAGCTGCCATTCCTATTTTAGTACATTTTCCCAGTCTTTTCTGAATAATCTCCCTGAAGCAGGGGAATCTCTCCTGCCATGACTTCGATTACTGGAAAGGGCAGTAACTGTTACATCCATCAGATCAGTGCCCTGGGAGGTGAGCAAAATCCAGGGGAATGATGATGATGAATTGATTTTTGTTTTCTTTAAACAAATTGAAAAATGCAATGAGCCTGCAATTAATTGTTCTGTCTACTAAGCAGACTGAACTTATTTAACTATTTAATGAAACAAGGAATTAGCTGTTAGCAAAACATGGTCTGGGTCATGCCTGCCTCATGTTCTCCTCCCCTCCTCCATGCATCCACTCGAATTTTATGGCACAGAGGCGTCTCTTTGTCACAAACAAACAGTGGCAGCATTGAGTGATGCACTCATGGCCAAAAATAACCCAGCAAGTGTCCCCTCAGCCCGGGGGCACCCAGCAGCATGGGCCAGTGCTTGGCACAGCCCTGGAAACTCAACACCTTCCCAGATGGGAAATAAAAAAACAAGAGCCTTGTCTATAGGTTTAAAGGGATGATGACTTCATTTTCCTACACGTTTAGTATTTTTAAAGAGGTTTTTATAGCTATATATTTTTTCAGGGTGTTATTTTCATTGTTCTTAGCTGGATTCCACCAAGGGTCATTGTTCCCTGCCTTCAGTTTCCCAGTTTTACACAGAATCACGGAATCGTGGAATGGTTTGGGTGGGAAGGGACCTTAAATCCCATCCAGTGCCACCCTCTGTCATGGGCAAGGACACCTCCCACTCTGCCAGCCCCAAGCCCCATCCAGCCTGGCCTTGGACGCTTCCAGGGCTGTGGGAACCACAGCTTCTCTGGGAATTCCACCCCAGCCCTCCACTACCCTCACAAGCAATAATTGCATTCTAATATTTCATCTAAACCTGACCTCCTTCATTTTATGACATTTTCATCTTGTGTTCTTTTATAATTCTTCTGAGATCACATAGAATCTTACACAGAATTTATTTTACACATAGATCTGAAAGACTTTCAGGTCTTTGTTAGTAAATAGCAGCTCTAAACATTCATGTAGCAATGTCAGGCTCCTGAATGCTAGGTGCAGTAAGATGTCCAAGTGCATGGATCCAGCTGAAGAAGCCATTATTGCTCCTTCTTTTAGAAAAAAAAGGAAGGAAGAAATGAGATTATTTGCTTAGCTGGCACAACAAACATGAAATAGAACAGAGAACAAAATCTAGATCACTTAAGCTCCTTGTCATTCTTCTAATGAAGAACTTACCCTTCATTTCTGTAAAACAAAACTATAGGATCAGTTTCTTTTTGATCCATGCTGTGATCTTTTCCACCAAACAGATTTCAAAACCTACCCCAGAAGTGGCTGCATTTCGGTGCTACGTGAAGCTGATCCTACAATAGATACAACTAAAATTTGTAAAGCCAAAAGGGCAGCTTCAGCTTAAAACCATGATAGAATCATTGGGTTTGCTGATTTCTAGGGAATAAAGCTTGTTTCCAAGACCAGTAAACTTTTTTTATCTTCACATTCAACTCTGGGGTGATTTTTGACATGATGCAAGTAAAAAGACTCGCCTGGATTATCCTGCTGATGTGGATCAGAACAAAATGGGGAACAACAATATTTAAGAGTGCACATCGCTG
The DNA here is from genome assembly GCA_013400575.1 of Peucedramus taeniatus. Lineage (NCBI taxonomy): Eukaryota > Metazoa > Chordata > Aves > Passeriformes > Fringillidae > Peucedramus > Peucedramus taeniatus. The sequence goes on from WBNO01016651.1 coordinate 106,157, forward strand.
TACCCTCTTTAGGAGTCCTGAAAACATCAGAGACTGGGAAAACAAAGGTTTGATAGTTTATTACTGCTGCCAACAGAAGTCTTAGGTGGATTGGAATGCTCCTCACAGAGCTGTCAGTTTGAGTTGTCTCGTGGCCAAAACCACTTTTCCAAAGGCAGGGAGTAGCGCTGGATAAACATCCTCTAGGTTCATGCAGAGTTAGGGATGTCAGGTTGGGCCTGTGGATGGTGTTTTCCAATCCCCTGTTTATTGCTTCTCCAGCCTCCCCCTCAAGGGAATGTTCCATTCCAGTTCTGGAGGAATGTGGCCATGAATCCACAATTTAACGCATTTCAGATTTCACGGGGCGCTCCTGGGAAAACAAGCACCCATCCCCAGGAAAGTAAAAGCAAGGTGCTCCTTCCAGAGGAGCCCCATTTGACCTGGAGCACTCTGCAGAAGCTATGAGGATGGCAAACATGCCACCAGCTTGGGAGGGAAGGAGTGGGCAGGGTCTGGGAGCTGCACATTTGGCAATGCTGGATGAAACTGGTCCTACACCCAGGCTGTTTGCAACAGCTCTGCTGATGCTGGCACTGCACAGGGAAACCAGGAGGAGCAGCAGGCAGAGGAAGGAGCTATTTCAGGCTGCTGCAAAATGAACACTGCAGCTTCTGGTTTCTCGTGGCAGAGCCAAAGTCCAGTTGTCTCCACACTATTCCAAGAGAACAATAGAAATATAGTGCTTTAAGCAAACAATTGCCTCCTTATGCAATGTCCCAGCTGATGCAAGAAGAGGAGCTCTGAACAAAAACATGGCCAAAAAATGAGAAAACATGAAAATGAAAGTGGGTATGTATGTGACTTAAGGAATAAAAGGCTCTTTTTGAGCAGGAGAGCAGAAGCAAGGTGTCAGGGCTATGGGCCCTCACTAGTGGCTGGTTCCTGTGGACAGAAGTTTTTGTGTGCACTTTAAACTGAAGCTATGGTTAATGTGTTCAAATAGCCTGCTATGAAGAGGGGTTTAGATGCTTGGCTTTCAGTGTGACCTGATTTTTAGAGGGTCCAAGTAAATCAAAGTTTTGATTGCAGCAAAACTTTGTTGCTGAGGATCCCTGAAGAATCTGCATGTTTCCATAGTGTTGGGTAAGAGCAGACAGAAAGGATTTTGTAAGTTTTACATTTTATTTTTATGCTGGGAAGGGAAGTTTTCCAAGCTTTAAAATGTATTCTTTTTTTCTGCAATGTAGAAAAACTGAAGCCTTTTAAAAACCTTTTGTTGTTACTTGGCAAAGTACAGAGAAAGAGATTCAGCTTTTGCTGATGATGGCCAGGAACAAATTTAACTAGGGCACTGGTTTGCAGTGTGACAGACTAAGTTCAAGAACATGGGCAGAATCAAGCAGAACAAGAACTTAAATTGACCCTCTTGTGTATGGGAAACCCTTGCTAGAAAAAACCAAACCACTCTACCTCCCCTTCTTATCTCAGACCATTTCATTGAGATCACAGCCTTTCTTTAAATAAAATGTTATAATTAGCTCTGTCTCCAGGTGTGGAGACCCTGAGAGGCATTCCCTGAGTTATGGAGACACAAGAAGCTTCCCTCAAAAGCTGTTGGAGCCCGTTGGCTCCTTCCCTTGCTCCTGTGTCCCTCAGCCACTCCCTCCCTATTCCCCCATGGCCCTCACCTTTGTACTGCCCCCATCCTGTGCAGCCCCCACTCTGCAGACACAGAAACCTGTCCTCTTGATTTCTTCAAGTTTTATCAAGCCTTCTGATGTTTGTATTTTTACACAGAACTTTCTTATAAACTTTATGTAAATAACTTATTGCTTTTCAGTCTTTTATGGGGGATGAGTGACCTGATAGACTGTTGGGTTGCCCAGTGACATTGAGGAGGTGGCACTATAACTTTCCAGTGACACTGGAATTTTAGAAAGATATATATATATATATATATATATGGAGTCAGATATTTTAATAAAGAGTTTTTTAGTTTGCTTTGAACAGAACTGCTCCGTGTTGTTTTTGTGCAGCCCCACGGTGACAGAAACCTGGACTGCCCCCACGGGTCCTGCCTTGGGGCCCTGAACATCTCACCACAGGGCTGAATTCAACATCTGTGGCTACCATGCAAAGGCCCTTTTTGCTTCCTTACCCTGGACTTTACCAGCAGCCATTTCAGCTGCAGCATCCAGGTATGGTACAATATAGCTGCTGTCAATGTGTTTGATTAGACTCATTATGGTGCTCACAGTATTGACAAGAGCTGCTCAAACACACTCTGAGAAACCAAACATTGTTTTGCTGCACCCCAAATGTTCCATTTGAAGCGCTGCAAGTTCTTAAACTTTCCCATTTTGCTTGAAGCTGATTCATTGTTCCTGCAGCCTTTCTTGTTTAACCACCATGAACACAACTGATCAATTCTTGGTTTCCCAGAGTCCTGCCGAGTCCAGGGAACTTCCAGATTCTGGGAAATATTCCTAGCTTTGTCCAGTTTTGTACAGAAGAAGTTTCTCTCAAAGCAGAAATACTTTAGCTTTTTGGGTAGAGGGTAATTTTCTGTCATTGAATATTTATGTGCATTCTCTCGTGGCTCAGATTTTTCTAGAGAAGAGCTCTGTACTTTCAAAGAGCAGCTCTCATTTGCCACCCACTTTCTTATCACTTCTTGCAATTCTGTTAAAACATGGAATGTGAAAACTGACTTACTCTAACCTTGTGGTTTTGTCCATCAGGGTTGTTCATCCTTGGATTCAATGTCACCAAGTTTCTTTAGGCTCTCGACGTTGAGTTTCAGATTTAGCCTAGTTAATAAAGCTTTTCAGGGCAAGGATGAAATGTGTTTTTAAATACCAGTAGTCACAAACAAGCACTGAGAAAGTTGTCTAAATTTTAGCAACAGTTTAGAAGTTTTGACAATTCAAAATGTTTGCAGTCAAGTGAAAAGCCAACAAGGTTTGGTAAGTAACAGACAACTCTTCAGTGAGTTTTCCTCCTCTAATTATGTGGTGGAAGAAAATTGTCACTCAGTTCTAGAGCTTTTTCCATCACTCCTCTGGATTAGCACAAGCTGTGTGTGCTCAGTAGCTCTCAAATTGTGTCTGTAAGCAGTGAGAGAGAAACAAAAGTGAGGAACCTGAGGTATGGACACTTTCCAGGAGTCTGGACTTCAGCCTTTTCATGCTACTATTAGCACACTCTGTCACTGCAGCTCTCCCTAATTAAAGCAGGATGACAAGCCTGTAAGTCTGATTCATCACTTATACCATCATTTACCTCAATACAGAGAATCTGCACTAAAAAAAGGAGGATTCTGCCCTGGCTCCCTGCAGGGCTATGACACCTCCAGGTTCTGTGCTCCTGCAGGATTCCCAGCACCCTCCCTGCTGGTTCCAGGACCCTTCCCACCACCCGTGGCTGAACTCTTGCCAGACCTCTGGGGTGGGGGGCCCAGGGGACAGGGCACTGCCACACTGCTCCACAGCCAGAGCTGGGAATCCTGCGGAGGGTCACACACAGACCCTCCTTCAAAGGCACTTTCCTCAGTGGGGTGTCCCCCTAGCACACCCTCACCCCCAGGCAATCCAAGGTGAAAAAGGTGAGGAATGTGATTGCACTAGGCCCACAGGATGACAAAGACAATCACACAGACAATAGGAGGTCACGTTTCCTTCTGTCCCCAGTGAAGCTGCTTTGCACCAGCAGGAGTGAGAGAACACAGCCCCAGAGGTCCCCGGTCCCCAGAGCAGACAGGGTGAGGAGTTACCCTCAGAGGAGGAGATGAGTTGATTTCAAGCCCGAGTGCCTTGAGCTGTTCTCAAACACATCATGAATGTTTATGAAAGTGAAAGGCTGCTCCTCCGAGCTAGTTAGGGGCTATCATCCCCAGTTTATTTCCAATTCAAAATCCAGGGACAGAATGCAGTTGCTGAAGGTCTCCAAGGGAACCAACAACACAGCAAGGATTAGAACTAAGGATTTCCTGTCCTATCTGCAAACCACACCTCTCTCCTGTTTACAATGTGAACTTATTCCCAAGCAGAAAAGCCATGTGAATGGAACAATTAATTCTGCTATTTCGGCCTCCCTTCCTTCCCTTCTCAGTTCATTCCTGGCATTACCTTCAGGTCCTTGCAAACCTGGTACCAGAAGAACTGTGGGACAAAGCAAAGCAAGAAAAGAACACTTCAGAACAAATGCTTCAGCTGCAAATACTTGAATTTTGATTTATATATTTGTTTGCTTAAATAAGTTTGAAACACTTTAGAAATACCCTCAAAATATGGTGCTCTTGTTAATGAAAAATGAAACCAAAAGGTAAATGAACTCCTAAACCAAGGAGTAAGTTAATGAATGACTAATCATGGTAGTTACCTGCACATGTCATTTTTTATACACATGACTTCAGCAACACTAGGGTGATAGTGTTACTACTCAGAGTAAGTTACTATCAACAGAGTTTTAAAGGGATAATACTTTTGCTTTCCCTTTTTTTAAGTCACATTTTCACATTTCCTGGAACCAAGAGCTAAAAGCTCCTGGAAAAATATAATCTGAAAATTTCTCATGCCTTTCTATGATTCCAGGGCTTAGGACATCGTGTGTTCACACCCTTTAAATACCATGGGAATTTGGTAACACCAGGCTGATTGGAATTGTCTATGGCCTGGAATCAAGAGCAAGAATGCCTCAGCTCAAAGCCTAAGGTGACATTTTAGACCAAATTATATATTTAATCATCATTCCCCACAATCCATGGTTTTTAAGGAGCATTTCTTCTGGCAAAGTGGAATCTTTGATCTGATAAGTTCAAACTCCCTGCTAGCACCACTCAGAGCTACTAATTAACTTCTTACTGCAAAACGCTACTAAAATTACAGGCTTCTTCAAAGTGTAAAAACATGATTCCAAGGAGCTGATCCTGCCCCTTTTAGATCAGTTGGCTTTTTAGGTGTGTTTTAGTGACAACAGCCTCAGTGATGGGTACAAGATAACTGCAGGGCCTGAGCTAAGACTTGTAGTTACATCACCCTTTTGAAATACACCTGCACAGGTGTCATTTTTGGAGCTCCTACTGAAGGATAATAGCTTGTTAACTCAATTTATGCATAAAAGCACTTTGCCTTAGTAAGAATCGAAAATAGAAGATGTTAAAGCTCACTGTTAAAAATAACAGGGAAATCCTATGGACAGCCGTGTTTTAACACACTTGCTTTTCAGCTTCCTGCTTTTGTTAAACAAAAATGTTTCATAAAAGGCTCTGAGGTTTTTCTTTCACTTATTTAGATCACCTAGGCAGGTCTATTACTAGGGTAAAATTAATACTTCTTTTCCCTCAATAACCCTGCAATCCTTCACCCAAAAGAAGAAACATTTCTGTGTATAGGCCATGAGAGTCTGAAGGCTCAAAAAGCAACACCAACCCAACCCTAAATGAAAGCTCCTCAAGGCTTTTGGAGCTGTGTATCCTAGCTCCTCCCCTTCCTGGAAAGTGCCTACTAAAGGTGGAGATGGCCGAGGCTCCTCTCATCTCCGAGTTACCTGTGCTCCTGAGCACTGCACCATGCTGTCTGATAGGGCTATGCAGCAAGGGGGGGGTTTCCCCCCAAGGTAACTTTTTCTTCTCCTTGTTTTTATTTCTGTTATGTTCCTTTCATTGATCTAAATGTAGTCAAAAGTCAAGAAATATTAATTATCCCCTTTCTAAGGACTGCAGAGGAGGAGAATGTAATAGCTTTACAAGTATTCTCTGAGTATGGATTTATTTGTTTTGGTGTAACTTGATTTTGTCCCTGGTCCAAAGAACATGTGTTCTCAAGTGCAGAGTCTGTTTCTCTGTTGGGTGGTGAAACTGGGGCTGGAAAGGACCAAAGCAGCATCCTCTACCTCTAGGCAGGGAGAAGCTCTACTTAGCCTGCTCCCAGGAAGGGATCTGCTCTAAGAGTGCCTTGTAGTGGATGTGCTGTAGGTATTTTCTCAGTGTAATTCAGCATTTAATCACTTTTGTTAGAATAAAACCACTTAGTGAGGGCTTTGTGTTGTCTTCATGATGTGTAGTTTGGGATGACTGTTTTCATTTTGTTTCACTGATGTTGTTTTCCTTCTGTTTTAGCTTTCAGAGTTCCAAGTTATGTCCAAATTATCCTGAGTTGGAAGAGTCAAAGTGCCAGGTTATCCTGAACTAAACATTTAATTGTAGCTACTTCTTCTTAGGGAGGGTTAAAGCTATGCCTTGTGAACTTCTTATCTTCTCCTATGGCTCCACTCTTAGTTTCAATAGGATTATTAGCATTCCATATCAGTTCTCTTATTTTTTGGTTGGGCTCATCTTTCCATAGAACTAACTACAGTTTGTAAAAAAAAAAAAAAAAAAAAAAAAAAAAAAAAAACCAAAAAAAAAAAAAAAAAAAAAAAAAAAAAAAACCCCCAAAAAAAAAAAAAAAAGAAAAAAAAATTAAATTTTTCTAAACCCCCCAATTTAAAAAAAAAAAAAAAAAAAAAAAAAAAAAAAAAAAAAAAAAAACAAAAAAAAAAAAAAATACAAAAACAAAACAAAAACCCCAATTGTAAAATACACAGAAATAAGAATTAAATTTTTCTATAAACCTCAATTTACCCCTCTTCTCTTAATTTTTAACCCCAAAATACTGGGACACTCCTGCCACCACCACCAAGCCCTCCAAGCTGAAAAATACTTGTTTTCTTCCCTCCAGACAGGTACTTCCTGACTACCTCTAACACCTTTTCCCTTCTCTTCCAGAAGCTTCATTTCCCATTTATCTTTCCCTCTGTTTCTGCACTTGTTTTAAAATAAAACTCAGGTGTGTGAATCCTCTACAAAATGTGCTTAAACAATCAATTAAAGTAATGTGTTGCAAATTGTAGTTTCAGCAGCAGTGTCTTAGCCCTGCTCTAAACAGATCAAATTTGAAACTGGTTTTAAACCTGTCTTGCAAACTACTACTGTAATGAACATATGAATTGTTTTTCCAAGCCTAATTAGCTCTTCTGTTTGCTTGTATCAGGCTAAAGTTAAGAATAAAAGTCTTAATAATTTATGGGAAAAAATGCTGAGGGCTCCTCTTGTAATAGCAGGGCTTTAATCCAATGAACTTTACAGTTTTGGGATGACACAAACAGCTTGTTACCAGAATTAGTGAGTTTCCATGGCAGAGGTTTCTCAGTGAGGAGTAGTTTGGGGCACTCAATTCCAGAACCACTGGATGGTTGTTAGGTTGGGTTTTTGGGGAACTGGGTCTCTAAGAAATTCCTGTCTGCTGCAAAGTGAACTGAAAGATATGTATTATCCTCTTCCACTTTTTATCATTGATAAGGCTTAAACTAAACTGCCCAGTAGCTGATCAGATGATGTTTTATGCCCAGGGGATGGATGTAGATGTCATTAGGGTCCCCTCCATCCCAAAGCATTCCATGATTTCCCCAACAGTACAGATAGTCATGTAAGAAACTTTAATTTCAACATTTCCCTTTCCAAAAATAAAACCCAGTGACTTCGGAGGTGCCCCAGTGATACAGAGCACAAGAAATATCTTTATAGTGTTCAGGTTTAGGACACAGTGGGGCAGGAACTGCAAATGCTTAAACCTTTGTTTACACTTTGGTTTTAGCCAAAAAATTGTGGCCACCGGCAGTTAAGGGTTTGCAGATGGAACCTGGTTAAGGTGAAATGGGGTCGAGGAAAGCCAGAAAAAGCAAATGAAATTCTGTGTGCCCAGAGAAGAGGCCCTGGGCTGGCAGCTGGCACCACGAACAGCAGTAGGGACCCAGCTGCCTGCCCTGGTTGCTGTGAGAGGTGAGGAGAGTGGATGGGTTGGGACTTGTCCCACAGATAATTTTCCCTGGGACTGATTGCAGAACCAGGGTCTGCTCGACCTTTTGTTCAGCTTTCCTGCAGCAGCACCAAGATGTGACTCAGTGCTGCTTTGATAATAGCTGTTGATGTGAAATTAAGTGTGGGAAATGGGGGGTGAACATTAGCAAACATTTTCTAGGAGTTAAGGCTGCTATTCTCTGAAATGCTCTGCAAAAACACAATGGAAAGCTCTCAGTGAGACACTTGAAGCTGAACAGAATGAAGTACAGAGAGTAAGGAATTACACTGCCCTGATGTTAACCTGCACATGGCCTCAGATGGCTCAGCTATTACTAAATTCCAATGATAATTCTGGTGATAATTGCTCCCTTTATTTCTAAACTGAATTGTTGTAATTCATTATAGTCTTGTCCAACAGGTCAAATTACTGGAAAACTAAAGCAGATACAAAATGAGTTGCTGATAGTGCTCTTCTTTGGAGCCTCAGTTGTTTGATCAGTTATTTTACATTATTATATACTTTTATTGGTTGCTGGTCACGTGTCACACTTTGATTTTTAGGTTGTTCTAACTTCCACAGCTCCTGGTCTAGGCTGCTGTGAACTGAGCATTCTTTATGTAGTTTTCTGACAAATATCACAGCAAACAGATCCAGAAATGCTGTTTTATGAGTCCTTGTTCCTCTAAGTCCCTCCCACTTTCCAGAGGTGTTCTTGAGTCTCAGCTGAAGGAGTTTCTGTGTAGAGTAAGAATTAGTCATTAAAGCATGATCGGAGTAGATAAATGCTCATTAAAGCTTTGTGCTGCTGGTGGCTGTGTATAAATTTAACATCATCCAGTTACAATCCCCCCAGAGCACCTCAACAAATGCTCAAGCTCCAGAGAAATCCAAGTATGTGCTCACAAACTTTGAATCAGGGCTATGGCACACACTCTGCCTCATTTGCACCAACCATTCCCAGTGTGAACCCTCTGAACTACCAAGCAGGTGAACACCCAGGCAGAGGTTGTGCTTCCCAAGATGTCTCACTAATTGCTCTGGTGTGATTTTATGTTATTTATTTATTACGCTCCATTATTTTCTGTAGCTCAGTTAGTTCACAACAAGAACCTGAAATGTTGGAGTTACAATCCATCCTCCTAGCACCATGATATTAAATCTTTTCTAAGTTAAATTTTATTATTTATAATTATAAGCTTTGTACTAAGGCTTCATTAGTTTATATTACAGAGCTAATTGCAGGTCTCTTTGCCTTATTAAAATTTTTTAGCAACAAGATTTCTTGAACCAATGCTTATTCTACTATGAGGACAAATTCTGCAGTAATTATACAGAAAGCAATGGATGAATTGGACTAGATTTGCAAATTTTCCTGCTAAACAGTTGTAGGACAATTCTGCTTAAGTTGAAAAGAGTATGTTTAAATAATTAGTTTAATTTATTAATTAAATTCAGAATTTAAGGAATTCTGAAAAGAGAGGAATGCCAGCTTTCATGCTGAATTTGGTATCAAGTGAACATGGCCACAAATTTGTAGAATTGAGCGAATTTGCTCTTGAGCTCAGGGAAATGTGGACTGGGGTGTTTGGGACCAGGGAGTTTGGCTTCGTTGTGATTGTTTCCAAACTTGCAGTGTTTTTGTTTTTAGGTTTTTGGGTTGCTTTCAAAACAACCTAAGCAAAACACTTGGTTACAGAGATTTCCAAACTTGGGTAAGTTGCAATTCTTTAGATCATCCCATATATGCTGCGTGTTCTTTCAAATATTATTGTTCTTTCCAAGACTGATTTATTTGCCTGTGCAATTTTTTTTTATCAGGGATACAGAGACAAATCTGAATTCCAAAATAACTTGTAATTTGGGCCAGTTGTGGGTTTCTGGTGGGAGCCTGTCTTTTTGGTGTTCATTAGTGGTACTCAGTTCCTGCAGCTCTGTTTCATGCTGGACTTGACAAGCAATTCAATGGCCTTTTCATTTATAAAAGCATCCTCTTAGGTGTTTAGAGCTGAAAATGCAGAAATCAGTGTATGGGATGGTTTTGGAGGCTTGTTCCAAGTCACATTTCAAGTTTGTGCCAGTGCTGGGTTTGCAGGATGAGCTTATGAATCTCCAAGTGAAATCTGGATTAGCAAGATCTACCCAGCCCGAGAAGAAAATGTTTGCACAAACATCTTTTAAGGGAAACTGATGACTTTCACAAGATCTTAAATAGATTGTACTGAATTAATTATCCCAGTCCTGTAGTTAACTACAGATGAGACTGTAACTGGGACCCAGCAAGCTAAAAAGGAGCCTCCATCCTTCCCGAGCCAGCAGGAGCTGAGCCAAGCTGGGCTCGGCTGAAAGCCTTTCTTTGTGGATCTTGCTGGCTGTCAGTGTGAAAGGTGGATGGAGGCTAAAAATGGCTCAGGAGCATGGCTGGTGTGTGCAGGGAATAGCAATGAGAACGGAGTGAAATCAGAGACCGAGCCCTGGACGTCGTGGAAAGCATCCAAGGGGGTGGAAAATGTGCAAGCAAACAGGTTATATGTGGCTGCTGCACGGGGAAATGGCAGAAGGGAGCAAAGGGAAGGGGGGAGAAAAAAAACCCCAAAACCAAAGGACAAGTGAAAGGGAGATGCTCTGAGAGACGCGAAGGGATTTTCAGGGAAATGTTCTTCCCCCTGAGGCGGTGGGGTACTGAACAGGTACCCAGGGAAAGGGCACGGCCCCAAGGCTGCCAGAGCTCCAGGAGAATTTGAACAATGCTTCCAGGGATGCACAGGGTGGGATTTTGTGGTGTCTGTGCAGGGCCAGGAGCTGGATCGATGATCCCGGTGGGTCCCTTCCATCTCAGGATATTCGACTTCATGCTGGAGAGGGGTCAAGGAAGGAAGCTCTTCCTGCAGGGGAGTCCGGGGGGCAGTGGGTGGCGGACACCGCAGCGCGGAGGGGCCGAGAGCGGGCGATGCCGGGCCGAGGGGCGGTATCCCCTCCATGACAGCGGGCAGGGCCGAGCTGAGGGGCGGCAGCCCCGCCACGAGGGACGGAGCCCCGCCATGAAGGCGGCCGATCGATGCCAGGCTGAGGGGCGGCAACCCCTCCGTGAGGGCGGGCGGGGGCCGAGCTGAGCGAGGGTCGGTAGCCACGCCATGAGGGACAGAGCCTCGCCACGGCGGTGGTCGATGCCGGCCTGAAGGGCGGGTGGGGCTGGGCTGAGGGCGGCCGATCGATGCCGAGCTGAGGAGCAGCACCCCCNNNCAGCAGCTGGGCAAGGACATGGTGGCACCGCCCGCCCTCCTGAGGGCGGCTCGCTCCCGCCCCACGCTGACGTCACCCCCAGCTCTGCCGGCGCCATTTTGGACGCTCACCGCCGGGGGGGCCGGAGCGGGGCCGCCCCAGNAGGTAAGGGCAGCCTGCCCCCCCTGCCCCAGCATGGCTCGGGGGACTCTCCCCGCTGCCTCCCCTGGCTCCCGGCCGCCTCTCCTATTCCGACTCGCTTGCGCCTTTCTGGTTGTGGGGTGGTTTTTTTTTATCCTCTCTTGTGGGAATTCGTGCTTTGCTCCCACCCACCCCTCCTTCTCTCCGTTCTCGGGGGGGGAAAAAAAAAAAAGCATGGAAGAAGCAAGGTGGAGCGGGAAGTGGTGTGTTTTGGAGTTGAGGAGCTTGCAGGCAGGGTGGGTCTGCTGCCTTTTCGTAGAATCATGGAATGATTTGGGTGGGAAGGGACCTTAAAACCTGTCCAGTTCCACACCCTGCCGTGGGCAGGGACACCTTCTGCTGTCCCAGGTTGCTCCAAGCCCCGTCCAGCCTGGCCTTAGACAGGGATCCAGGGACAGCCACCGCTGCTCTGGGCACCCTGTGCCAGGGCCTCCGCACCCTCATAGGGAAGAATTACTTCGCAATATCCCAGCTCAACCCAGTCTTTCAGTTTGAACCCATTCCCCCTTGTCCTGTCACTACACGCTGTGGTAAAGAGTTTCCCCCTTGAGGCTTTGGGGTCGGTGCTTGTGGTTATTTCTCAGAAGTGCTGCCGTGCACGGAGAGGTTCCAGGTGCAGGCGGTGTCCAGATTGCAGTCGCACCCTTCTGTAGGGAGCAGCCTCTGAGCATCTGCAAGTGCCAGTAAAATTTGGCACAGGGCGTAATTAAACAGCACAGGTCTCGCTGTGTTTTCTTTCCCATTCCTTCCACTGCTTGCTCCCCATTTCACATCCCGAAGTGCTGTTGGTAGGTTTGGGAGAGTGTGTGCAGAACGGATCTCTTCCCTCTTACTTTTCCTTGCAGTTTCTTCATTTGGAAATTTATTCATCCCCCTCCTCTGCACATGAATTGTCTTTTCAGTGCTTTGCATGTGGAGGAGCAAAGCATGGGAGGCTTTGTGAGGCTTCTGCTTTGCCTTTCCCCTCTACACCATATGCACATGCTCCACCCTCCTCTTGCCGTTTTAGTCGTGGGGGGAAAAAGTGCCAACTTGGTTCAAGAAAATTGTATGGAAAAGAGGACTTGAGCTCGACGTAGCAGGAGCAGTGATTCTCTCCAAGCTGTTCCCTTTGAGTGCTGCTATGGTGCTAGCTGCTAAATGACAAATGAAGAAGTTGAAGAAAATGGGTTGTAGGATTTTGGGGGAATGATGCGGGGAGGGAAAGCATTTTTCCATCTCTTGCACAAATGGGTTCTGTTGCTTGCCTTCACCTCCTCAGGTTTTGCAGCTTGGATGTCTGTAATCCTTCAGGCAAGAATTTAAAGTAAGCAAAAAAATGCAAACTGTACTCTATTCCAGAACTTCTCATTCTGAGGCGCTTCATCTTTTCTGGAAAGATTATTTTCACGCTTCTGATTTCCTTTTTTTTTGAGTTTTTTGCCCCCCTTAACTTGGGAAGAGTCTCCTCCTGTATTCTTTGTTATCTCCAAAGCCCTACAGAGCTCGGGATTAATGTGTAAATGCCATCTGTTGCTCAGCCGGTTTGAGTTGAGTGGAGGAAAAGTTCCATTTTGACAGTGGCTTTTGGGAAAAAAAAAAAGGGAAAGAAAAAAAAAACCAACCGAGGCAAGCCCATTTCTGGCTCTTCCTGTATGTCCTCAGCCCTGCAGTGATTTGCTCAGAATGAAATGCAAAAGAAATGGGTGGTGATTTTTGGTGTGTGTTTTGGTGGCACGGTTCAAATGAATCACTGCCTTCAGTTGAGGCAGTAATGTTCCTGAAGTTTTCTCTCCGATCCGTTTTCTATGGTAGTAGAACTTGTCCCCCCTTCGATTGCTTGTTTGCTTTTCTGCTCGGATTTGCTGCTTTTTTTTTTTTTTTAGGCTGATAATTGCTTTCATTACTTCTGCGAAGAGACTCTAAAATTGTGGTAAAATTCTTTTTCTTTAGCCTTGAGTGCATAGGGTCGGTGCAGAGGGTTTGTGAAAGGAGAAAATGAATTGTGTGCTTGGTTTGTATTGGATGGGAGGTTGAAATTTTCTAAAGAAACGCAGCTCTGATAGTTTCTATTTAAGCTGTTTGTGTGTGTGTGTTTAGGGGGTTCTGACTGCTCAAGTAGGAAAAAGCTTCGTGTGAAACAGCTGTTTGTGCACTTGAATTTTAAATTCGTAGTTGATGGTGCTTAGTCCAGCGAGCTTTGGGTGAGTGAAGCTTTTACACTGCTTGTGCTTCCCTGTTTTTGACAAACGTTGCATTGAAGGCTGACAAAAACAATATCCAAAGGAAAAAGGTGGGGAGGGTGGTGTGGAGGTGGGGAAGTGATTGTGCCTCAGCACTGCTGAGGAAGTGGGCGTGCACAGGCTCTCAAATGTGCAATCTGGAACCATTGTGTGCTTGTGCTGCTGCTCTTGGGGGGCTCGTTTTTATTGAATTGTTTTCATTTTTTTAGGAGCTGGAGGAGGAAATGACATTCAGTGGTGTTTTTCTCAGGTGAAAGGCGCTGTAGATGATGATGTAGCAGAAGGTAAGAGTAATATTTTTTACTATTTTCTAACTTTTTAACCATTCCTTCGGTAGGGAGATGTGAATGCAGTCAGTGAAATATCCCAGTGCTGCTGAGTGCACGTTGAGCAAAGCAAATGGGCATTTCATGTGCATTCCCATATCCAGATTCAGGTTTAAACTGTGGTTTGAAAGTACCACTCAGCACTCTTGTAAAGTTCAGGCTTCCTAACTTATTTTTGCTGGAATTTTCTAAAATTGTTAAGATTTTTCTGATTTTTTGGCTTTTGATTTGTGTTTTTTCTTAATCTGCAAAAGGGGGAATGTGATACTTAAATTCCACAAGGAGGTGTTGTTAGAATTAATATTTGTACTCTTTGAAGATCTGAGTACTAGACAAAGTAATTGTCCCAATCTTTCTAGCTCCCATTAATAAGAGGCGGAAGAAATCTGAATATTTGTGCATACCTACTTAGTATATAAGAAGCAGGTTTGGCTTTGAAATAATACTGGAAATTGTCTGAAATTTTTCCAAGCTGTCAGTGACAAGTGTCGTGTTACACTAAGATGGCTGCCTCTGAATTTCACTGCAAAAACTGTACTGTTTGGTGTTTCCTTTCCTTTGATTTCGGATCATTGGAGGAATGGTGCTTTTCTCTGTGCTGGAGAGTAGAACCTCTTGTTCTTGAGGAAAGGTCCCCTGACTTCTGAATTTCTTTGGCCATAAAGTCCTGTTTGCACAAAGCAGCCTTTAAGATCATTAGTTAAAAGTTTTCTTTTGCAAGCAGTTGGCCTTGTCACTTATGTAATTCCTGGGTTTTTTTCTTTTTCTTGCATATCTTGGATGCTCTGACATACAACTGAGATTAATGTTATATTTAGAAAAGCAGTAACTACAGTTTCCATGATTTCCCTGCTTGACATGTGGTTCAGATTAGCTTCCAAAGGCCAAAAGAAAGGATTGGTATAAACATAACTGAGTTGTTTTTATTTATTAGCTGCAGCATGTGGCAAACAATGCACTGAGGCTTCTGTTGTTTGCAAGTTGAAATATGTTTTTTGGAAATGAGAAAGCTGTAACAATTTCGAGTTTAATTTTAAATTCTTCAGGAAGTAGGTTTTAAAGCTTGAACTCAAAAGTGCTGTTAAATGTGGTATAATTTTTTCCCTGACAGATTTAAAATTCTGTAACCTTTATTTTATTTACATATCAAACTAAATCCTTAATAAGTACAAATACTGAAGAAGTTGTGGTGCTTGCAAATAATTCTTCACTGAAATAGATGTTGATATGCTTCTAGTAGTAATGAACTTCTATATTGGTATAGAAAAGTAGTCTTTACAGGGATTTGGAAATGCAGAAGTGAGGAAGTAGGAAGGAAGGACAGACTGAGCTGTTTTAAGTGTTGCACTGGGTGTTATGAAAGGTGCCTTGCCAGCCTTGTGCCTCCTGCTGGGCTGGGAGCTGCACTGAGCACTGCTGCAATCCTGGGGTGGACTTCAGGGAAGCCTTTGAGGGAATTAACTGGCTTCAGTTTCAGCAAGCCTGGCAGCTTGGTTTCCAAAACATTGTAAGAATGTCCATTTTTTTGGTTTATAGACAGTGTAGCTTTCTTATTCTGTGACCCAAAGGGTGAACAGAGGTTTTGTTTCATTGTCAGCTATACCTGACTTAGGATGAGTCTTGTACTGCAAGATGTGAAACTGAGCTGCCTAGGGAGAGATCCCAAGTATTGCTGATGTTGTGCTTGGTTGTAATTAGTGTGTTGAGCTGACATTCTCTCCTATTCCCGTGTATTTGGCTCCCACAATCCGTACTGGAGGTTGTTTATTTAGATTCCTTGCACACATCATAGTGTCTTGCTGTAATTCTCTTGGAAGCACTATGTATCAGGGTGGTTGCATTTTCCATTTCCTAGCAATATTTCTGGCTTTAAGGTTCACTTCAGTGGCGTGGAGCCTTGTGTGGTTCTTGAATCAACTGGAGCAGCAGGTTTGGTCTTTTGGAATACCCAATGACAAATTGACAGTGGGTCCAAGTGCAGTCTGAGGAGCCTTTTTTATTCCCTGCCTTTCTGGCTGCTTTCCTGGGGCAGGCTCACGGTGAGAGCTCAAGGAAATCTTACTGTCTCAAGCTTTAATGACTCTTTAACCACTGTGGTCTGCCAGAGAACAGGCCTGCACTCCAGTCATGCCTGTGGTGAGCACAGTACCAGTTTGTGTACAGGAGTACAAGGCTGTGAAGATCTGATTTTTGAAGGGCTGCAGAGCTCAAAATCTAAATAGCAGTTTGTTGTGGAATGCTAAAATTTTACTGAAAACAAATGTGAAGGAATTGGGAGTTTTACTTTCTGTTTTCCTCCTTCTGGTAACTTAGTGTTGCAATATTTACGTTGGAAAGCTGTCTTGAACTAAGCTAAAGCAGTGATAACCAGGAAAACAACATCATTTAATTGCATTACTCAATGGAATACAAACCCAGTGGTCTCCCTACAGTGTTTTTTGTCTGTGAAACAGGCCCATGGAGAATAACATTTTGGACAGTAACACTTTTAATACAGTAACAGTTGTAACAATTTTGAAAAGCCTGTCAAGACTGCTATTATGTAGCCTCCAGTATATTTAGGGTCAGACCTGACCTCCAGCCTTCCCATCACATGTATAACCTATAATTCTTTAGCTACTTGGACTAGGCTGGCTGGTTGTTACAAAGTCGATATTTGGTGGCTTTGGTGGCTGAAACATGAACTCGGATACACAGTTTTTAATTTTCTGTTTTTCCAGCCACTGTGTGATGGATGGATGTGACATGTAAGGGGAAGGGGGGGAAATGGTGTCACTAAGGCCTGGGGAAAGATGACACTGAACTTGTATCTGGGGCCTGCCTGGGTCACTGCTGTGGCAAAGCTTTTCCACTGAAAATGTGAATGTGAGGAGCAAAAGTAGCCTCTCTTCCCTTGGTATGGATGGAATTTACCCTTGCTTGTAAGCTGTGGCCTGGCTGTGTCAGATCACAGTTAAGCACAGAAATCAGGTTATAAATTGAAATCTCAGTGTCAGCTTCATTATAACTTGGGTCCTTAATTTTAATTGATGGCAGAAGTTTGCCTTCTAGTGATTTATCAGTCTGTTGTATGAGGGCAAAGGTGGTTGTAGTTTGTGCTTCCTCTCTTTCTGAAATAGCTTTCCTCCCTACTTAGTTTCATATTTTCATAGTTTCATAGAGGCCTTCTGGGGTGGAGAATACAGAGTGCTTGTTTGTGATAAGTTCAGTGATCAGGTTATCAAAAGTGTCTGTAATGCACAGATTTCTTTCTTTTGTGCCATCACAGTTTCGGTGCAAGTGAGACTTAATTGTCCAGAAATACTCTGGTGTTTTCTTAGTGGGAGTTGCCTTTGTGGGAATGATTATAGAAAAGGATGACAAATATTTTCAGCAGCAGTTTTGTTGGTTATACTCTTTTGCTGTTCTTCAGAATGTGGCATAATAGCAACTGCAGTTGGGAGCAGCTAAGAGTTGATAGTTTAAACTGCCTCTGCAAACTGCACACTTGCTTAATGGAGTGAGTTTGTACTTCAGGACAAATTTAGTCAATTTGTTTAATTGCTCAACAGAAGGAGAAGAGTCAAGCAGCTCTATCTCAATGTTCTTTCAGGTGTAATTCAAAGATATGTAAAAGTCTGATAGTCCAGGTCCAAGGCTGGGAGCCAGGAACTTATGTCCTAGGCTTTAACCCCGAGTGATTACTGCTCATCTTGGACAAGTTGTTTAACTGTTTCATGCCCAAATTGTCTCTGAAAGAAGCATTTGAATATCTGCTGTGGTTGCTAATTACTGACTTTATTAATGCTTGATACTTAATGCTTAACCATTCTGTGATGCTTTGTTAATTATCTGTGATTTGCTTCATGTCTCCTCTTAGAGCCAAACATGGCTGTGTCTGTTTTAGACTGAAAATGATGAACAGATAAAATTCTGTCAGCGGTTGTGTGTGGTAAATGTTTGAAAGAAAATTGGACATTTCCCTGGTTCAGGAATGCTTTCTGTTTGGTTCTAGGTGTGTTATGTCTGTCAAATGTAGTTTGATACTTATTTTTGACAGGTTTCAGAATTGCAGAGCAGCAAGGGGAACTGATGTTGCTTCAGCAATGGTAGTTTGTCCTGAATGCATGAAAAGTGTTATTTCTGAGTAAAGAGAAGTGAAGGCAGGAATAAGGATGGCTATAAAAAAGTTGTTTACCACAATCTGTGGGTTTTTTTGGTTGTTTTGGTTTGGGGTTTTTTTTTATGGAGTTTTTGTTTGGGGTGTTTTTTGTTTTTTGGGTTTTTTTTTTTGGTTTGGTATTTTATGAGGATTGATGGAATTGGAGAGGAGAAAAAACTGTGAGAATAAGAGTGACAGTGAGGTTGCAATAATATTGCTGAGGAAAGACTGGGATATAGTTGTGGGAGGGAAGCTAATTTGGGCTTCTGAGGGCTGTGGTTATGTTCTCTGTGCTCATGAGGTAGCATCATTTACAAGGAGCAAGGCCTAGCAATAGGTTTGTTTTTAAGAGGTAGTTTGAAATATGCTGTAGATGAAAAAAAAGACCCAAGGTTATAGTCCTGTTCTGTATTCCTGAGTCTGCTTCTGTATTTGAGCTCTTCAGCTGTTCAGAGAATGTCTGTCTAGAGAGAGAAATAGGCTACTGTGTTCAAGGAACTGCTGTTCTGGATGGACTGGAGTGTGCATTTAAAGTGTGCAGTCCCCCCAAACAAAGAGCATTTAGCAGACAGATAAATAGGCAGTGGCTGTTCAGCTCCCCAGAAGTAATTCAGTCCTCTTTCTTGCATGGGTTTGGAAGCTGGGGCACTTCAGCTTGTCAGTCAGGGATTTTTCTGTCCCTTCTGTGAGGCATTGCTGTTCTTGGAATCTGTGTCTTAAATTAAAAATGAGTTATAAAAAAGGCTTTTGTGTTGGAAATGCACTGCTGGAGTGATCAAGCCATCAGACTCCACAGCACACACGAGTGCAGCCTAGGCTGTCAGCAGCAGTCTAGATGGATTACAGCTCTGGATCAGCTTTGTGAAACTTTTTAGCTTTTCATTTTATGGGTGCTACCTAAGTGTTTCTGGTTTGGCTATCTCTGCTGTAGGAATGGGGTTCTGTGGTGGCTGTAGCTTCACGGAATGTGTTCAGTGAGAGCTAAACTGAAGACTAAAACTCCCAGTGGATGCAGAGCTGCAGGAAGAGTTAAAAGCTGGGTGTTCCGAGCTGTACTGTCTGTTTTTCCCCGCCCCCTTCTGTTCTCCCTGACTCGCCTATTTAGGCCACAGCTGCATGTTTGGCAGCATTTCTGCTTAAAGAGGCACTCCTTCCCACTCTGCTGGCATGGGTGTTCACCTAAGAGGACAGTGAACTTGTTGGGGAAGCTGATCCAGCTGAAAAATTGGTAAAATCGTGGTTTTTCACTGGATTATTTTTGGGCTGAATTGAACCCTGATGTGATTCTCAGAGCTCTGCATGTGCTTATGCCAGTGTGGAGAGTGATCAAGTGGCTCAGAGGAGCAGGAGGAACTCTGGAAGAAGATTGGTCTCTTTGTAGGACTTTTCATAAAGGCAGTGCAAGACCCTGATTGATCTCTGAGTGCTGTGCTACTATGAAGGGTAAAATCAGCTGCTAAAAAGGACTTTAAACCTTTGTTGTTCAAGATCCATACTTTGAACATGTGTTATCTGCAGCCCAGCAATAAAATCACTGTTACAGTATCAGAATTATTTTGTGATTGATTTTTTTATAGTACACATGGAGTGGGTTTTCTGCTGTGTCCACACAAGCAGTCTGTAGAAATGGGATTTGTTCAGTGTTGTTTTGAGCTCTGGTAGTAAAATGAGCTTGTTAATATCAGTGCAGTTAGTTTCTTTGAAGTTGTTGTAGGAAATAATACCAACTGAATGGGAGGTGGGTTATTACTGATTGCTTTACTTTAAAGCACTTAAAAAAGATAATCTGACAAATGATAATCTTCTCTTGTCGTGTCTTATCAGTCTTAATATGATTTGAAAAATGGATCCCTTCTTTGGGGTTTCATCTTCACCTAAATTGATGTATTGTCTTGCATTAAATGCTGCAGAATTAGTCTGCCTTTGTTTTAGCTGCTGTTAAAGTGTGTATGCAATTAAATCTGCTCTGTGTGTGCCTCATGGAGCAAAAACATCAATTACTGATGGTACCGAGTTAAGGCTGCAGTTTGTCCTTTCATCTGTAGGAAACACTGCTCCCACAATAATTTCATTAGATAAGATGTTTTAATAACTGCCTGAAGGGTATTTTTCAGGCCTTTTTTCCTGTTTTCCATGCTCTGTAGTATACAGCACCATAACTGTGTCTGCAGTATTTGTAGTAGGGAGTGAAAAGTTTAGCAGAACAAATCCGTGTTCGGTAATCCCGCGAAACTGAGCTTTGCACTGAAAGAAGTTATTGAAAGGAGTAAAAAGCCTTGGCTTAGGTTGATATTTAGGTTGTGGATGTGAAGTTACCCTGTTCCCATGAAAATGAAAGCAGATAAATACAGGAAGTATTTATTAATCCAAACCAATTTGTAGTAATCTCTTTCAAGCAGTGGTAGATCTTGCAGTCAAGGTAACAATGCAGGGACAGTTTTCTAGGCTTTAAACTTGAGTGGAACACGTGTAATTATAGCTTTGTTAAATTGCCCCAGCTCAGTTATGCTCTTGCAACATGCACCGGCTAAATGCTGCTTTTGTAAGGTCAGTGTGTCATAAACTGGAAATAGATGGGACTCACCTTCTTCTATGCCTTTGAAAATGGGGAAAGCATAAAAAGGAGTCTTAAGAGGTGAAATATTGATACCCTGTGTGTGTGCACTTATTAGTAATTTTATGTAGCAGGATTTCCTTTCTTGAATATAGTGTTGCTCACTTTCTGGCTTCTCACACAGGCCTGCTGTGGGACACTGCTCTGGGCAGCAGGCAGTGCTCCATGAGGGTGCTCTTGCCTAGGTCTTTAGTGACTGCAAGGTTTTGGGTTGTTAATTTTCCTTTGAAATTAAGTACCACCATCAGGTTCTGCTGCTGTGAGCTGATATTACTGAAAACAATTATTTGAGGCTTTTCTGCATGACTGTAATCCAGTGAGAGAAACAGAAGTGGCTGGAAGCTTCTCGCTTTCCTCTCCTAACTTATCACTCCTTTGTTAGGCACTGGAGGAGAAGCTATTACCTTGGTCAGCCATTCTTTATCAAAATGTATTTTCCTCTCAGCCATCCACAAGTGATAGTACCATGAAGGGAACCAGCATATTTAGGTCACATGTGAAGCCCCTGAGGCAGTTCTACTTGCATCTAATTTTGGAAGAAAATTTTAGGGTCAGGAAAAAGAGGGTTTAAAAGAGTTGTATGGTAACAAAGATTGATTTTCCCAAATATATAGAAGGCGTTTTGTGTGGAAATGTTTCCCTTTGCATTTTCAATTGCAGTTCTTAAATTAATGCTCTGGGAGTAACGAGAGCTCCAAACATGCACAGTTGGCACTCTGGTTTTGAGAACCTGAGAAAAGATAATTGCATTAATTCAGGAACAGTTAAAGTAATTGAGACTTCATATTACACTTGCTTATTTAAAATACGGTAAATATGATGTGATTTCTAATATATTCTTGTTTGTTGAATGCCAGTAACTGTATTTTCCCTTTTTTTTCAATGACTATAAAAACGATTTCAGTGATCATTCTTTGATCCTTAAAAGCAGTTATTTTAGCTGTCGTTTGCACTATTGTTAAATGATGATTTGAGAAGTCATGAGCTGTGTTTGTGTATAGTGCTTATAAATGTAGTCTGAAGGTCTTACTTTATTTTCAGATAACTTGGAAGTGAATTGGTCCAGTGGACAAGAACTACATACTGAAATAAAGCTTTGGCTTTCATAAAGATATAATGACTCTCAAAGACACTTGTTTGAGAGTTCTTGGGCTATTTTCCAGTGGAATTGCCTAACAAACCACTGACTTTTCTGGTACTGCTCTTGGTGTGTTAAGTAGGGAATAATATATAGAAATATTGGAGATAATAAAGAAAAACTTGGTTTATTTTTTAATAATTACCCAGTTTAGCTTGTTTTGAAGTGTGACCTTGGTGTGGGAAGAGGAGTTAGAATTCGAATTACACCCCGGCCTGCCTGTGGGTTTGTTGTCACTTCAGGGAGCTGCTGCTCCTGAGAGAAATGGTCCTTCCTGGTGCCTCTGCCTGTCACTGTCTTGAGCTGAGCCAGGTGATCCCTGAGCTCCAGGGTGGTCACTTGGGGAAACCAACCCAAATGACAATTACATCTCTTGGATTCCTTTTGGGTTAATTTTATTCCACATCAGCTTCTCCAGACTTAATTTGTCCAACTCTTAGCAAATGTTTGTGGTGGGGTAGGTGATAGTTCTGTAGGAATGGGATCAGAGGTGAAAGGATGGATTGCTTCTCTTGGAGAGTTGATAATGGTTCTAAGGCATCATGGGAAACTATGGAATTGGGAACAATGCAGCCTCCTTCTCAGCCTTTTCACATTCACAGTTGATCCCTGCTTGTTCATAGTCTGCCTTTCACATGAAAACTCTACTTTCAGTGCACTGAGATTTGTATTTGAGGACATTTCTTCTCATAGATCAATATGAACAAACAGCAGAAGTTGAAGCCTACAGTGTTCATTCATTATATAGCCCAGCAGTGAGAAAATGTCACTGTTTACAGAGGTAATAGTCAAACATTCATAAGCTGTTTTACTGGAATGTGGAACTGGCAGGAATGACTTTTTGCCAGAAGTTTAAAACTTTCTGTATAATCCTTCTGCCTTTTTTCAGTCAGTTCTCCTCACAGCTTCATGTCATTGTTTTGGTTTAGTTTTATTTGTTTGTTCGTTTAAGCTAAATCTTACACTCCTTTTTTGGGGGGGGGTGTGTGTGTTAAAGAAGTATCTAAGGTCTTTCATTTTATTCCAGATCCTTCTGGAAGTGGTACCCTGCTCTGGAAAGCAGCAGGAGCTGACAGCAGGGTTGTGTTCCTGCAGCAGGACACGTGCTGTGCTTAACCCAGCTCGTTTGTGTCTCACAGTAATGAGATGCCTCAGAGGAAAGGGCAGGAGGAAGACAAAGAGCATTTGAAACAAAACAAAATCCCTTGGATATTCTGCACATGAGGTGGTTCGCTCCCTGGAGCTTGGGGATGCTTTTGCTTGGTGTGACCTGAGGAAGCTCACCCCAAGCCTGGGAGTACCAAACATCTGCCTGTTTCTGGAGGATGCTCATCATTCTGCTGTTCTGAATTGGCATCAACAGCTGTGCAGCCAGGTCATGCCCCAGGGCTGGTGCAGGGTGTTTCTCTGCTCTGCTTAGGAGCACGGCTGTGTTAGAAAAATGCCTTGGCAGGGTTATCCTGCATTTCCTTCCTGCTGCTTGCTCACTGTCCTTCTGAAGGAGTTGTCAAGATAAGCCTTTCTTTGTGGCCATAAGCTTTTTTATGTATACACTGAAATTCTTTTTCCAGGGGTTTTATATTGTATTCAACTGGAAGTTGTTTGGCATCTTCCAGTTCATGTTTGTTCTAACCAGGATCTTTGGTCTGAGGTCTGTTTTCTTACAGAGCTCTTACTACTCTTTTACTTTTTGCCAACGTAAAAGATTAAATTTAAATGTCATTATCCCAGGGCATGCTGGGGAGACTGATAGAAGACTGGAAATGGAGGTAACTGAAAGTAGTTTTCTTTGGAATCATTTTAATCCTTCCCTGCTTTATTTTCTCTACCGGTGAGACCTGTGTGGTGTTGCCTAAAATGAGGTTCCAAAGCCTTTGATATTTTTTTTTGTAATGATCTTTGATGTCCTTGCAGGACAGTAACACTACCAAAATACTCTCTACCTTTTTATATATAAAACATATGTACAACATATATAAACAAACTATATATATATATATATATCTATCTAAAAAACCTGTTACACAACTCTTCCAAAACGCACAGAAAAGGTCCTGATCTATAAACAGACCTTTGAAAACATATTTGAAACAAACACTTAAAAATAAAGGTTGGTATTTTGCTTTAATTAGTAGACTATATATATATAATTTTAAGAGGTGTTATAAATATGCCTTGGAGTTGTCAAGATTCCATGTGTTAGGCATCTCAAAGTCCAGGCCAGAAATTAGAATTGGCTTCTGTTTAATAATGATTTTTTTAAGAAGCTGAGGCATGTATGCTTGGGCCAGAATAGAAACACAGGAAAACACTTGCCAAGTTGGGGGGTGGGAGGAGGTGGGGCAGGGGAAGAAAAGGCAATGGGCAAAGGAAGACTGTTCTTTGAGGTTCCAAGTGCCATTAAAGATGCATTAGGTATGAAAAGGAACTGATAGCTGAATGAGTGACCAGAGTGAGGGAAGTAATCAGAAATTTTGATTTTCCAGTCACTTCGTAGAGCTGTGTATTTATCTCTGCTGGAAACTTCAGTTGTACTGGTGACCTTCACAGGCCCTGTGCTCCCTGGCAGGCTGCCTGCAATTCAGCTGGAGAGTGGCCCTTCCTCCTCCCTCCCTACCTTTCTGGTAGGCAAGAGGAATTTCTGATTTCATTTTTCTTGCTTAGAAGGAGGCACTTCATGCATTGTCTGAGCCACAACAGCCTCCTGCATTCTACACACCAAGATTAAAAGCCTCCAAATGTTTGGCCTGAGCTTTGCATCTGAAGTAAATCCTTTGGTCAAAGAATGTGTTAGAAGAGTCTGAAACAGCAGGGTAGTTTTGAGGAGTTGTTTTTTTCTATAGCTACAACAGGAATGCGCACCAAGTCACAGAGTTGTAATTTTGAAAGGCATTGGTAAAGTGTTATATTTTTCTGTAATAATACTATTACTGAATTTTAACCTGCAGTATGTGTTCTGGATTGGCTTCAGCAAAAAGAGAAAATGAAGCTTTGCTGAGCTCTGTAGCTTTCTCGGTGACAAAGGCATTGCCTGAAGGCTTCTCTTCTCTACGTGCAGAACAATGGCCCAGTATGTTATTTCCAAATATATTGTTATTTGCAAACAGACCAGCAGCTCCTGGCTGCACTGTGCTGTGCAGCCTATTGAAATTCTGGCTGTGATTCCAGCAGAGATTTTTCCATAAATAGCTCTGTACTACTTGGGAACACAAACAAACCCTGAAAAGATCTGAAGTAAGGTCTGCTGAGGGACTGTTTAGCCTGTTATTAGTGTGTACTTCGGGGTAGATATTATGGTGGATGTGAGGAATTTTTTTGTAGGGTTGTGTAGGGGCTGTCAGCAGGAAATAAAAAGTAAATAATTACCAATCAAATCCAAGGACTCACAAATCACCTGTCTTGAGCACAGGGGAAAAAAGGATAATAAAAATTAATAAATATGAGCAGAAGCAAGTAAATTTTCTTTCTGGATTTTTTAAAATAAAACCTTTTAGGTAATAACCAAGCATTAGGTTAGGGTTCAAGTAAATACAACTTGAAATTTAAGTTATTTATTCTTTCCATGAACAAACATCAAAATTTATGCTGATTGGATGTTTTTTTATGTAAATTAGTACCTGCACTAGGAATTGGGCTCTATTTTCCAGTGCTATGTAGGTAAACACCCACTTGAATAAGTAATACAGTAATATTTTATAGAATATTCAGTTATAATTGGTGTAAGCTGACTTGTGTAATTTGTAGTCATGAGGAGAAACTTGTAAACATTCTGTGAATTAGAAAAGAGGTGAATAAATACTTTTGTGTTTTGCCTGGGTCACAGGGCTGATTCTCTGCTGGTCCTGTTTCTCCTAAACTTTTTTCCTAAGAAAGAATAAATCCCCTTTTAAAAGCAGTCAAAGGGCACAAAAATAACTTTGGCACTTGAGAAATCCCTGCTCAGAGTGGGGACTCTGCAGTGTCCTTAACCCTTGGTTATCATAGCAAATGTGTTTATCAGGTGTCAGAGTGAGGATGGGATCACTGAGGACAGCCCCACAGGAGATCCTTAGAACATTGTACCTGCTGCTCCTCTCAGGTTATTAAAAACCTTCAGCTGTGGCCACTGAGCAGGCTCAGAAGGATCTCTGGGATCTTCACTACCCAGAGCCTTGGGGATGTCTGAAGTTGCCTCTGCTGAAGGAGTACCTGCACTGTGGGTGTGGAGTGCACACAGGGCTGGAATGGAAATCAGCTCTGAGGCACTGGCTTTGTGCTGATAACTTGGAGTCACAGAATCCTGGAATGGTTTGGCTTGGAAGGGATCTTAAAGCCCATCCAGTGCCACCCACTGCCATGGGCAGGGACACCTCCACCATCCCAGGGTGCTTCAAGCCCTGTCCAGCCTGGCCTTGGACACTTGTAGGTCTGGGGCAGCCACAGCTTCCCTGGGAATTCAATCTCAGCCCCTCCCCACCCTCCCAGGGAGGAATTTCTTCCCAATATCCCATCTTGACCTACTCCTTTCAGTTTGAACCCATTCCCTCTTGTCCTGTCTCTCCAGCCCCTTGTAAGTAGTCCCTCTCCATCTTTTCTGGTGGGAAGAACAGCTGAACTGCTGGCACCCTTTTCCTTTTGAAGGCCTAGGTGGTATTTCTGAGCTTGTTCACATTTTATTTAGTGAACATTCTTTTTCATTCTTTGTAGGCACATTGAGAGCAGCTCCCTAAGAAACTGGGAGTATAAATAAAGCAGCTCTGCACTCCAGCAAAGCCCTTCTGCTACCATGGGGTAATTAGCCTCGGTTTGCAAAACAGATACATTGCCAACATATTTATCACAGAGAGAAGAAATAAAGCTTTAAAGCTTCCGTAAGACTCAGTCAAATACTTCTAATGCGTTTTGGGGAATCCTTATACTCTGTATAGCTTGCATTTCAAAGCATGTCTTAGGAGAATTATGGAGCACTTGTGTGAGCATTATGGATAAACCCTGAGGAGCCTTGAGAGAATGAACTGTGACTTAGCTCTGTGCATACAGGTTTTCCAGGGAGTGGTGGCTTGAGATGGAGTTGGGGTCTGCTGAATCTTTATAGATTCCTGGGATGCACTTTATCTCCAGGTCTGCAAGGGTGTTTTCTACAGCTCACAAATGTCATAAGTAGACATTTAATTTCTTTGCTTCAGCATGAAGTTTATTCTGGAAAGTCAGTAAACATGAATTTTTGTCTTCAGCAGTGCTAAAATTGAGTTGTTACCCTCTTGGAAATAGATAAGCAGTTTTGCTGCAACTTTATTAATGATACGTTGTAAGTTTAAGCTCTGCAGGCAGAAAAGATGTTGGAACAAGTCATGTACCAGAGTATTAAAACCAGGCAAATGCTGTGTTAGAGGACAAATAATCAAATCTGTTATTTATAAGTTTTTTTGTCTCAATTCTCCTTCTGTTGGTCAACAAGTCCCAGTTTTGTGAGTAATAGTGACAAAACATTCAGGCACCTGAGGGGATCTCAGATGAAGCAATTGTGGGCATGAAGTTGGTTCCTGCTGGAGTTAATTTTGTTCTCCTGTAATTAGATACGTATGATCTGTATGCAGTTGAACAAAGGACAGAAATTATGAGTAACTCCCCGACTAAATTCTACACAATACAAATATAACTAAACCATTCTGTCATTGCCTCAGAAATCAGTGTAGGTTTTGGTGGCTGAAAGTGTTTCTGAAAGAGTTAGAACTGGTATGGATTGTGTGTAGCACTTAGTGCAGCTACTTTGCTTAAAGGAATAAGGTGTGGTTGAAACAGGAAAATTCCAAGGAAAGGAAGCTCTTTCTTGTGTAATTTAGCCAAATTATCTCTATAATCTCTATGTTGCAGTAATACCTAATGTTTTATCTGTATTCAGAACTGTAGAAGCAGAGTACCCTGGCACTGCCAGTGCCCCTTCAAACAAACCATAGATTTCATATTCTTGCCTTTCAGCAAACATTTCACTTGGGGATAAAAGAAATTTGCTTTTAGGTAGAGTTTTATTGCTGCAGCACCAAAGAACATGTGTATGCTCATTTTTTTCAGTGAATATAAGGAAGCTTTGTTTCTGTGACTCTTGTGGGCTGTTAAAAACTTTGTTGGTTCCCAGAATTCTGTGTCACTTGATGGAAGCTTGAGGTTCTGGGCTGTTTTGCATCAAAACAGGGACACAACTTCTCCAGGTTAAGTGTAATTGATGTGGCCTGTGATGGCAGCAGGGCACAAGCAAACCTAGGCCAGGTACCCAGCGTGTCAGATGGATTCTTATGGCCGATGATATTTTGAAACAAAGTAACTTAAGAATTATAATGCATTTAGGGTTTTAAGACAAATGTTGCTTAGGTAGGATCTTTTATATATTTTGTGTGTCTGTTATTATTTTTTTTATTTCCTGTCAAACTCATCATTTCTTGTGGAGTGCTTAGGGGTGCATTGCCTCTGATTGTGGTGTTACCCAACCTCTGGATAACTACTGTTCCCAGTCTTTTTTTGGTAATCCTAGACTGTGAGTGAAGAGGAGTTTTCACTGTAATTGAAAGGGTATTGATGCAACACTGAGTGTGACACATCCTCACTCAGTAGGAGGGCCACTCTTCTGTTCTTCTTCCCCGCCTGAAATAGATTTAAGCTTCAGGAGCTGGAAGCTCTCAGCAGCTGAATTTTGTGATGTTAGGAAACTGAACCCCACAGTAGCTTTTCCATCAAACAGGTGCCTGGTATTTAAAAATGCTGAAACACTGGATGTACTGCTGATTACCTTTTTGTTTAAAAGCAGAGCAATTCTGCTTGGAAGGAGGAAAGCTTGTGGACAGATTGAGCCCTTTAAAAAAAAATTATTATTATTCTGTAATATTGCAGTAGCTGCAAAGAAGAGGATCAAGGAGATGCTGTGGCCTTCAACTGCTTGTTCCTGGTCCTGGACAAATGTTGTAGTTCTTCAAACTGTGAAACACTCACCCTCCTTTCTGAGGTGATTTCAGCTGGGTACCAGGAGTGGGGCTGGATTTCTGCCATTCTGGCCTCTCCTGTTTATGATATTAATAAACTGGTGTCAAATGTCCTGGGAACGGTTTATGCAGGTTGAAAGACCTTTGTTTCAGCCAACAATAGACCTGAATTAGTATGAATAGGAAAAGCAAATAGGCACTTCCTGTCATATTTGAAGGAATATTTGAGTTTGGGAAGCGTGTTTATTAAGACATGTGAACTAAATGCTCATCACTTGCTCTTTGTCCCCAGCAAAATGTTCCCTGTGTATGTGTATTTCTGTTACCTTCCTAAATATGTTTGCAGTGCTAATAATGTAAAGTGGAATCCCTTGTTTGAACACATTATTTAGGACATCCTTTGGGGGAAAAACTCAACACCTGTGTAATGAAGATTTAAAAGGGGGAATTGACTTAGTTGATGTTGCTTTCCTAATCACATGCAGTCATGTCTAAAGGTTTAAAAATAGAAAGCAATTAATCAGCATGATGAGGGTTAATGGTTTCTATGCAGAAACCAAACAGCTTTGCATTTGTTTGTATAGAGAGAACATTCTTCTGTCTGCTGTTGTTGAAACAGGAGAGGATTTTTCACAGTAATTTTTGAAACACTTACTAAAAAAAAACTTACTTGGGGTTAAAACCCCAAAACTATTAAACTCTCATCAGGTGAAATGGTTTGGGGCAGTTCAGGACTGTTTCCTGCTGAGAAATCCTAACCCCCATAGGGTTTCTTTCTTCTGTAGGTTTGCAGTGAAGTTGGCTTGAAAGGAGTAACAGAGTGCAGTGCCAGACTTGGTGAGCAGAAATCAAACCTACAGCCCAGTGGTTACAGTGAGCATGGTACAGGTATTGCACAGTGGATCACAGTTTTAAATCAATTTAAGGTGTAAGAGTTCCTTCCTAAAGCTCATGGTATTATTTTTCAGTATGAATGCTTTCTTATCACAAAGATAAAATTTCAGAGCAACTTTGTCATTTTCATTGGTAGGAAGCAGGGACACATCAGTGTGTGACACATCTGTTCTCAGAGTGCTTTGACGTGCTGCTGTTTGTCATCTCTGTTTTTTCCCTGCCACCACAGGTGTCTGGGAGTCCTGTGTCTGGAGACTTGAGTTTCCTACTATAGATGGAGACAGGAAGCCAGGGGTCTGAGCTTTAAATAAGTTTGCTTTCTGTTCTAGCAAAGCTAGATTCTGGCCTTGTTGTAGATGGAAGCTCGTGGAGACTGCACACAGAAATAGAGTTAATTGGCATTGTGGGGGTGGGCCCGATGGCCTTTGGAAATCCAGCTGTGGTACCTGGAGATGTGGTTGCTCCTGAGTGTGTTCCTTGCTTTCTCCCACAGCAAATTTGCTCATCTGATGCCTTCAGCTCAGTCTCAGTGAACTCTGTTAGCTTAGTCAAACACAAATTGTTTAAGAGAAGTGAAGTGTGTTACCGTTGTTCACAGAAGTTTAAGGTGGTGGCAGTGTCTGTTGAAGATGATTGTAAGGGTTCCCTGTGGTGATTTCTGCTCCTGGGAGTTGCTGGGTTTGCACAAGTCTTTGTTGGTCTCTTGCCTTGGTCTGGGAATGGACTGTGGGGGAAAATAATGGTAAATTTAGTGGTGGAAACTTGCCCTGAGTGGAGATGTTGAAGCAGTTGCCCAAGTGAGGCACGAGCATGTGCCAAACACAAGAGTTAAAACATTCAGTGTGCTGCTGCCTATTCAGCCTGGCTTGTAATGTTGACCATAGGTTGTGCTTTCTATGAATTCTATTTAAATGAGGATGTTACTTTGATGCCACAGTTAACTGGAGATCCCATAAGGATTTCTGGATGCATAAGAAGCTGCTGTTCCAGATGAGAGATTAGCAGATGGTGATTCTGTTCTCTGCTTTACTCTTATCTTGTAAAACACCTAATTTACATATTTGTTCCTATCCCAAGTTGTAGAAGCTCTTGAGTCACTTCTGTGATAATCCTGTTCTCTGCAGTTCCAATGGCATCCTCTCACTCTGGCTTTGCAGGGAGGAGCAGCTTCTGGTGCATGGATCAGATGGATTTGGAGTTTTCTGCTTTGAGCACTGAGCCCAGTGAAGCTATGTAGGAGCATTACTGGCCTCACATAAAACTAAGGGCAACAAGATTAGGGCTGGTGCCACTGCTCTGCCCTGGGAGGGGATGGAAGTTTGCTGTTGTGTTTTCTAGGAAGCCACAAGGCTTAACAAAAGGTGTTTGTGTGAATTTGTGAAACCACCAAAATAGCATTGGTTTCTGCTTGAGTTTTTTAAGTTGCATTCTCTAGACTATCTAAATGTTAAAAATGCAGCCTTAAGTTCTAAGCTGTCCTAATACACATAAATCCTATGGAGTCTTGGAGTACTGGTTCTTTCCCTTGCCTCCAGTTCTACCTCCCATTAAAAAAAAGTGACTAATTCCAGCTCCTGCTTCTGAAGGCTGGTGATAACAGAGTGTTCTTGCTGTCATTGCTGGTACATGGATTTGACAGCACAAAGAGTGATCTCGGGAGGATGTGGCACATTGAGCTGTGCTTTGCCATGCAGGAGTAGAGCCCTACTTACCTGGGAGCCCACAGTGAGCAAGGCAGGCATGGGGCATGCTAGTGTGACTTAGGAAGTAACAGGAAAAGCTTAATCAAGCAGTATTAAACTTTTATTTTAGGAAGCTAAATAAAAAGTTAAAAATTAAATGTGTGGTAGTAATAATAATGAGTAATAATAATGGCATTCTAATCCAAAGTTGAACTCATTATTGAACTAGAACTTCCCTAGTGTCTCTTTCCTCAAAGGATTGACAAAGTTGGAGAAGGAAAGAGAGAAGAAAGGGTGAATAAAAGAAAATAAATGGGAATATAGAGAAGTCCAGGAAATTAGAGCGAAGTTATGGTGGCTTAGGCCTGCTTGACAAGGTTCATATTAGATTATTTTACTTAGGTGAGTAATTTCTGCTGTGGAATACTGTGTGTATTCTCTGTTTGGCCACTGGTATCTTGTGTATGCTACACGTGGGTAGGATGTAAACAGGACTGGGCGAGTCTCAGCCCTGAAGTGCATCTTCACCAAACAGCACTAAATGCTTTCAGCATCAGCAGGAAAATGATGACTTCTTCATGGTCATGTTTTTAATTTTCAGCCTCCCAGGGCTGTTGAAGTGAGTTCACTCACTTGGAGTGAATGTGCAGGCCAGGGAGCACTCTAAATCTTCCTCCTCTCTGTACAGTTCCCAGGTTTGCAAAGCAAAACCCAGCAAACCCAGCCTAATTACTGTCTGCTGGAGCTGCAGCCTGGGCTCCTGTGTGTTTGTGTCTGCCCCAGCAGGGCCAGCACTGAGAAGTGAGTTGGCCATCAGACAAATTCCCCTCCCTGGGAAGGAGGGCAGCTTTGTGTGCTGCAGAATTCCAGAACTGGTACTTGGGAGAGAACAAGGAACCAGCTGGCTTTAGCAGAGATTCATGGCACAAGGGGAGGACTTTTGCCACAAGGGCAATAACCCCTTTTTGGCTTCTCTATTTCTAGGTGCATTTCTTTCTGTCCCCATATTTTAAGGAATTAATATATTTTTAATGCCATCTCTAGTAGAGAAGAGATCTATTTAAAGGACTTCTGGAATGAGTCTCAAGTAGTAAATTGAACAGTAAGAATGCCTTCTCCCAACTGCCTTTGGATTTATTACCTGGTCACTTCAGGGAAGATGGAATTGAATGCAGGGAATCCTTCAGGCAAGTGAATGAAGCAGAGGGAAATGAAGTCAATAGTAGAACTGGTCATGGTAACTTCAGAGCATACAGTCCTTGTGTTCCCTTCCTGCTCTCCACAGACTTAAATTAGGGATGAGGCTGGAATGCAGAGGCTGTTTTCTTTTACACCCCCTGCACTAAGCAGTGCATGGCATTTTGCTCTCTTTTCCTGGGGTGTGAAGTTGTGGTACCCTGTGTTGAGAGCTCTCCTCTGCACACAGACATGTGGTCACCCTGCCTTAACCTGTTTAAACAGCCTTCCTGTTCACTTTGGGATTAACATCTCACTATCTACCTTCAGAGATAAATACACAATATATCAGGACTCTGGATAAAAGTTTAAATCCAAATCACAAGCAATGGGATGTTGGTGGGATGACTCAGTGCATTGTGGAGCTGCTTAAAATATTTGAAGCCTTGGAAGAGCTTTTATTTTCTGTCCAGTGTCTTTCATTGTTTGATTGGGTTTTTTTTTTTTCCCAGTGATGAAGTACATAATTCCTAAACAAAAGCATTATTGGAAACGAGAAAGTCCAATCAAAAGCCATAAATTTCTGTCATTAGCTGTGACTTGAGCTGGAGTTTTTGGAAGTTGCATCTGTTCAGTAGCTTGAAGCAGGGAGGTTTTGCCTCACCCTGGATTGGAAAGGACCAAACAACCCACAAGTGATTTCCAGGCACTCTGCAGGTTCTCCTGGACAGATACTCGTGCTCTCTCTAGGAATAATGGCTCAAATGGCTCAGGTATATTCAGCAATTGTACATCAAATTCAAATATTTCACTGTCTTTATCCCTTATTATGTTTATCCATTCCTCTGCTGCTTCCTCAGTTTGAGGCTGTTTGAGCTTCTGTGGATTTTAATACTAATCCCAAAAGTTGGTTTCTTAATGTTTTTCTTTTGAGACAGTTTCTGAAGTATCCTTGGAATGATTGATTGATGTTTAGTTTCATGAAAATAGCTTTTCCAGGCTGATAAACTGAGGGTGTGGTCTCACATTAGTCAGCGAATTCAGTTTTCACTCGCCAGGACAGAATTGCCAACCTGTAAATAATCTGCTCTGCTCTATGGACAAAATTATTTTGAGTTGCTCCTTTGGAAAATTCCAGAAACGGTGTTTGAGCCACTGGGAAGGTATATAAGCAATACTTTCTTAATAATTAAAAATGCTTTTAAATATTACAGTTCTTTGTTCAGTCCTTGGAAATATCAAGAGATTGCTCCACTCGTGTAAACACTTTGATTTACTTGCCCTCTGCTTAGGCAGCAGACCAACATGATTCCAAAAGCTTGCACAGAAACCTTGTGGGTCTGGTGAAATAAAGACTCTTTGTTCCTGCCATGATTGACTCGCTGCTGCAGAGTAGGTGACATGTTTTGCCTACCAAGCATGTTTTCTAAGCAGAGTTTATATAAAGTTCATGGAACATTAAAATAGATAGCTTCTTCTCTACTAATAAAATCTCCTTTATTATATTATTGGAAACAAAGTTAATACAGAATTGCTTTTCAGGTTTGTGATGGGCCTTCTGGAATGAAGTCATTGGATTACAGTTTTCTTTTGCTGGTTTGGATTGATGAAGCTGGTTTATTCCCTTTTTACACAGGCATTTGGACAGTGGTAAAACTTCATCACAGTCCTTTCTTGAAAGTTTCAGAAAACTTGATGGTGTCAGTGCACATGTTCTGCATTCATTGCAACACGTGAGGGGCCCCAGAGTGTTAAAGTGTGTTTAAGTATTTGTCACTGAGTTTTTCTACTTCCAAACACTGCTTTTAACAGGGAAAAAGGCATTTGAGACCTGTTGGATTCCTTTATTCTTCTTTTTTTTAATTTGTACTGGTTCTCTTTCCAGTGCACTGGCCCAGTGGCCTCAGAGCCTTACCTGAAGCTTTGAGATGTGTTTTATCCTTTTCCTATTCCCTGTCAAAGTCAAACACCGTGTTTTGATTTTTTTTTTATTGGCTCCGGTTTCTGTCTCCATGTCTGCCATGGAAGAATTTAATCCTGCTTGAATCCAGTCAAGTGTCCAGATCTTGCTGGTTGTTTTGATTTTTGTTGGAGCACTTGAAAAGTGAAGATTTCTCATTGAAGCTTAAAAAACTTAAAGCAGGTTGTGAAAATAAAGATGATGTGCAGAAGGAAAGGAAAGCTTTGCCAGATTGTAGCTGCTGGATCTGGGAGAGCTGTAGGAAGCTTTGCATGGCTCTGGGGGAAGCAGACTCTGCCCTGTCTCCATGTGCTGATGGATCAGGGACCAAAACCTCCCTTTAGTTTGAGATTTTTGTGATCAGTGGCTTGGTTTGATATAGAGGTTTATATCTCTGAGGTGGAGATGCAACTGTGCAGCAGCTCTGTGTTTCCATAGTGTTTTGCTCAACCTGCTGCAGAACATTTTCATTCATAAGTAGATTTCAGGTTATGTAGGGGATTCCCACCCCCCTCCCCCTTTGCTTTCATGTCACTAAAGAACATTATTTGAAAGCATTTAGCAGTCTCAGAAGTGTTTCTTCAACAAGAAGTGTCTGTGAAGGGATATTGAATGGAACTAAAGGACAAATGTATAAATCTATGCAGAGAAATACGTGTAAATGATGTAACAGCCTCTGAATTCTTTGTCCCAAGTTTTTCAAGGAGGAGATACCTGGTTGACTTGGTACTGGAATTGCAGGAATGCAGGTGTACCCTGCTGTCCTGATTTTTGTCTTTGTCACAATCATGTCTTCATCTCTTGTGAGTGATGCTGCCACGGAGTGTTTGAAACCCTCAGCACTGGCGATGTCACGCTGCATCTTGGTGTCAGAGATGTCCTGAGGTGCTTGAGGGAAGGAGGCAAATCTGATCTCCAGCTTACAGTGTGGCCTAGGAGGGGTTTGGGTATCAGATAAGGGGTCAGTGGTTATTTATCTTTGACATTGTGCTGGGAAAGGGCACTGAAATGCATCCTATTTCCAGCAGCCATCACTGTGGTGTCAGTAGGGCCCTGCACATCTGCTTCTCCCTTAAATATCCCTTCCAAGTGCTCCAGGCACTGGGAAGGGATCATTTCCCAGCGTGTGGCCAGGAGGAGCAGCTCTGTGTTTGCAGAGATAAAGGGAGAGGAGGTAAAACACCACAGGGGATACTCTCTTGTGGTGCTGAAGGGCTAAAATCATCAAGGAATTACAATTATCATTGGAAAAAAAGAAGGATAAGATGGGTATGTGTTTTGGGCAATGAGGGTGTTAACACAGATGAGAATCCACAAGTGAATCCAGGCACTGGGGAAGTTGAAAAGCTCCCCCTGTCGTTTCTCCAACACCTTTAAATCCACCCAGGTCAGCACCAGTGCCCTGATGACTGGCTCTTCCTTTGAGGAAGGCATGGGAATGTGGAATTCCAAACAGGGAATGTGAGATAAATCACTTTATCTTGGTCCCAAATGGGAGAATGACTGGCTGAAGTAACTGCTGCCTTCTGGGGCAAAAAAACGATGAGCATTGGAATAAAAGGAGTTGTGTGTGAGATGTGGATCCTGGTTCAGTGAGGTACAGGCTGAGGTTGTATTTCTGTCCTTAACCCTGTTTGGAGACATTCCAGCCAGTATAGGCAGTGCCAGGTGACAGTGGCAGGGAGGTTGGTGGGGGGATCTCTAGGGCAGTTTGTGCTGAAGAATACAAAACTCTGTGGAGCTGGTGTTTGGCTCTAAGTCAAGCAGGTATTGATCTTTTTTAAGTCTAATATGTTATGAATGCAATGGAAATAAAAGAAACCGTCCCACAGAAAATACTGTTTATCTACAGCTGACTGGCATGGAAGTGAAATGGCCTCAAGACTTGTGTATGTAAGACTCTCAGGTAGTTTCTCCGGCAGAAAATTAGATTTATAGGGTTGTGTTGCAATTTGGTGTTTCAAAAATGGTTTGGCTTCTGATTCAACTATTTGGGAGTCCAAGGAGCATTTGTACCTTTGGAAATGTGAATGGATGGGCTTGAGCTTAAGCTGTAATTTCTCCTTTCTGATGTATGAACAGCTCCATTTGATAAGAGGGATTGCTATTCTAGTCAGTGTATATTCACTATTTAATTTTAGCACTCCATATAAAAACACTTGTGATAATGTAAACCTTCTTCATCCAGAAGAGGTGTTCAGGTTTTTTGGAGACTGTTGAAGGTTTTTCCTGGTTTTCTGCAGCTGTTTATTCCTTGCATTCCTTAGACACAGATACCTGAACTTTTCTCCCCTTGTACCTTTTGCCTTTAAGTTATCAATTGTGTACTGAGTCCTTAAAAAAAAAAAAAAAAAAAATAAGAGTGCTTTGAGGTCATATGGATACTGATTGTATCTAAATCATGCATTAGGAAAAATTGAGAAAATAAAGGTACACAGTTGCTCTAGGAAGGTACAGTCTGTATTATCTAAAGTAGAGTCAGAGAAGAAAAGCCAGTTCTAAGAAGCTGAGGATATGAAACCTTTAAGAACAAAGTAATGCACAACACCGTGCTTGTAGCTCTGGCATGATGATCTATAAATGCTTCTCAAATGTACACCTTGAAAAAACTACTGTTATTTT
Organism: Peucedramus taeniatus; assembly: GCA_013400575.1. Taxonomy (NCBI): domain Eukaryota; kingdom Metazoa; phylum Chordata; class Aves; order Passeriformes; family Fringillidae; genus Peucedramus; species Peucedramus taeniatus. The sequence goes on from WBNO01016651.1 coordinate 143,128, forward strand.
TTGGAAGAAAGTTCTACTTCCATTTTATAGATGTCCTTTAACTGAAGTATGATTTTTTTAATGGTTTGGGTTTTTGTTTTTTTTTAAATCGTGGCTTTCTTGGCCCCTTGGTATTTAGAAGAATGATTAATATGTGGGATTTATTTTTGTTGTTCTGCAGCGGATATAATTTCTACAGTAGAATTTAACCATTCTGGAGAGTTGTTAGCAACAGGAGACAAGGGAGGGAGAGTTGTCATCTTTCAACAGGAGCAGGAGGTGAGTGCAGTCTAATTACACTGTATTACATGTTCTTTCTATTCCCTTTTTAAAGACAAGGAGCATGTTTTTATAAAACTCTTTATACAAAGTGCATGCCTGTGTGATAACTGATTACAGTACTGAAATTTAATGAGAACTTTGTGATAGAAGTTATTTTAAACACTCTTTGGATGTGGTCTAAAGAATGTTGAAGGTGAAAACTGAAAAGGGGTAGGACACAAAAGACGTTTGAGGGAGCTGAAGTTGGTTCTTCTACCATGACTCTTCCTGGCTGTGACGATGATTTCAGGTTTCACTGTAGCTGGGGATATTAAAAGTTGCCCTTAAGTGTGTGACTGTGACCTCAGATGTCCTTTTCCACTCTAGTATCAGTCACGTAAAACCACAGAATCCCCATGGCAGAGGTATCTTTTCTCCCTTTATCCTTGTTTTATGGTCTTTAGGCTCTACCTCCAGGTCAGTGGGCAGCTGAGCTGCAGTGCCTGATTGTAACTGAGGCTGTGGTTGGAAGTTGCTGTGGTTAGAATGTGTTTCAGGGAGCTGTCACCTCACTGCCTAGAGATGTCACTGTTAGTTTTTGCTTAGTTTTTCCTTCAGTTTCCATTTGAAAAGTCGGGATTTCCGGTTCCCATCAGGGGGCTGATGTGTGGGCGAGGCACCGTCCCTGTGCCAGCAGCTCCTCTCGGGCACTGGGGACATCTAGTGGGCTTGCGTGGCACCAGCTCTTGAGGGCTTTTGTGGCTTTTTCTTGTTTTCCTTTTATTTCTTTATTACTTTTAACTCTTGAGTTGTAGCTTGATGCTTTTAAGAATTCTCTTGTGTAGGTTAAAGTTGCAGCAGTTCCTTGCCTGCTCTCAGGTAAGCTGTATTCAAATGTATTTAAATTTTGGAGCATAATCCAAGCTCACATCCTTAGGAGCTGGGATCCAGGGGTAGGAGGAACACCTGGGTTGTCAGATGAAATTCCACAGGATTGCTTTTGGCATTTTTTGGCTTCTCTGTGTTTAGGGAATGATTTGTGTTTAGGGAATTACTTCCCTGATGCACTGGTAGTTGGTTGTTCCAACAGACTGTCTAGAGCAGGTTTTATTTGTGAAAGAGTATAAAATCTGTTTCATTTGGAATTCTGTGCCCCTTTCTGCCACCCTGCTCTGGAGAGCTTTGCAGACCACGCCTGCAGGAAGAGAAACACTGACAAGGGCTGTGTGGTGAAGAGCTGTGCAAACCTGTGTGGCTTCACCCACTGCCAAACTGCTGCCACCTCCGGGCTGGAATGTGGCAGCCAGTGACATCAGCCAAGTGCCAGGCAGGAAGTGAATACTGCATCTCACAGAAACTGAGGAGGAATTTGCGTAGGCAAATGCAATTACCTACCCTGGAATTCAGCATCAGGCGCTTGGGTCAACACCTCTCCTTCTTTGGAATTTTTTTTTGTTTCCTTTGAGCACCGTGAGACTGAGAGTTTAAATTTTGATCTTATCTCAAGGATGGATTTCACATATTACTGGGTTTGTGTATTATTCTGGCCCTGTTTTACCAGAGTACACACATAGAATATTTAAGCCTCAGTCGTTACGGTAAGTCTGGAATTGAAGGAAAGTTCCCTGGATTTCCTAAGGCATTTCCTACAGCACAATAGATTTCCTTTCCAAGTTGTTCCATGCAGTGACCCAGCTCCACTTGTTAGTTCTGACTAGGCTTAGAACAAAGTCCCTTCCAGGAACTTTCTCCAGGGTGGGAAAAGCAGTGTAAGGGATAGGTGTGGTACAGAATTCTGGTGCCAAATGTGATTCCTAAGCATTTTGCCCCCTTATCCCTTCCCCACCCCCAGCTTATTTTAAAGTGTAAGAATTCCTGTCAGCTCTCAGGGTATGAAGCACGAGGAAATGATGCAAGGAATGTGACAAATGTGGTCCAGCAAGGGTTGTATCAGATGTGTTTTGGTGAGGTACTGAGGGATTAAATGTGCCCATGGACATGAGACGCCAGCAAAGGAAGGAGCAAAGTCTCCAGCCAGGAACATATCACAGCAAAGGCATCTAATTGTGCAATCTCTGGAGTGGGTGGGACAGGAATAAATCACAAAATTCAGCTTGAAACCACTACAGGTGAACATGGGGAGTACTACACCAGAAGTGGATCCCATTTTCTGCACCCAGTGGATGAAATTCAAGGTTCAGTCCATGCAGTGCAATATTTTGGTGCCTAAGACACAGCTTTTGGAAAAAGGAATTGTGCAAATTTTTCAGTTTTGCAAACGTTTCCATCTGGACAGGTAACTGCAGGGGTGACTCTAATGCCAGAGCAGAGGTGATGAGCTTTTTGCCCTTCTAGAATGAGGAAGAAAAAGCTGCTTAAGCAATTCAGAAGCTCTGAGGGGACTTGGAGATTATAAACCAGAATAGTGGAGCTGCTGGTATAAATTTAGAGGTGCCATGTGGGATTTCCATGGTGTGCCTAGAAAGCTGAATGTACTCACAGAGTAGATTTGCCATTTGTGTGTCTGTGTTGCAGGGGAAGGAACATTCCCTTTAAACAGCAAAGGTGGAAAAATTAAAGATGAAAGAAGTTGTAGTTTGTTTTTGTTTTTTTTTTTTATAAAATATTTAGGTAAAATATTAGTTTGCTCAGCATTAATGTGAAAACTTGTTGGAGATGTTATTCAGATTCTGTGGGGAGTTTCTGGAAACTTAAACTGCTGCATAAAGTGTCTCTTCTCTGATGTTTTCTTAGCTGAAATAGTAGAAACTTTAATAAATTTCTTGCAACAGACATGATGCTCATCTCATTTGGTTGACAGGATCATGAAAATCAAGCAGGTTGTACCCCAATGTACATTGTATACATGTCTTGATCATTTAATTCTCTTTTTAGAACAAAACCCAGTCTCACAGTAGGGGAGAATACAATGTTTACAGTACCTTTCAAAGCCATGAACCAGAGTTTGACTACTTGAAAAGTTTAGAAATTGAAGAGAAGATCAACAAAATTAGGTGGTTACCCCAGAAAAATGCTGCTCAGTTTTTATTGTCTACAAATGGTAAGTATTTTGCACCATAACATGTTATTATGTAGGTTTGCTATTAGGATTTGGTCTAATCCTCTCCAAAAGGCTGGAATCAAGCAGGGTTTAGCTGCAAGGATTTGGGGGTGTTGTGCTGGCTTCCCTGGGCACAGGTGTCCCCTGCACAGGGTGGGGTATTTGGGATTTAGTTGCTGTACAGCCCATGTGAGACCTTCATGTGTGTGTGAGTCCCTGTGTCAGAGCTTACATGAATCATTCATAGCAATCCCTGTCCTGACTGAAACTTGCTCTAACTCTTATAAAAAGAACAAATTGTGGAGGAGGTTTTTTAATGCTTTTTATCTTGTCTTGTTTTCCCCAAGCAGCATTTTTGTTTTTTTTGGTGCACGTGGGCAGCCTTGTCTTGTTTGAAGGCATCAGCAGTGATGACTGGTGTCTCTCTACAGCTCTCATTTTAAACTGTGGCTGTTTCATTGCAGATAAAACAATAAAGTTATGGAAAATCAGTGAAAGGGACAAAAGACCCGAGGGTTATAATTTAAAGGAGGAGGATGGAAGGTATAGGGATCCTACTACAGTTACAACACTACGGGTGAGTGGCTCACAATCAGCTAATTCCTCCTCTCCCAGCCCAGGCTCCGGGAGGAACTGCCCCATCACATCATTAACTTAATCTTTCCTGTGATGTCACTTGGCAGAAATACTGACTTTTAAGATATTTCATCCAGCTCAGCATGTTGAAGGACTGTGCTGAGCAGTGCTGATGTCTGTGGTAGGTTTGGATCTCACTCCTGCCCTGCTCTGTGTGTTGCAGGTGCCAGTGTTCAGGCCTATGGACCTCATGGTGGAAGCCAGCCCACGAAGGATATTTGCCAATGCCCACACGTATCACATCAATTCCATCTCCATCAATAGTGACTATGAAACCTACCTGTCTGCAGATGACCTGAGGATCAACCTGTGGCACCTAGAAATCACAGACAGAAGTTTTAGTATCCTTCTGCCATTGTTCTATGGGATGGGAACAGGAAAACTGTTGGGTTTTATTTCCTTTCATGAGAAGTGTTCAGTATATATACAGAGAATTAATCCTGGTCATTTCTCCCTAGTGATTGTGAGGGCTTTTACTTCTGGAGAAGGAAGGGTTTGGTTTGGAAGGGACACTAAAGCTCATCCAGTTGGGCAGGACCAGGTTGCTCCAATCTAGCCTTGGACAATTCCAGGGATGGAGCAGCCACACCTGTGTCAAGGTTTTAATACAAAATAGCATTTTATAATGTAGCAATATAATTAGAATTTAAGCAAAATAAAGTTCTACATTAAATACTTGGGAGATAATTTGTAGTATATAATTAATTACTACTGGAGTGGAGCAAAACTGAACAGGTTTTTGCTGCTGTAAGAATTATCTTGAAACTGATTCAGAATGTGATGTTACCACCTTGCTTTGTAGACAAATTGTGTGGCTTGATTTTAACTCTTCCCTGGGTTGTGCCTGGGTCCCACAAGCCTGAAGTAGCATTTCTGAAAGCATCTAAAACTGAAAAATACCTCGGGAAAAACCCATTTCGCTGGAGGCAATTCCTTAAGGAGCTGCTGCAGATATTGTAGATATCAAGCCTGCCAACATGGAGGAGCTGACAGAGGTGATCACAGCTGCAGAGTTCCACCCCAACAGCTGCAGCACGTTTGTCTACAGCAGCAGCAAAGGCACAATTCGCCTGTGTGACATGAGGGCATCGGCCCTCTGTGACAGACATTCAAAGTGTGAGTGCTGCAGCTCAGCTGTGTCCCTGTGCCAGGGGACATCTGCTCTTAGGGTATATCAAACACTGAATTGTCTGGGTGGATTTGTGTAGGATTCCTATTGAACAGATCTAAAGCCTAAAATCTAAATAAATCTTGAACTTACGTTTTTCTAGAGTAAAAATAGTGGAAAAAAATGAATAGCAGCTTCTGTTTGGACACCAAGAATGGCTTTTTGCAGACTTCAGGTGGTTAAAGGCCATTTGGTCTGTACTTGGTGCTGGAAATCTTGCACGTGTGAATCAAGACTTCACATATTACCAAATAATTCATCTATTAAGAAGCTGACCTTGGCTTGCTCCAACAATAAAGATAGTATGGCAACTGTATTACAAATGTTTCTCCTTGAGAGTTATTTTATATAACACAGAGTAACACAAGATAGAAAGCTTATTGAGACAATGTTAAAGTAATTCAGGTGTATCTTGTATCAAAGAGACACAAACTGACCTCTCGAAATGCCTGTGTTATTTTCCTGCAGTGTTTGAAGAACCAGAAGATCCTAGCAACAGATCATTTTTCTCTGAAATCATCTCTTCCATATCTGATGTCAAATTTAGCCACAGTGGTCGATATATGATGACTAGAGATTATCTGTCAGTGAAGATCTGGGATTTAAATATGGAAAATAGACCTGTGGAAACATACCAGGTATTGGGTGAAAATCGTGTGGGTTGGAAATTAAAAAACCTGGACAGAGGCTGTCTTACTGATGGTCTTGATGTGGCAGTTACAGTTTTGTCTGTAGATTCAGGCATCCCTGAGGTTTGGGGATTCCACACCCCTGCTGAGAGATCATGGTATTTGCAGGATGGTGGCAAACCCAAACCCATGTTTGGGGCTGAAAAAGCCTCCCTCTTACCTCCCTCTTACCCAGTGGGAATTTGGGAGGTAGAGGTGATCTCCAGCCATGAGAACCATGACAAGTCTTTGGCTGTCTTTATGTTCTGTATTATATCCTGAAGACAACAGGAGGTGAAACATTTCCTTTTCATGAAATGTTTTTAGCTGCCACTGAAAATTGCAGTTTTCTTTATAAGAAAGAGCTCTTGTGAGCAGTCTCAGGTTCCTTGCTTTTGGAACAGTCTGGGAAGGCTGTTTTACAGGTGTGTGAGTCTAATGCTCACTCAGTTTCTCTGATCCCTCTTTTCCAGGTGCATGAATACCTCAGAAGTAAACTCTGCTCGCTGTATGAGAATGATTGCATTTTTGACAAGTTTGAATGCTGCTGGAATGGATCAGACAGGCAAGTGGAATTCTTGTCCCTGTGCACTTGAGATCTTAGCAAGTTATTCTTAAAATGGGCAGTGGACCTCAGAAACCTGGTTTTGGACAACGCTGTAGTGCTGCAGTAGACTGTAACATGTGCATTATTAACTGTAAGAATCTGCACCAGACCTCTAGGGGAGCCTGCGGGAAAACCTTCCAGGAATGTTCCTTTTTACAATGATTTGCCATGGTAGTGACCTGTCACTGCAGGCCCCCAGCTGGGTAATAATTAGCATTGACTCCATGATTGTAGAAGGTTGATTAATCAATTTATTGTACTATTCTATATTATACTATACCTCTTCTTAAGAAACTCATCTCTCTTACACAGTCTGATGCAGGCAGATCCAATTGGTCAATCCATCCAAACACCATCATCAGTGTCCAATTAAGAAATCACCCTTTGGTAAACAAATCCCCATAACACATTCCACATGTGCACAACAACAGGGGCAGCCAGTGGAGATAAGAATTGTTTCTCATTCTTTGATCTTCTCACAGCCCTCCCCAGGAAAATGCCTGGGAAAGTCATCTGTTGCTCTCTGTGGCCAGAGAGCTGCTGCCACAGTGAGCTGGCAATGACACCACTTAGGGCAGCTCTTGCTTCTGTGCTAATCATGTCATTCACTGCTTATTTGCAGCATTTAAAGCAGCTCACTGGTTCCCTTTCAGTACTGTCAGATGTGATGGGTTTTTTTTCAAAGGAAGGACAGGGAAACTTGTAAGTGTATTTTTTTTACTGAACAGCTGATGCAGAATCAGGAGCTATAAGGGATTTTCACAAACTAGATGTGCTGCTTAGTACCTGAATTTGCACAACTTGTGTGTTGCTAAAAATCCAACGTGTTTGGGGTTTGTTGGATCTCTCCCGTGTGTGTGTGAAAAGCAAATTAAATAGCAACATTCGAGGTGCTTTGATAACAAAATACCTCAAAGGGCCCAGGGAAGGAAAAAGGGTATTTTTTGGAGGTTTTAAATTTATATAACATTGCGGTACCTGCTTCCCTGGAGCTGTAGCAGGTGTGGGTGAGGCCACCTCCCTTCCACTTGCGGGATCTCAGCTGAGACCTCCGGCTTGCTAAAAGGAGAAGGAATTCCTAACTGACATCTTTCTTCCTTCCCCCTCTGCGCAGCATTGTCATGACAGGGTCTTACAACAACTTCTTCAGGATGTTTGACAGAAACACGAAGCGGGACATCACCTTGGAGGCGTCCCGGGAGAACAACAAGCCGCGCACTGTGCTGAAGCCGCGCAAGGTGTGCGCCAGCGGCAAGAGGAAGAAGGACGAGATCAGCGTCGACAGCTTAGACTTCAACAAGAAGATCCTGCACACAGCCTGGCACCCCAAGGAGAACATCATTGCTGTAGCTACCACAAACAACTTGTATATATTTCAAGACAAGATGAATTAGGGTTGGCATTCCTAACTGAAGAGTCACTTCCTGCATAGTTGAAATAGTTGAATCTAGCATTTGTACCTGTAACAAAAGCAAGTGAGAGGTCCATTATGGCACCCCTTTCCAGTGTTTAAAAATGTGCCATATGACAACACACTTTTATAGCTCCATGGAGAAGGCTCTGTGGCTCTGTTGTCTCCGTACCTGCTAGCCATTTAGGTGAGGATAGGGCACTTTTTAATTTAAATGACTACTTGCACCATCTTGCCTAATGGACTAGACTGGACTGTCTCAACATCGGTTTACTCCACTTTTTATGCCTTCCATTGTGATGACGTCAGACACAGGGAAAGCCTTCAATCATGCTATGGGATTTAATTGTGTAACCTCATTACTGTATCATTCGTGGCCCCCTTTTTTTATTAAATACAGCTCATTCTTGCTGTGGCTTGTAGCATTCCTCCTCCTTCTGGCCTCCTGGACTCCCCCTTCCCCCTTTGTTCCCCCTCCACCTTGCCTCGGTGGTGGTGTATGGAAAAAAAATAAACAAAATAAAGCACATAAAATGGGTCCGTTTGGGGTCAGTGGTAAAGGGGGTCTGTGTTGCAACAAATGTTTTAATAAACAGTTGACTGTAATCACTCCTTGCCATGTCTGGCACCAAAAAAAAGAGAAAATAAGGAAAAAAACAAACTACTGAATAAAAGTGACAAAGAATGGAAAATCTGTTTTCTTTTTTTTTTTTTAATCTACCTCTTTATACAAATACTCTGTGTTTTACCTTAGATGCATGAAAATAAAATTATGTTTTTTGTAATGATTTTAACCAGTATTAATTATTTTTCATGGGAATGAAGAGAGGGAGGGATTTCACAGGTACCTGCATTCACTCCTGAGTAACCTGGGCACCAGCCAGTGTGTGACCACTTCCATCTCTGCACCACAACTGCTGTCAGGTTTTGATCTGAGCAGTCACTTCCTGTGTCCTTGAATGCTCCTCTTTTTAACCTGTTGCTTTAATCAGAAAGGGAATAGAATCTTCAGATCTTAAATTCCATTTTTTGGGACTGATGTCTTAATGTTTAGTTTCATCCTGGTTTCTTCACTGCCTTGTTTTAGGATAAAATACCTTTAATGCCTTGCTTAGAGCACCAAGTCCCCTGTGGCTTTGTGAGAAGTTGTCTGAGCTCCTGTGTGGTGTTCTGTAGTACCAGCCAGCACCATGGTTCCATAGCTAATGACTGCACTGCATTCTGCTGCTTTATTTTCTGTATTTATTGCTAACTGGAAATGTAGTTTTAACCATGCAAATGTTTTCTTTTGGCTTTGCAAAGTTCCTGCACTTATAGAAGTGTTCACTGGTGCAAGGAGCCCAACGTGGAGTACAGAAGCTGCATGAAATAAGTGTTCATAGTGATGTGAGAGGTTTCAACTCCTCAGCACATAAGGCTTATCCAAAGATGAACTAGATATTGATGCTTTATAAGGCTCATGAGTTTTTACTTCCAGTATTTTTGCTAAATGTGCTTTTAGGTTTTGCTTCTCCTTCATGGAAATGTTCAGTGAAGTTTGAATTCATGGTGAATTTACCTTGACTGAGAGAATTTTTGCTTTTGAGTTACCTGTATATAATTATTTCTGTGGCTTAGAGGTAGTTATTAAAATGGTGTTATGATTTGATCAACTGAGATACTGTTTCTGCTGTAAAATCTTGGCTGGGTTAGAGGTTATTAACAAGACTACTATTGCAATCACTTCAGTTTTTTTAAGTCCTTCTGCAGTGGTTTGAAAATGTAAAAATTCTAATATTTATTAATCCAGTTCTCTTAAATACAGTATTTGTCTTGTACCATGCATGCGTGACCATGAGCCTTTGTAAGGATTTTACCTTTTTTTTCACCTGTTAGCCTTGTAAAACAAATGAACTGCCCCAGGGCCAGCAGCTCTTTTCCGGTGGGTGAACAAACCCGTGGGCCCCACTCAGTAGCATGTGACTAATTTTACTCCAGCAGTTCAACTCCAGACTTTCCAACAGTTCAAGAAACAACTCGTTGAGTAACGTTAATCACATGTGTAGCTGTTTCAGGGCCAAGGCTTATTCTTTGTCCTGCCACGAGGGCGCTGAGGTGATGAGATGCTTTTGCTGCAGAGCTGGTGAAATCATGTCCTGTGAAGGTGCAGGTTTAATGATGCTGGATTGGGAAGATGAGGGCTGTGACGTTGAGGCTGCTGTTCCTGTGCCACCCAGAGCCCCGGGGGTGCACTGAAGGTGCTGAGCATCTGAAGATGGCACAGAGTGACCGGGCGCAGTCACCTAGAGCAATACTCCAGTACAGCTTCCCCTTGGACCACAGTTAAAGCTCGCCTTGGGAAAGGGTTTGGGTTTGCTGGTAATGGTGGTCCTTGAGATGTCATCTGAGGTTTAACTTGTCCTCACCAAACCCAGCTCCTGCCTGTGCTGTCACACTATCCATTAGAGAATTCTCTAAGCACACTGTCCACTGATACATGCTGTAAATAATATATTTTATTAATAAAAGTACACAGAGAATATGCTTTGTCAGGATGCTTTTTATGCTTCTTCCTGCCCCTCCCCTTTTCTGCATTTGCAGGTATTTTTGAATGAGTGGTCTCTTCCCTGTGCCTGGGGAACTCTGTCCCTGTTCCTGTCCCAGGCAGGATGGTGCTGCTCACTGCCTTCAGCTGCTCCAGTCATGCAGCATCCTCAGTGCCCAGTAAAACCAGTGCAAATCCGCGATTCCCAGTCCCTGCATGCCAGACTAAACGCGGCCACGGCGTTCTCCCTGCGCTCTGTCCTGGAGGCACCGATGGCCCTGCAATGGCAGCAAGCCGCGCTTGGGCGGTTTGTGCCAGCAGTGTGCCAGCCGCGGTGCCACTGGTGCCATCAGTTACTGCTCAGCGGGGTGTTTATCCCGCTGTCACACGAGGTGCAGGAGGGCCCTGTGCCCCACGTCTCTGTCACTTGCCGGGCAGGCCGTGGCTGCTGCCAGGAGCACAGGCTGGCGATGCGGCAGCGCCTGCTGCTCTGCGCGGGGAGGACAGCATCCTTCATGGCTCAGCTACAGATCCTTTGTGGTCAGCCTGATTGGGGACAGCTCGGCCAGTGCTGAGGAGCAGAAACCCCTGGGCTTTCCCCTCCTGGAGAGGGGCTATGGATGGTGGAATACCAATATTTTAACAGAGATTTTTATTATCATCCTCTTAGGCACAGCAGTGCCGGGAAGCAATTTCCTGTGTGCTGCTCTTCTGCTCTTCCCCTGGGGCTGTAGAGGTGTAAAACATCCTGGCTCCCATCAAACGCTCCTTTTATTGAATAAAAGGTGCCTCCTTTTGCCCTTTCCCATGGAATTGGCTGTTGTAAAGGGAAGCACTGGTGCCTTGGATCGAGGTGTGCTGGCCGTGAGGCTGCTGCGTAATGATTGTGGGTGTCTGGAGCTGTTTGCCTGCAGCAAACATCTTATTTAACTTGCTTTGGGCTTGTAAAGATAAGCGGTGGAATAAAACCAGCGTTTGTTTCCCAGCTGAGAGAATAAAAACTGTGAATTCAATTTCTCGACACAGTGAATTTCACCCTCCAATTGTAACAGTCTCAAGCTTTGCGAACAGGAAAACAGCCCGGCTGGTTTTAATAACGCTTTTCTGAGCCGGGGCTCTCCGCTAGGAGGCAAAATTTACTGGGAAGAGCTGGAGGCTCCGGAGCCGCCAGCAGTCACGGCGAGGTGTGGTCACTGTCCCTCGAAGTCACCTCCGGAATCAACAGTGATCACTTGTTGCTAAATATGAAACGCTACAAAAGCGTTTCCAGGGTGGATGACTGCAGTACAAGGAGCTCAGCCGAGCTGTGCAGCGAGAAGAGCCCTTGTGCTGGGAGGATGCTGCGTGTGTCCAGCTCAGGAAAGGGCTCTTTTTCAGCTTTGAGGAACAGAAATACTGAACAAAGAAAATAGAAGTAATCATGGCATGTTTTAGACTTGAGAATCATGCAATGCTTTGGGTTGGAAAGGACCTTAAATCCCATCCAGTGGCACCCCCTGCCAGGGCCAGGGCCACCTCCCCCTGTCCCAGGCTGCTCCCAGCCCCATCCAGCCTGGCCTGGGGCACTGCCAGGGATCCTGGGCCTTCCAGGGCCAGACAGAGCTTTCCTTCTTCACTTCTTTCAAACATTTACAACACCTCAGAACCAGGAGACAAACCCGTGGGATTATCTTGTCACAGGTCTTGTTAATTGTTTGATTTCAAGTGACTTAAAGGCTTTGTTGTTTTTTTTTTTCCTGGAAGAAAAATCTTTGTGTTGCACTCCAGTACAAAAAGGTTTTCCCAGGAATCTGTGGCCATTGTTTCTCTTCTATTAATATGTGGTTTGTGTCCTTCCAAGCCTGCCATTGTCACAGCATTTTCCATCCCAGGATTCAAATTACAAACATTAATTACATCATTCAAGTGCCTCAAGGAACCTCTGTAGTGGTTCGAGCACAGGGCTGGAAGTCAGGCCTTGTGAATGCTATTTCTGGCTCTGCCTTGACTCACTCTGTAATCTTGATCAATTTATTTCTGACTCAGAAATTTTAATAGTCCCACTTGACTGATAAATATTAATGCCACAAGTGTTGTGCAAATGCTTCCTGAGTGAGGGTGGTGACAAATGCTCGTGTTGGCCTGTGACTTGAGGGTTGCAAAGTAGGATTGGGTTACCTGGGCCGGTTTTTTATTCAAAATCACAAGTAGCTCATTGTTCTCATTTCAATCTCAAATGTTTCTGCAGCCCCTCCACCTGTACACAGATGTTTTATCAAATTAATTCAATTGCTGCTTTCTTTTTACTACTAACATGGCTAATTGCCCCCCAGTGCTATCCCAGGGACATCCCCATCTTCCACAGGCTCAGGTATTTGGGACAGTCATGCAAGGCCTGCAGTCAAATTGAGAAGTGTTGGTGTTACAAAAGGTGGATTTCAAACCTTCAGCATTAGTGTAGATGAATAGAAGACAAAAAATACTTATAACAGCTGTTGTAGTACAGGATGATTGCGACACTTACGCATACAAGCTTTTCCTCTAGCTTAAAATAGTTCTGACACAGAAATAAGTGATTTCTTCACATTTGTAATGGGGAGCAAACAAAGAACACTACTGGATTTGTGTCTGCGTGGCTTCACTCCTGCTGCTGTTACTGAACTCCTTCAGTGAGTTCAGTAATGAAAAGAACACGATTTATACTCTCGTGGCTGTTGATGGAGGAGTTTATGGTGTAAAAGACTCCTTTACAACTTTTGGTAAGCAAAATGCTTATAAATATAGATATATGTATGAGAGAGATGAGACTGAAGTGCAAAATTCCACCAGAAAGAGTCTAGGCCTCCAAATAAACCTTGAAGTGATGTCAACAACTCCTGCCAGGAGGGGACAGCCGGGGGGATTTGGCATCTTATCCCAGGGAACAGGGACAGGAGGAGAGGGAACGGCCTCAGGCTGGGCCAGGGCAGGCTCAGGGTGGGCACAGCAGGAATTTCCCCATGGAAAGGGGGCTCAGGCCTTGGCACTGCCCAGGGAGGGTTGGAGTGCCCATCCCTGGAGGTGGCACTGAGGGCTCTGGGCTGGGGACAAGGTCACGGCTCGGGCTGGGGGGGCTCTCGCAGCCTGACCGGCCCGTCCCTCCCTCAGCCCTGTCCCTCCCCTCCCTGTCCCTCCCTCAGCTCTGTCTCTCCCTGTCTCTCCCTCAGCCCTGTCCCTCCCTCAGCCCTGTCCCTCCTTCAGCCCTGTCCCTTCCCTCCGTGTCCCTGCCTCAGCCCTGCCTCAGCCCTGTCTCTCCCTCAGCCCTGTC
>WBNO01016651.1:157788-194914 GCA_013400575.1 Peucedramus taeniatus
CCCCACACAGCCCCGGGCAGCGGGAGCGGCCGGGACAGCCGAGGGGCCGCGCGGCGCTACCGGCGTGGATACAGCGGGCTCCGGCTGCCGTGAGAGCGCTGCGCCTGGCGGGACCCGAGCCGCCGCCTCTCGCGGGGGGCCGAGGGCGATCTGGTGCCCCGAGGAACGGCCCGAGCTCGTTGCGTGGTTACTCGGAGTTTACCCGAGCAGCGACGGTGGGGATACAGCGGGGTAGGGGGAGGAGCGCGGCTGTGGGAATGAGTTTATTCAGTGGCTGAGTCAATAGCACTGACGTGAGCTATTTCCCTCTATATCCGGCATCTCTGTCAGCTGCTTTGCTGCATCCTTTTGTTCCTGGGATAACACTAGTAAGGCACATCATGTAGGCTGTGGTACTTAGTTGGCAAATGCTTTCTCTTCGTTATAAACAGCTCCTTCGGTGTGTCTTTTAATCTCTATATTTTAAGGATAGGAGAGGTGAATAAATTTCATAAATGATTAACTGTAACCTCCGTGGTTTACGATGCAGTTTAGCTGACCACAAAATAAACTCGTCGGTTGCTTTTCCATAACTCAATGAAAATTGTATGAAAGGAAGAATAAACTGTGCCCGTTTCATAACGCTGCTATTGTATTGTGGTAACACTGCATAGTGTGATAACCGTGGCACCTTAAACAATGTTACTTGAGTCAATAATCTTGGCAAATTATTCAGGCCTGTTATACTTAAATAACAATTAGGCTGTCAGAGTTGCGACATGCTGGCTGCCTGACTCGATGCTTACTTCAGAAATGGCCATATTTGATGGCTTTATATTTTATTTTTAATTTCTGGTGATGTGGTAACTGCGGGACTCATTAATCTGCTGGGTGATAGGGGCTGAGAGCTCTGTAAGCCAGGGCCGGATCTGCCCACGGAGGTCTTGCTGCTGGGGCAGCACGCAGAGGCTCCCCCAGCTCGGTGCTTGCTGGAGGAGCTGAGCGCAAGGTAGGAGAGGAAATGTTTGACACTCTGTGCTCCAGCTACGAAAAAAATGCCCCAAATCAGTTCCACGCAGGCTTAGTGCTGCTTTCAGGTGTACCCAAGTTGCACAGTGCTTTGGTGGGAGAGGTGCATTTTCTGCCATTCTCTCAGCTTTTCAGTGAACTTTTCAGGCTAATGAGCTGAGACACCTATTCATGGTGCTCCGTGTGTCATTGGTGCGTGTTTAGGGCCTTTTATTCAAAGAACCCTTAGCACTTGGAGGGCAGAAGGGCTGGGAATAAAACTGGAACCTGTGCTTTGTTGGGTTCATAGAGATAAAAAAAACCCAAGTTGCTTGCTTTGGGAATTCTAGATGCTTCCTATATTTTAATTATTATAAAGCTCTGTTACATATTGACAAGAAGAAATCCCACCTTAGGCAAGATCATCTAGCACTGTCATGGAAAATCTGCTTAATAATTACCATTGTGGGAATCTGGTTAGCTTTTTTTTTCCTTTTTTTTTTTTTTCCTACTTGTGAGCTACTGAGTTGGTAGTGGCTTGGAGTATTTTTATATCTATAAAATGTGTACAGGTATTTAATTTATATATTGCATTTGGTATCTCCACTTTATGCACTGGAATCAGAGGGAATGAACAAAATGAGACCAGTCTTCCCCAACATGTTTAACTCCTGCTGTTTAAACAGTCCACCAAGTTATGGAAAAACATAGAATTAAAGTCAGTGTACATAAATTCATAGTGAAATAATTAGCCATAGAGCAAAGCCAAAATTCAAACAGTTTTGGAGAAATCACGTGAACAGCTCTTTGGGGTTTTTTTCTCCAAAGAGTGCATGTTATGTGATTTGTGAAGGGAGGAGATGCTGCCACGTTTCTTAATTCTGTTACTCTTAATTCTACCACTCTTCATTCTGCTACATTTCCTATTTTACTGTCAAGTAGAAGTATGGTGAAATTAAAAGTTCTCAGGCAGTTGATTAATGTACAGGAAAGCTTGGGGCAAACTCCATTCTCTGCTGTTTGGGCAGTTTATTCTCCAGTACATTCCTGACCATCTCTTTGAAGAAGCAGGTTTATGTCCCTCTAATGAGTCTTTGAACCCAGTCATGCTCCCTGTCCCAGACCGGTTGTGAGTGCCAATCATCACCAATGCTGTGCTGGAGCTTGATGGCACATTATGCTTCCTTGAATGTATTTTGAGTCATTGCTGGTGAGGTCAGCTGGGAACGTGCTGCTCCTCATGCCAACTCCTGCTCAGCTCCCAGGGACTCTTTACTCACAGTAGAATTTGGGATTTCTTCCTACTGCGGCCCCGGTGTTTCAGATAAATACAGAATTTGTCAGCCCAGGGTAAATCAGTAAAAACTTTATTTGTGGCCGTGGGTTTAGAGCTGTGTGTCAGAGTAAGGAGACCTGATCACCATCTTCTGGGTGTTCTAGTGTCAGAGGAACACATCCCCTCACGCTTTTGCCCTCTGCTAATTTTTTGGATCATAGATGGCTTTGCAGATCCTGATTTTTCCAATAGCCAAAAGTGGTTGTTGGGGAATGTAAAGCTTTTTTACCTAACTTTTGACCACTTGCTAACTGCATTTGCCACCTGCTTTTTTGCAGGTGTGGCCTCTTGCTGCTGCAAGGCAGAACAACCTTCCTGATGAAGCTCTTAGAGTTTGGCCATTTTATTTAGGAATTCAGCAATCATCACCAATCTGGAATAACACAGCCTGTGTCTGATGCTGACTGCCTCTTCCCTGTTAACACCTGATTATCTGAAAAGCCTAATGTGCAGTGCTGAGCTGCTGCCTGGGCACTCCCAAAATTCCCTGTTTGTGAATCCAGCCTGGGGAGACTAGGCTGGGAACCACCAGAGCATGATGCTTCCATGGACATCACTGTATTGGCATCATGAATAATTGGTACTAAAGGGGAATTCTTCACCAAATCAAGTTGAAAACAGGCTCATTAGTAAACATCCCTTCCTGTGTCACTGATGGAGCTCCCAGAGACAAAACCATGGTACAAAAAATAGTGCAATCACTCCCAGGTGCATTTCAGAAATCAAAAACCGGTGTTAAAATGTAGGACTTGTACAAATAATGCTCAAAATGTTGTTTTTGTAGCTTCACGCTTGCTTTTCTTACTTGGATATTTTTACCTCCTGGGGGAAGATGTCCAGACTTTAAAAAATAGTTAACCAAATACAGAAAGAACCTTGAAAGCTCCTACCTTCAGGTGGAATGAACTGAATTACACAGGAGTTGTGGTGACATCTCTAAAACCTGTTTGTTTCCAATTGGAACATATCACTAAAGAATGTATCAGAACATACACTCTCATGATTAGTTAATCTGCACATAAAGTATAAGTGAAATACATTTTAAAATAAAAATCCTCTCTTTACCTACACAGTGTGTGAACTTTCTAGCAGCTGCTCCTGTCATCCATGGGACATGCTTGCTCTTTGTTGAATCTTAGTGCCCATGTAGGTGTCCCATAGGTAAAACTACCAAGAAATGGGGGGAAAACCGTAAATCAGAGCTGTATGGGAGCCGTTTGTGCCAGGGCAAAGCAAGCTGAATGGGACCTGAGAATGGCAGCCTGCCTGATGTATAGAAAAATCAGGGATTGATCCAAGGCCTTTGGAAGTAAAGGAGAATATAAAGCTGCACAGGGGGAGTTTTGTAGCAGGGGCATAGGGATGGAAGTTCCGTTTGAGAAAGGAATGTAGAACAGGGTGAGGGGTAATGGAGTGACCTGTAGTTCATCGAAGCTCCAAACTGCAGAGAGATGGGGCTGATTAAAGTATTGGGGAGAAAGGAGACATCTCATTGACCAGCTCCAGAGTTTGGGAGCAACAATGCAGCTTTTAGGGATGTTGGTGTTGATGCAAGAAGAAGAACCCCGTGGCTGTTGTCTGTGTCCTGTGTTTATGAGCTCTCTCAGGACAGTGTGTGTTATCTGAGCCCAGCATGCTGGTGTTTCCCTCTGGGTGCAGTTGATAAACTGAAGGTGTGTTCAGTGCTGGGGTGTCCATGGGGTGACGTGTGGCTACCCTACAGGTTCCTGGGTGGAGCTGCAGATGAACGGCAACGGCAACGGCAACGACAACAGCAACGGCAGGAACGGGGGCCTGGAGCACGTGCCATCCTCCTCCTCCATCCACAATGGAGACATGGAAAAAATCCTCCTGGATGCACAGCACGAGTCAGGACAGAGCAGCTCAAGAGGTAGTTCCCACTGTGACAGGTAAAGGAGCGTTGGCTACTCTGTGTGCAGTTTATTGTCCTTTTGTCCTGTGGATGGGTAAAGCTTTTTGTCAGGGAAAAGTCTGTTGTGCTCCAGTATTTGGAATAGCTGGTGGCTCGTGGTAACTGTGTGATGCTTCCACTTGTAATGATACAAAACCTCATGTAATTCACACTACTGGTAGTGTTCCCTACAAGAACAAAGGGATTTGCATCTTTTCTGTAGCAGCTGAACTTTTGGGCAGTGCTTTCTTTGCTTTAGGGAGTAACTATGAACTCTGCCGAGAAAGGTAGGATTATAAATATTAAAAAATTGGAAAAGGTGGGGGCGTGGGAAGACTTTCTAATGCTGGTATTTGGGATCTGAAGGGTGGTGTAGTCTGTAACTCAGCTGAATAATGTCCAAAAGTGCATGAGGAAGTGATTCAGCTGAGATTTACCTACACTGATGATTGTTTAGTTGACAAAATGACATTATGAAATCAATTTTTCTTTAGCCCGTCACCTCAAGATGATGGACAGATAACTTTTGATGTGGAAATGCACACAAGTAAAGACAGTAGTTCTCAGGTATTTTCTTCCTTAACTTTTAAAATATACACTTGTAAGTTGTGGATATTTGATCTAGGCTTGAGGGGTAAAACATGTTCTTTGTGATGTCAAAAGATTTATATTCTGAATTAGTTGAAATTTGACTTAGAGATTAATAGTGTTGGAGTGAGGGAAAAACAAGTTTCCATCTGTACAGCTGAGAAATGCTCCTTTCCTAGCAGTCATGTTACTGTGTAGCCCTGCTGGCACTGGGTGTCAAAGCTGCCTTTGAAATGTTCATATTTCTGCACAAGATTTCAGGGTGTTCAGTGATTGCTGTGCAGACACTCACATGACAGTGAGTAATCTCTGTAACACAAACTGAGAGGAGACCAATGCTGAGCTCTTAGTTTGATAATTTCATACAATTTGCTGTCTTCAGCAGTATAAATAAAAAGCATTCCTGGAAGAATGAAACCTTGCATTTAATTTTGTCAAAGAGCTGGGACTGTTGCAGTTGTGCCCTGAGAACCACAAGGGTCTGAATGAAGGTGTTGGTGAGCTCTGCATCTCACCTGCAACTGTGCTATTTGATTACCTCTGGCTTTGCTGTGGTTCTCACTTCATGTTGTAAGTGGCTTATCTTATTTTAATAAGAGTCACTCAGGAGATTGTTTTAATACTAAGTAGGAGTTAAAGTCAGTGGTGTTCTCTACTCCTCCTAATTTATTCCTTTTCTTGTACGGCAACATTTGCATCTATTGATGTGAAGTTAAATCTTTATATACAATTAGAGTGAGTGCTTGCTTTTCCCTCTTGCATCTGGGATTCACCCAGTAGAAGCTACCAGTTGCAAGTAATGTAAATTTTAAATGACTAATAACATCTTTAAAAAGTCAAAGTGCTGGTTTTGAAACCTTTTTAT
This sequence comes from Peucedramus taeniatus, assembly GCA_013400575.1. Lineage (NCBI taxonomy): Eukaryota > Metazoa > Chordata > Aves > Passeriformes > Fringillidae > Peucedramus > Peucedramus taeniatus. Next base: position 163,477 of record WBNO01016651.1, read on the forward strand.
TTGACTTCCCATGCTTTTAGTCATGTTCTGTGGGCTTTAAATGGAATGCCATCAACCTAATGTTTTTTTCCATTTGTAAATATTTTTTCCACAGTTCTGGTTTATTACATTTAGGATTAAAAGAATAATTTGTTTTTGTTAGTTAAATAAAACAAGCAGCTTGTAATAATGTGGAAATCCGGGATTTAGTAATAGAATTTGTAGCTTCCTGACTTCTGCTGGCAAAATCAAATCTCTTTGAAATAATCTGCAGTCCAAGGACATTTACTCATTTATCAGGTGCCACCATTTGGTGCTTATCATGTCACCACTGTTGTTGTCACTCTCAGTTTAACACCCTGAGGAGGAGCTAATTGAGTGTTACAAGGCTTGTCCCCTGTGTGTTTCAGTCCGAAGAAGAAGCAGTAGAAGGAGAGAAAGAATTGGAAGTTTTGAAGAAAAGTGCAGACTGGGTGTCAGACTGGTCAAGTAGGCCTGAAAACATTCCTCCCAAGTGAGTTCAACTCTGCATTTTTAATGAATATTAATATATTTTAATGAATAGATGAAGGAAAGGATTGTCACAGTCTCACAATCAAAATAAGTTCATCTTAGGAAGAGATTTGATTTCTCTGTGGGGAGGCTAAAAAGGTCAAAACAATGAAGTATGAAAATCAAAATAGCAACAGAAGGACTTGAAGGTAATACAAAGCCACAGCAAGCTGATTGCAAGGTTCCTTGATAAAATTATAATTAGTGGGAGAGCTGGGTACTTGGAGCTGGGATTCATGGGATTTAGTCTTGGCTTATTGAATGGAAGAGTGTTGAGCAAGTCTCCTAAATTCTCTGTCCCTTTTTTTCTTTCTATGTAAAATATGTAATGTTCATCCACGGAAGGGGAAACCTTGAGATCCTTGAATGCAAAGCATTTTTGTTAAAATAGAGGATGCTGTCTAAATCTGGCAGACTTCTGTATCTGTGTTTGGACAAAATATGAGGCCTCTTGCTAACAAATCACATTCTGAAATTCCCTCTCTCGGACCTACCTCTCTCTGCAGCTCCTGCTCCCTTTGTGTCTATACTGTCTGTGTAAGTGGTCTCTCCACAATCCCTCCTCTTATTATCTTTGATTCCTTACTCTGTGTAAGGGATCTTGGGCTTTGATCTCTAGCTCTTTGTACTTTAAAAAAAAAAAGTTCCTACAGAGATCTGTGCATTTGTGTGCAAAAAAAAAAAAGGGAAATAAACAAAAAAGTATTGTTGAATTTTTCCTCCCTCCCCCTCTTCTTCCAGGGAATTCCATTTCAGACATCCTAAACGTTCAGTGTCTCTAAGTATGAGAAAAAGTGGAGCAATGAAAAAAGGTGGCATTTTCTCTGCAGAATTTCTTAAGGTTTTCATTCCATCTCTGTTCATATCTCATGTTTTGGCTCTGGGACTAGGGTAAGTATTAACCTAATTCTCACTTCAGCTTTTGCCTTTCCACTTTGCTTGAATGTCAGGTCCTGCTGAAAAGGACTTTTTCTAGAGTAATGATTTTTGCCCGTCACTCAAACTTGGTGTACTTTTACAAAAGCGGGAAAACTTTGCAACAATTAGAACTTTGCAGCCTTTAATGTGCTTTATTTCTAGAATAAATCAAGTTGTATTGAATATGCATGGATCCTCAATGCTCAGAGTTTTAAAGCTCATCCCCCTCCCTATAGCAGCACTTGATTTGTTTTACCTCAATTGTCTGGAAGTGTTGCTGTGTCAGGTACTCAAAACACAAAAACTTTTGGATTGGGGTTTTCAGATGAGCCTGGGACTGGAGGAAAACCCACTTTGGGTGAGTACTGAGAGCATTGATCCTTCCAGACTCATGCAAAACCTCACTGTAAGTAGTTCTGTAGAAGAGAAGTGAAGTCTGTGGATGGATGTCAGACTTGAGGGAGGGATTAGAGCAGCTGGGTGTGTGGGGAGTATGGGAAGGCAGGGAGTATTACTGTGCAATATGATATCCTTATACTTTTTATTTCAGTATCTACATTGGGAAACGCCTGACCACACCTTCAGCCAGCACTTATTGAACCCATGGAGTGCAAACCTGGACCCCATGTGACCTGTGAAGGTGTTACTGTCTCATTTAGTACATATGACTTGAGACCATTTTAAGCATGACCCTGACTTCACCCTTTCCTTCCATATCCAGGTTTTTGCTAACTCTGGAATTCAGTATTGTGTTGGAACTCTGTTGAGGTGTTTGGCTATCCACATTCTTTCCCTCTCTCCCATTCCCCTGCCTCTTGGCCTGCAAGACACGTCAGAGTTGCTGGATGGAGTTTACAACTGTCTCTGTGTTGCAAGGGCTTCTCTCAATGCAAAATGCCACCAGCAAGTTTAATTTTATCAGTGATGCTGTTGCCTCCTCAGTGCAACCTGACTTCAGTTGCAGTCGTGCATGGTCTAAGTGTTGGCTGCATGGTGGTGATAAAACAGTCTCTTTGGAAGGAAATTACTGATTGAAGTTGGAAAGAGTTTTTCTTTTGTAAAAAAGAAGCTGGTTATGGAATAAACTAAGAAATCACTGGCAATAAAGATCCAGTTTAAATCAGCTTTTGGGGGGAATTTACTCGGCCCCTTGTATTGGCTAACAAGCACCATTTGAATTGCAGGAGGCAAAGACTGCATAAATTTTAAAGTAGGATAACTAAATCCATCAGCATATTTTAATACTAGGTAATTGTTGTAATCTTGTCTTTTCTATGAAGTCAGCTCCTTATTCCTTGTAGGAAAACCTGTCTGATACCTAGGAAATATTAGAAAAATTGCATTGTTTGCATGTGAAGAAGCTTTTATTTCTTTACCTGTTTTCTTAAGGGAAAATTTCCAATGTGAAATTTTCCTTTTCAAAATAGTTCTAAATTAAGGAAAAACCCAGCAGCTGTAGTGTAGGTAGGCTCTGTGTAAAAGGAAATTATTCTGTTTGTTGTGGAACCATTTGCAGCTCTGAAGATCTGGTAATTTCAGCAGGAAGAGCGATTGACTCCTCCTTCAGGGGGACAATCTTGCAGGTGCATAAAGGTTCAGAAGTTGTAAAAGCTCTGAAATGACTTCTGCAAACGAATTTTCAATATTCCTCTCTCTCATTGTTTACTGTACAATCTCCGTTTTGGGGATACTTGGAACCTGAAAGTCACTTGTGATGTCTCATGTTAGGGTAGATTTCTCACTGATGTTGTTGAACTTTTCTCTTAGGGAACATTAAGCCTTGTCCTCCTTCAGTGACACTTCTTTTCAAAATGTGAAGCTTTAGTACCAAATTGTTACAAAGCATCGGGACAGTCTTGTCCCTAAATAGATTTTATTGGATTTCAGAACATGTAGCATGAAGTCTGAAGGATAGAATACTCTTTTTATATATATATATATATGAATATATATATAAAAATATGATATAGACTTTAATACTAAGTATTTAGGGAACCAATGCTAATTTTTAGACTAGCAAAAATCTCATTTAAATAAAAACTTTAGTCGGCTGACTTGTAGAAAATAAGAAAATCTAGTCAGCCATTTGGAGAAAACAGCTACTTATAATTGTTTGCTTGCATCAGACTTTATAAAGTTGATTATTTGATAGAGCAGTGATTGCTTGAATCAATTGATGCATAGAAGCTAAATCCCAGCTGAGATTTGGGTTAAAAAAACTTTAGTTAGCTCCCAGGAAGTGAAAAAGTTAAGTATGAATCCACTGCTAAACTGTATTTATTTTCATTCTCTACTTCTGAATGCTGTCAGACAAAGCTTTCAGGGTGAACAACAAATCCTCTTGAGTAATCTGCTTTTTTTTTTCTTTTAGTTGTGAATACTTAGTGGCACTTGAGCTGCCCACAAGGGCAGGTTTGTTTTGGGTGTGGATATTGGGTTTCACCCCGAGGTGGGGGCGGGCAGGGGAACAGAGGACTGGCAGAGGGCAGTTTAGAGAGCATCAAATACTTCATTTTACAGCCCTAAAATCTGAGGGGACGGGAGAAAGGCTGGACCACTTTCACTTCTAACACAGCACCTTGTTTTGTATGAAATTGGAGTAGTGGAAACAGAGATTTTTACTAAGTAGGGAGTAATTTTTAAAGAGGAAAACCCAGTAAATGACACCTTTCTAAATTAAAAGGTAATTCTTCAGAATATCTGATAAATAGCAGTGCAGTCTTGTGGCTGGAGTATCAAGACCACTAATGACATTTGGAGTAAAACCTGTGAAACCCAGAGCTGAGGAATGCCCCATGGTCCCTGTAACACTGGCTGGGATACAATGCAGTATTTATTGAGACCCTATTCTAAGCTTTGGAGGAAAATCTGCAACTTCCACTTTTACAATGAACAGGAACAGAGTGTTGTAGCACTCACAAGGGGTTTCAATTATTGAGAGTTGAAGTTTTGTTAAGATAAATGTTGTTTAAAAAGCTTTATACCTGTTTACAGTTTTGGAAAAAAAAAAGTGTAGGCATCATTTTTCTTACATTCAGTGAAAACTGGCCTAGACTTGTAAATAGGATCAAGAAAAAAATGCATAAACTCGCACATCAAAGATGCAGGCTGACCTAACTGCTGCAAATGTGTATTTACTGACTGTCCAAAAGTGAAAGCTGAAGATTGTTAAAAATTCAAATTGACATTTGTTGAAATATTGGAGTTAACTGAGCCAAAGTGATTATGCATTCTTCATAAATTAGTTAGCACTTTGTAACATTATATACAGTTTACATGTATAAGTTGTAGCTTATAAACATTTTGTGCCATTAAAGCTCTCACAAAACTGGTTGTCTGAAATTACTTCATGCTGCGCCTTTCTTTTGTCTTTCTTCTCTTTCCCTTTTTTTACAGGTCTGCTTTTTAAGATGTTTTATGGAACTGTTTTGTTCTGGGCGACATGAACATCGAAGCTGCTGTTTATAGGCTGGAATAATTTTTTGAAAGATTGCTTGGGTTTATTTTTGTTTTTAGTGACATGTGATCATCCGCTTCATTTCCTGAAGCACTTAATAAAAATTTTCCCCCTGGTTGGCCAAGTGTACCTTCTCCAAGTCCTCCAGCACCTTGTCCAGGAAAAACTCTGGAAGGAAAATAATGTGGTGGCATATTAAATGTAAAGTAGAATTGCTGAGATTTTGTATGATTGGTCAACTCTATTGTATTCCTTGTATTTCTCTTCTGTTTCCTAATTGTGTTAAATTTGCAGATTAAAGAGTAAGGGACATAAACCCTAATTGTTAATCTGCCTCCATGTTCTTGGTTCAAGAGCACAGGTTATTTGTTTATCAAGAGGAGTGTTGTTCATTCTGGGTGGAAATGGCACCATTCTGATTACTGGCACCACCCATTTTTGTTATTCTTTTCTATATTTTTAACCTGTAAATCCAGAACTTTGTGTAAATGGGATTTTCTTTTTCCAGAAGAATAAGGGAAAATTATAACCCCTACTTTCAGGAAGTTTCTCTCTCTGGGTCTCACAGTGAAATTTGGGCCTGAACTTTTGAATTGCTTCAAAACCTTTTTAGTTATAATGCAAGAATAAATACAAGATCATCTTGCATAAGGCAGCACTTTCTTTGCTCTGGGATTATTCGGGTGTAAATCACATTTTGACCGAGTTGAGGACTGTCTTCAAGTTTCTTTTCATTCTTGTCGAAGAATTTCAGATTCTGGGAAAGTTCCTTCTCCCATGACCTGAGGGAATCTCCAGGTGCTCTGTGGTTGAGTTCAGTGGTGGGATCTTACACTGGATTCAGGCTTCACTGTACACATACAAAAAGCTTAGAGTTTGAATTGTTTAATGGCACAGTTCACTATAAAAACATTATTTGTATGTGCATACCTGTAAAAATTCCATCTGAAAGTGAAGCCCTGATTCCCTGCAAGCGTTTGTAGGATCTTTGCCTTGTGTTTGTGATTTATGAGGACTCCTTAGTGTTTGGGGCCTTGAAAACCAAAATAAACCACCAGGATTCCTGAACTATGCCCTGTAGTTCAACCAGCACTTTCAAAACAAAACAAAAAACCTGGAGGTACTCCTGAAAAACCTCGTGCTGGATACAGCATCCCCATGAAAAAGAGAAAGCTCAATTCATTTCCACTTCGTTAGGTCCCTCTTTGTGCCCTGCCCAATGTTGGCTGAGCTGACTCAGCCAGGCTGTGCTCCCAGCAGTGCTGACATGAGGGGGACAGTGAGGGGGGCTTTTCCACGAAGGAGAAGCATTCTTCTATTTTAAACTGTTTCCTAACACTTTTCTGATAAGACTGGGAAGTTTGTTTAGAGATTTTTTTTTTTAGTGGTGCAGTTTGCCTAACTTGCTGTTTGTTATCTGAAGACAAATCAGTGAATTTTAAGGCCAGAAAACGCCTTATTCTGGTGTTTATTTTAAAAAAGTATAGTCCTACAGGTGTTGAAGTTCTTGCAGTGTATTAAGGTGTATAATTAGGGTCACAAGAGGACACATCCTTGCAAAGCTGTCAGTGTGTGGAGTTGTGCAGAACCTGTACCTTGAGCTCTCTTTAACTTCCTGTACCTGAGCCAGTCTTTAACTTCCACCTTACTTTGAAATTTAAATTTCAGCCCCTGGATCCTGAAATGCCTTTCTATGGTAGATTAAGGAGCCTCTGACTCTCAGGTGCATTCTCCTGTGTCTTCTAAGTAAGCGTTTTAATTTAAAACTCTGAGACCAATCTTCTCACAGCCTTTTGCTTCTGGCATGTAACCTGCATCTAAACACAAGCTGGGAGACTGTCAGTTATCAATAGAAAAACTTTACGAGCAAAGTTTTGAGTGAAACATATTCCTTGCTCCTCTTTTCCTTATAAAAATAGTAATTCCTCGTTTATGTCAACAGTGCTACATGTGCTTGTGAGCTAACAAGGTGTAAAGAGTGCATGGTGAAATTTCAGACACAAACTGCACCCCTGGTCCTTGCAGCTCATCCTATGGGCAGGAGCAGGCAGGGTCCTTGTCCCTCAGGTGCTGGGAGGAGCTTTGTGGGGCCATTCTCATTTTGCAGCTGGAACAACAAAAACACCTCCTCTGCACTTTGCTGCTGGCTGAAATCCTCCTCTGCTTTTGCATTATTGCCATTACTCACTGTGAAGGTCATTGATGGTACATTCTCATCCTGCTTCATGCACTCCTGTGCTCTCCCAGGCTCTGGGAAACACTCATTCCTTTCCTCGTGTTTTCACCCTGCTGCTCCATTCCGCTCAAACACCTCAAGCCTCTTTGACTCCCCAGCTCTGGCAGGGAGAGGTTTGATGACTGAGACAAAATGTTGAGTGGGAGGATGGAATGTAGGAGAATAGAGAAAGTGCTGAAGGCAATCTCACCCCTAAGGAGCTGCAGCTGTACTGATTACCAAGATAGGTTACAGCTATGTCCAGTTAAGGTCTGCCCTTAATGGGTCACAGCTGTAGCCAGTAAGGATGGGGGTTAGAAGAATGGGTTAGGTGCTTGAGAAGGTGGTTGGAGTTTGCTGGCTGTGAGGAGGAAGGGTCAGGTGGTCGTGAGAGAAGCAGTAAGGGCTGGGATGTACTGTGAGGAATAGTAAGGGATAGGTGGCTGTGCCAGGGACAGGGAGGAGTCAGTGTGGTGAGGAGAGAGAGAAGGAGTGAGCGTGGTGAGGAGAGAGAGGAGTGAGCGTGGTGAGGAGAGAGAAGGAGTGAGTGTGGTGAGGAGAGAGAGAAGGAGTGAGTGTGGTGAGGAGAGAGAAGGAGTGAGCGTGGTGAGGAGAGAGAGAAGGAGTCAGTGTGGTGAGGAGAGAGAAGGAGTGAGCGTGGTGAGGAGAGAGAGGAGTGAGTGTGGTGAGGAGAGAGAGAAGGAGTGAGTGTGGTGAGGAGAGAGAAGGAGTGAGCGTGGTGAGGAGAGAGAGAAGGAGTCAGTGTGGTGAGGAGAGAGAAGGAGTGAGCGTGGTGAGGAGAGAGAGGAGTGAGTGTGGTGAGGAGAGAGAGAAGGAGTGAGTGTGGTGAGGAGAGAGAAGGAGTGAGCGTGGTGAGGAGAGAGAGAAGGAGTCAGTGTGGTGAGGAGAGAGAAGGAGTGAGCGTGGTGAGGAGAGAGAGGAGTGAGTGTGGTGAGGAGAGAGAGAAGGAGTGAGTGTGGTGAGGAGAGAGAAGGAGTGAGCGTGGTGAGGAGAGAGAGAAGGAGTCAGTGTGGTGAGGAGAGAGAAGGAGTGAGCGTGGTGAGGAGAGAGAGGAGTGAGTGTGGTGAGGAGAGAGAGAAGGAGTGAGTGTGGTGAGGAGAGAGAAGGAGTGAGCGTGGTGAGGAGAGAGAGAAGGAGTCAGTGTGGTGAGGAGAGAAGGAGTGAGTGTGGTGAGGAGAGAGAAGGAGTGAGTGTGGTGAGGAGAGAAGGAGTCAGTGTGGTGAGGAGAGAGAGGAGTGAGTGTGGTGAGGACAGAGAGAAGGAGTCAGGTCTGTCTGTGCTGCCCGGGCCTGGCAAGGTCAGAGCATTTCTGCTCCTGGGCTTATCGAGCCAGCTCCAGTTACAGGATTCTTTGTAAAAATACAGCTACTTTTATAAATACTGGTAAGATGGGAACAAAGTTCCTGTCAGAGTCAGAAACGGATACACAGAGCTGGATTTTTCAGCTTCATCTTTGCAAAGTCAGAATTAAAGCCTTGTAGTGTGTGAGGGCTGGCCAGAGCTGAAGCAGTGCTCAGATATTTTTTGCAAAGAATGGGACATAAAAATCTCTGCACTCGCAGGACTTTCAGGTGCTGTGAGTTAGTTGGGTTTGAAGCTGTGCCTGGAGTACAACAGTCTCCTTTAGGATTCTCCAGAGAGCCTGCCTGCTCATCTCTCACTTGAGAAGGCTGCACCACTAGCAGGAGACACCCCAGACTTGCTCCCACAATGTGCCAATTGTCATTTCATTGCAGAGTCAGAAGCAGCAGACAATGACAGCTGCTGCTTTAAGAGCACTGTCTGACAGGTAGGAGAGATCTCTGGAGTTTCACCAAATTGCTTTAATAGCTTCAGGTCATAAACAGCTTTATGTGCCCATTTCCTCCTAGACAGCGGCTGCAGTGAGGATCTCTGGTGTAAGCAGGGTGCACTTGCAAGCACTGCAGCTGGCCCCAGGCTGATGCTGGGCTTTGTTTCTGTATGCTAAAAATTAGGTCTTGTATTCTTCAATTTCACAGATCCCCGGGGAAAGGCAGAGCACGGAATCACGGAGGTTGGAAAAGCCCTCCAAGAGTATCAAGTCCCAGCTGTGCCCGATGCACACCTTGTCCCCAGCCCAGAGCACTGAGTGCCACCTCCAGGCCTGAGTGTCCCCTCCTGGGACACCTCCAGGGCTGGGGGCTCCAGACCTCCCTGAGCAGCCCCTGCCAAGGCCCGGGCACCCTCTCCAGGAGGAGATTCCTGCTGTGTCCACCCTGAGCCTCCCCTGGCGCAGCTCAAGGCTATCGAGCCCCACCTTTAAATTCTCTGCTGTCTTTTCACAGCGTTGCGGGCCTGGTTGGGCTCTCTGGCCGGAGCTGAATTGCTTTTACCACACTTGGGATAGAAACGCAAAGTGTGTTGGCTGCGTGTTTATAACAACGAGTTAAAAGCACCGGTAGCTGGGAGGAGGAAGGCTCTTCCTGCACTGAAACCCCTGAGCAGAGGTGCGGCCCTCCAGAGCAGCAGGGAGCTCTGATGGGAATCACTCCCATTCCCTCAGGTACTGTGGGTTTTTGCTGAACCGGGGCTGTTTTGGAAGCTCTGATGTGAATCACTCCCAGTCTCTCAGGTACCGCTGGTTGTTGCTGTGCGGGGCTGTTTTGCCTCGGCCGAGCTCTGTGTGCCTTTGCTCGTGCGCTCACGCTGGAGAGGGAAGGGGAGAGACGGAGGAGTGGTGAGACAAAGCAGACGAAGCAGGATTGAGTCCTGCCCGTGCGGAACAGGCTGCTATAGGCTCCTGCGCTAGGGGAGAGGGACGGCAGCGGGAGAGCCCTCCCCAATTGGCCGCTCCTGCGGTGGCACCATCGCTGATGTCACCCTGGCAGCCTCCACACCAGGCTCCTCGGGGGCTTTTCTTTCCCGGCAGAACCGCCTGAGAGAGAAAAAGAGGAAAGAGTGATGCTGGAAGTGCTGCCTTCCACCCCGTTCCGCGGGAGCCGCTGATGGATCCCCAGCGCTCCTCCCAGCAGTGCGGAGCGAAGTTCATGTGAAATTAGCGGGGGGATGGAATTGCATTTCAGCGCTTGTGCACCGCAGTTAAGGATTTGAGCTGCTGAAATCCTGCGCTGCTGAATGCACGAGGAAGGGAGATGCAGTGGCACGGGAAGGATTGGGTCAGTCGGGAGCATTTGAGAATAGAAAATACGATAAATGTAAGAAAAGAAGGAGAAAAGGCAGAACAGAAAAGGTTTTCTTCCAGCCCGTGTCTCTCAGAACTCTCTGACCGGGATTTGTGATACTGAGTGCTTGAAACATGGGAACATGTGTTTTTTGCCCCAAAGCACTTGTATGTTGTTGCTGCTGTATGCACCTAGCTGAGCATCACATTTGCATAATTTGTATAATTGGCACAGCCACTGCCAGCCAAAACCACACAGGCTGCACTACTTCCCCTTTCCCTAACCAATTTATTCTGCTCTCCACCCCTTTCTGCTGAATTTGATCTTCTCCAAGTGCTCAGGATTTTATTTTTTAATTGGGCTAGAAATAGGAATTGTGTGTTTGTTTTCCAGGATGAGTACTTGAAGCAGCAGGTGCCTTTATGCCACTGATTTGATACTGGCTGTAGGAAAGTCTTTGTGACTCAGTCCTAATCTGTAAAATGGAAATATTAATGTGCTGTGAAAAGATGTTAATGACCTCAGTTAAAAGCAAAGGACTTTTAAAATCCTTTCATGTAATGATCCCAAATACCAAGGATATTTTTCCAAAATTCTCAGCCAGTGTAGATAAATGTTAGTGCCAGCCAATTGCATGCTAATGTGTGCTCTCTGACCTGTTCTGGTGTGATTTGTTCTGGATTATATGCTATGTCTGTCTTAGCTTATAAAACCAGATTTAATGAGCCATGAAGCAATTACTGAATTTAGATTCCTAAAGAAGAATATTCCTATGAGACTCAAAGTTGTGTGGAGCTCCATGATTCCTGATGGGCTGGTTTTCTGGGCCATATCTTACAGAGATAATGAGGTGATGGTCTTTAGTCTTAAATTACTGAACTGGATGTGTCAGCATGCTGAGTCAGTGGGCATATTTTTAATCTCTGTTTTTGATAAAACTAGTATTCACATTTATCTCTAGTACAACACGATGTTTATTCAGTGGGATCAGGCAACGGGGACACTGCATGAGCTGTGCCATGAGGGTCTGGATCTGAAAATCCATGGAGTCATTTCTGCAGTGAGTTGATATTGTGGAGCCTCACTGGAGAGCAGTGGCTCCGTGATATCAATTTATTGGTGTGAACCAAACTGGGATTGGGCCAAATTCTGCTGTGCAGGAGGGGTGGAGCCTTGGACATGTCTGTGCAGGTGTGGGAGTGATTCCAAGTGCGATCAGCGATGCTGCCACGCTCTGATGCTTTCTCAGTGCACACTGAGAGCCTGGTCCAAAACCTGCCCCTAACATCCTTATCAGCAAGGGAGGGTACACTGCTTTCCAGGCACAGCCCCTTGGCCTTCCCAGGCCTCCCATGGAGAGCAGTGCAAACCTCTCTGGTGAGCCCCCAATGCTTTTATCACATGCAGCAGGGCAGTGAGCCAGAAACTCAGTGATGATCTCTGGAGGTCAGGCAGAGCCATTAGAATATGGTTGGACAGGATCATTTAAAGCTCCTGAAGGCTTTTCTCCAACACACCAGTAAATACCTTTGTGTTTTGACTTGAGAAATGGGGCTTGATTAACATTCACATGCACTGGGCTGCTTTCTTCCTTAGAGCTTCCATTATATTCAGCCAGCAGCTGCTTTTCCTTTTTCCTGAAGGGAGTTTCTAAGGGTTTTCGGTCAACCTGTTAAAATCTGCCTAAATATTTGCCTTTCCCATGTCTGCCTGGATTTGCTGACAGCCTGACACACCAGCTTTTGGATGGGTGAGTTGCCTCGTGCAGGAGAGCTGAACTTTCATACGTGTTGGCTGTGACATCACTGCGCTGGCAGAGGGCTCCCTGTGACCACGTCCTCGAGCTGGGTCACACACCAGGCTCCTCTAAGGCTCCTGAAGGAGCACTGGATGCTTTCCAGCATCAGCATCTGTCAGAAGACAACTGGTTTAAAGCATGAGGAAGAGAAGCTGAGGCTTCTGGCCAGGCTGGGTTAGAGTCCCAGTAAGCCCAGTTTGTGCTGCACCTCACCCTTCACTGGGAGTTACAAATTCTGCAGCACCAAGCCAAGGCCTCTTTCTGCAAGGTGTGTGTGGAATATCAGCAGCTGGCCTGATAAGGGACATGGCTCAGGTTCCCTGTGCACAGGCTGTCCTTTGTGGAACCTGAGGCTGCCCAGACCAGCTCTGCCCATCAGTCAGAGCCTGCTGAAGTCCGCGAGCTCTCCTCCATCCTCAGAGACTCTGGGCTTGCCATGGCCATGCAGAGCCTGGTGCAGGGCCAGGGTGAGCTCCCACAGTCCTGGTGCAGGTGCTGGGGTGAGGGACAGAGCTGTGGAGGCTGAACTGGCAGCTGAAGTTCCTCTGTGTCTTGTTTGTGCTCCGCAGCTCCAGCCTGGAGCGGGGTCTGGCACAGGGAGCTCTCAGTCCAGCTCTGCCTGCAGGTAATCTCAAAATCATGGAATATCCTGAGCTGGAAGGACCCTCAGGGATCATGGAGTCCAGTCCTGCCCCACACCTGCTCAGGCTCATGGCCTTGCTGGTTCCCAGCCCTGCAAGTGCATCCCTAGGCTGCCCTAATCCGGGATGGAGATTTCCTGCCCCAAGCGCGCGTTTGCCTTTTGTTCCAGGAACCTCTTCTCCCTAGCAACTGCTCACGGGGATTTTCCCCCCACCCCATGTGTGTTCTGACAGATAATTAACCTTTCAGCAGCTCGATTAACCAGGAGCTGCTGCAGCCCTTCCTGAGAAAGCAGAACTTCCCTGGAAAGCCACACTTTCTCTCATCCCAGCTTGATTTTTAAAAGAAAAAGTCAATCAGTCGACACTGGTTCTTCACCATATGACCTTTGCATGTGTTGATTCTGGGTAACATGAAGAAAGGACAACATTTGGCTTGTGACTAGTGACAATTTATTGTTTTTAAAAGATTTTTTTTTAAATCGCCTATAACTTGTGTAAAACTGGCACTGTGTTTTTTCACAGCTGTGCAGATATTTTAGTGCTCCTCTTTGGAATGTTTCAAGGGAAGTCTGCAATTCTAGTGGTGACTTCTTCCTTTTCCTGAGATGGGGGATACTTTGAGATAAAAGAAAATTTCCCTCAGTGCATAGACTATATTGTGTTTCACTTTGAGGATAAGAACGAGGAGATTTGGCTCAAGATGAAGGGGCATAAAATGAGTAAAATCTGTATCTCTTTGCATGGTTGTTGGAGCAAAGAAGAAGGTGTCATACACATTTGTAGCATTAGGCTCAGACAGGGAAATAAGGAATAGGATTTGGCCTAAAGATGCTTCTGTAAAGCATTTAATCACAGCAGCCTGGACAGCCTTGTGTGTTACTCATTAGGTCCTGGTTTTTCTGGCTGTGTTTTTCCTCTATAAACACTGTGGAGTGGGATAACACAGACTTTTATAAGGCTGTTTATTCATAAATTGAATATAAAGTTTGTCCCAGCTGTCTGTGCTGAGCTTTAGTCTCTTGCAGGGTGCTGGTAGATGCTTAAATATTCTGACCTGTGTTGCTTCTGCCTCCCTTTGATTTTCCCTGGCCAGGGAGCAATCACCTGAAGTGTCTGCACTGCCAAAGTTCTCGCTGTTGCTTTCCCTGGGTTGCAGCTGTATTTACCCTCCCACCTCTGCTGCTCCGAGCTTTGTTCCGAGAGGGATGTGGAGTCCTCTGGCTTGAACCAAGGAGCAGCTTCTTGTGTTTGTGCTTTCCCAGCTGCTTTCAGCAGCTCCAGCCTCAGCAGCCTCTCCTAGCTCCTCAGTCAGTGACTGCCCTGAGCCTGCTGTTCTTTCACTGGCTTACTGCTACAATAGCTCTGCTCCAGAAAGGTCATTGCCCCAGAATTTATAGGGAAAATTGCAGATATATTCTGATAGATTAGAATCTCTTATGCCCCTGGGTAGCTGAGGAGGGTGAACTCCTTGAGGTGGCTGCAGCAGAGTCATGCCAGCACTTGAGCTTCTCTGCTCTCAGTTTCAGCAGAGCAATCCAGGCTTTACCACCCCCCCCTGCTGAGGGTCTCTCAGGGCTTTAAAGTTCCTGCAGCTGAGCCCCCTCTTTAGTGGCTTCTTCTTCCCTCTTTCAGAGTTTCTGTCCAACAAATCATAGAATGTTTTAGGTTGGAAGGGGCCTTAAAGACCACCCAGTGCCACCCCCTGCCATGGGCAGGGACATCTTCCACTGTCCCAGGGTGCTCCAAGCCCTGTCCAGCCTGGCCTTGGGCACTGCCAGGGATCCAGGGGCAGCCACAGCTTCCCTGGGCACCCTGTGCCAGGGCCTCATCACCCTCACAGGGAGGAATTTCTTCCCAATATCCCATCTAACCCTTCCCTCTGGCAGTTTGAAGCCATTCCCCCTTGTCCTGGCACTCCATCCCTTGTAAATTGTCTCTCTCCCTTTTCCTGTCAACCCCTTTAGGTACTGGAACTCCCCAATTAGGTCACCCTGAAGCTTCTCCTCTCCAGGCAGGACAATCCCAATTCTCTCAAGCTTTCCTCACAGCAGAGCTGCTCCATCCCTCCAGTAGGAGGATGAGGAAACAAAGAAAAATTAAAAAGCAAAACCTTATTCCTTCCCTCTGTTTCCTTGCCATGGAACATGTCTCTGTTCACATGTGCCAGGAAATTGGATGCACAGCCTGCTGGAGGCAGCACACCAAGAGTTTGGGCCTCTGTAAGACGTCTCAAGTCAGGAATCTTAATTGCTAAGCCCTTTTGAAACCCTTGCTGTAAACACTTGAGGGTTTTTCCTGTCAGGATGGGCATCTGGCCAGTGGATTACTTTTGTGCCCCCTCCCTTTAGCACCAGGATCTTCAGAAGAGCCCTTCCTGACAGAGTGGTGAGTGCTGGGCTGCTCCCAGCTGTTATTTCTAGGATCAGCTGCCTGGCTTTGCTGGTCCAGAATTCCCAAGATAAACAAGCAGGCTGGCAGGAAGGTGCTGCCCTCCAGCATCGCAGCCGGGCTCTCAGACCCAGCATTTCCAGAGGGCAGGGGATCCACCCAGTCTGGAATGTGAGGCTGTTTGCACTGGCTTGCTGCTCCCTGACCAGACTTGTGTCTGGGGCTGGGCTCCTCTCGACTTTATCTGTGCTTAGGTGGTAACTCAGGGGTGAGGGATTATTTGTTCAGAATCCAAGGGAATTATCAGGACCTGAAGGTTTCAGAGCCTCCCAATCTCCTGATGGGGCTGAGCTGACAGGACTGGTCCAGCTCAGAGCCTCTGCTCAGTGTCTGTGAGCACTGCAGTCATTACTCAGAGTCTGGATGAATTGTTCTGGCAGGGCCTGACCCTGATGTATTCAGGTTTATCCAGGCATAGCTGAATGAAATGGAATGGTCTGGAGTCCAATGATGATCTTAGCCTAAATTACAGTGAGGTTTCTTTCAGTGGAAATCTGATATTGAAGTCCCTTCTTGTCCTTTACTTTATCCAGGGCTTATTCCCTTCCTTCTTCCCAAGTTTTAAGGGTGGAGGCCCATACAGGTGCTGGTTTATCGTTAAAAGAAAAAAAAAATAAAACATAGAAGAAACCTGCATGTTTTCAGCATCCACAGGGGTCCCAGATGAAACACGTGTACCTTCAGCTGTTCTCTGTGGAGTTCAGTAGAGAGCATCAGCCCCCAAAGTGTTTTGGAAGCAAATGTGTTGTGAGGTGCATGGAAGCCTTGGCAAGATGATTTTGGAGGTTGCTTAGGATTTCTCCTTTTCTTTCCACGCTAGAAATGAAACAACATTTGTCACTAAGGTGGAAGAAATCCTTTTTTCCTCAGAGATAGGCTCCTGCAGGAGCATTAGCTCTTTTTTTAGTTCTACCATAAAGGAAGATACTTTTTTCCTCAGCTGTGAGGAGTAAATAGTGAAGGATTGCCACCTGCAGTAGTTCCTCTTTTGGGATGACTCCCAAGGGTTTTACTGCTGTGCTGCCATGAGAGAGGGGCAGCCTAAGTTAAGGAGGGAACATTAAAGAAGGTCAGAAGCTTCAGTGGACTGAAATAGGAGGAGAGACGTGGCACGTGCCAGGGTCAGCACAGCAGCAGGAGACAGTCTGAGGAAAGTGCCAGCTGGGAAGAGCAGACACTCCGAGGGCTCGGGCAGCAGTGGCTGTTCCATGAACTGGAGCACAGGATGGTTTAGGGGATGTGTTTGGGGCAGGCTCAGCCTGACTGTGGGGACTGTCACCCCCGTGCTGTGGGTCTGCACTTCCCATGGAGAGTACAAACAGCTGCAAAGTGTGAATATCAAACTGGGGGTAGCACAGAGAGCTCAGCACAGGGCTTAGTTTCAGTAGAGAAGATATGTCCTCAGTCAGTGTAGGTGAATAACTTGGGGCAGGCCCTGGCACAGGGTGCCCAGAACAGCTGTGGCTGCCCCTGGATCCCTGGCAGTGCCCAAGGCCAGGCTGGATGGAGTTTGGAGCACCCTGGGATGGAGGAAGGTGTCCCTGCCCATGGCAGGGGGTGGCACTGGATGATTTTAAAGCCTCTTCCCACCCAAACAAGTCTGTGATTCCATGATAACTGCATTCCCCAGCATGGTCCTGGCTGGAGACTTGAGAGCAGCTTGGGAAGGGACGAGTGGCAGCAAGGCCAAGTGTTTGTCCACACAGCAGGGACAAAGTGTGGCTAGCAGCCATGTTACCCCACCAGAGAGGCCTCTCACTGTGTCCAGGACAGCATCAAAAAGGGGAGGTTTGTGACCCTGAAGAAGGGGGGAAAGGACCCTGGCTGCTGTGATAAGTGCATGAGAATGATCAAAAGCCGGGCCCTTTTGGGTAATTGATTAATTACTTGCATTTTATTAGGCAATGTATTAAGTAGGGTTCAGTGCACTAAAAACTCATTAACTGGGGCAATCAGGGACAAGCACAAGGAGCACATGCAATTTGATTTTCACAAGGGTTGCAAAACATCCTCACATACACACAAAACCCCTTTGAAGTCCCAAGGCATCCTATCCTGCAACCTGGAGGAGCAGCACAGCTAAACTGCTCCACCTAGGCCTGGCTGCAGAAGGGCTGTCAGGACCCTGCCTTGGGAATTATTTGGACTTTTATTCTGACATTGTGATGGTCACAAATAAAAAATGCTTGTAAAGTTTGCTTTAAAGCTGCGGGAAGAGTTGGGAGTCCTCCTCACAGCCCCATGAAGGTGCAGGTGTTGTAAAGAGTCCAGAGGAGGCACCAGGATGATCAGAGGGATGGAGCAGCTCTGCTGGAAGGAAAGGCTGGGAGAGTTGGGATTGTTCAGCCTGGAGGAATGAACCTTTGGATTGACCTCACTGTGTGTAGCTTCCTTCTCCTGTCAGCACTGGGCCACCCCTCGGTGCCCCCAGCATGCCCCAAAGTGACGGTGGAAGCCACGAGGGTGGAAGCCACAGGAGTGGCCGCCCCCAAGTCTCCCCTGAGACTTGTTGGGTGGCGGTGAGGGCAAATCTTTGTCTGGATCATCAGGAATTGGGTTTGGCAGCCTGTTGTCAGCCTTGAATGTTCTGCAGAGGTTGGCACCATTCCTGATGAGCAGCAGGGTGGCTCAGGGGGCTCTTCCCCCATCGACACCCCTGCTCTGCAGTGGGGAGCCAGTGACTTGATGCAGTGCTGAAAGGTAATCTTGGTGTTCAGGGTGACGGATACAGTTCAGGAACAAGGGTAGAAAATGCTGTGTATTTATAGGCCTCTCATCAAGATATATGAACTATAGAATGAAGCGTTTTCCCAGCAACAAAGCTGAGTGTGAGAACTGCTGACAGATTGGAGCTGGGCCTGTGCTGGGGATGGAGAGGCAGCAAAGATGGATACAGCAATTATGATGAAGGCAAAATCTGCTGACAAATTGGCTGGTTCCCCCTTTTTCCTTTCAGTTAGGAGTGACAAATGGTTTAATTTATATTACTTCCTACATTAAACAACAGCATGGCCAACTGCCTGAAGATCCATCTATGAATGGATTTTAATGTGTTTTCTTTTGAGAGGTTCCCAGTGAATTTTGTGTTTGGTTCTAGTCTGTTAGGTCCCTGCAATGTGGCGTTTGCAAGAAGGAAGGATTACAGTGCAATTAAAATTCCTTGTCCTTTTTTTTCCTTCTTACTGGAACTCCTGTGTGAGGGGTGGATTGTTTCTGTCTGGAAGATCCAATTAAGATTCAACACTGAAAGCCTTCGAGGTGGCCTTTACAATTCAATATAGGTGGAGCAGGAGTGCTGCAGGATATCTGATTTATTTCACATTCTTAAATAATGTTCACTTGATATGACAATTAGAAATATCATAAACATAGATAGGAATAACCCTTTAATTTACAGTGCTGAAAATGTTGCCTGCACTTTCCAAAAATGGGATTAACCAAATATAACTTGCTCTCTACACAGAAGAATGCAGAGACCTTTCTCAGTAAATATGAACATTTTAATGAGCTCTGATTCAATTCTCCCAGACAGTGTTGAAAATTTTAATCAGGTGTTATTTTTAACTGTGGCTACGGAAATTAGCTAATTTCTAGGAACAGGAGGATAGTGCACAGAAACTGTGAGTGCTGCTTTTGTTGGATTTGGCTTTGTCTTCTTCTTTGGATTTACCCTCTGCCACATCCAGGCTTTTCTCAATGTGTCTGTCTATCAAAAGCAGCCCGTGCTGAATCTCTGTGAGGAGTTTTGGTGTGTGCTGTGTTGAGGAGTGTTCAGCACCCTGAACCCACCCTGCTGTGAGTCCTTGTGCCAAACACCCCCTGCCCCTTGCTGGAGACCTGCTTGTAACCCTAAAATCTGACAATCCTGAAAATCCTGCTGTTCCCCCTCTGTAAAATGGGCACAAAGGGATTTCTTTCCTCCCTAGAGACCGGACTGTGAGATTTGGGCGTTGGGGCAGGGGCAGCCAAGGGCTTTGGGCACAGGCAGCACCAGTGATGCCCTAGTTTTTGTTCTGTCTCTCCACTAATGGACAGCAGAGTTGTGTCAGCTCCAGCTCCTCAGGAGGAGGAGGACATAGGCTGAGCCTAGAGTGCTCTGAAACCTACCTTGTGGCCAAACTGATACAGCAGTGCATCCTCTGCTGCTGGTTTTGTTGTTTCTGATGGGGAGATGTACAAGACTTCACAAATGGTGCATATCCAGGGGCATTTCCCTCAGGTTTTTTATTTATTTAATTGATTAATCTAAGTCCAGCTGTCTGAGAGTGGAAATTCCTCAGTAACACAGAAAACAGGACCAATCCAAGGCGAAGGCAGATTTCAGGAGAGGCTTGGCAATGGGTAACCAAGGCAACGTGGCCTGTTTGGAAATCAGTGCTTGCAGCAGCCCCCCATTTTGTGTGCAGAATGGTCAGCATTAAAAATTAGGGAAGACAAGGTGAGACATCTGAGGCAGACAAAATCATCAGGCAGGGTGTCAGTGGAAGCTGAACAAGGTAGGGATGGATGGTCATTGCTGGTGGGGTCATTGCTTCACAAGTGGTGAAAGAGTCTGGTTCTGCTAATCCAGAAATGAACATAGATTGCAAGATTTTTGATTCAAGTGGTCCCAGTCTGCTCTGTTTTTACACTGTGAATCTTTGGCAGAACTCAGACAGCAACTGTTCATTAATAGAGGGGGGAAATGTAGCCCAAAGCCTTCCCTGAATGGGAAAATTCCTCTGGGTCTGATTTGAATCACTCAATTGGACATGGGGATAAACAGGAGGGAGACACAAGGAGTGTTTTAGGCCATTTTTGTGTTCCCATCATCTGTTAAAAGCCCCGGGGGTGAACAGGTATTGTGGCTGCTTTAATTTACATTCACACTGTGATATTCTTTGGCTGACTGCATCTTTCTTTTCACGGAATATCCCTTCAGCATCTCTCCTGGTCAACACAGAAGTTGTGATTTTAGGCTTGTAGGGAATGATCTGTGGAGCAGGGAGATTATCTTGTGTGGATGTATTTGAACCAGATCTTAGCTTTGGGGTTTCTTGCTATTGCAAGGAGCTGCTCTCTGTCCCAGCCAGTCCTTCTGGATCAGCATTCCCCAGGCCTTTCCCATTTCTCTGGGGACAGTCGGATCTGCAGGGAGAGGGGCTCAGTTTTGTGCCAGCACATGTGGAAACTGTGACCCCTGGAGCTGATTCAACAATGCTGTATTCGTTTCACATGAGCCCCATCCAGGTGCTGCTGAAGTTGTGTCAAACCCAGGCCCAGGGGCTGAGTCAGAGACTGAATCCAGCCCTGCAGGAACCTCGTGGCCAGGTTTGGAGCTGGTCCTGGACACCTGAGAATCCCTTGTCACACCTTTGTCACACTGCTGGCCGGTGGGATGACGCCACCACCGGCACAGCTTTAACCTGCTGGAAGCAGATAAATCCACAACTGATAAACTGCTTGGAAGAAGGCATTAGGGGAGGGGTCTGTACCCATGGATGGTTTTATTGCCCAGTGCTTTTTGTCATATAAAGTGAGCCCAATCTTTATTGTGCAGAAACGGGTGACTTTTTGGCTGTTTCAGCACCTGGAGAGTGAGGGGATGGATGCTTGTGCTTTGTCTTCAGCTGGATCTCGTTCCAGTGAAGTTGAAGCTGAAATTCAGTGATCCGCAGTGGGAATTGCATGAGAGGAGGGCATGCTGGTGCCGTGGAGCTGGTGGGAGCTCGCAGCCCTGCAGGACGGGGACGCAGAGCCCCGGTGGCTGCAGGAGCTCTGAAGGGCTGCATTCTGCTGCCATTGCTATAGTAACTTTCTGCCTGCTGCTTTGGTTCTGAATGGCAGCGGGAAAGCCTCCGTGCCGGCTCCAGCTGATGCCCTGCTGTTCCAAACATCCTCCCGGCTCGCTTTCCTTTTTAACCCCTGCGTGCACAGCGCTTTTTAGCCGGCGGTTCCTTTGTGAGCTTGTGCTTTCTTCCTTTGTCTCTGCACACCCCACAACGAGCCGTCTGTCCGCGGCACACAAAGAGGGGAGATTTAGGAGCTTCGTACGCTTGGATGCTCGCAGGAGGGAATGCTGCTGGGCATTCTGCGGAGGTGGCAGCTTCCAGAGGTGTTTTTGCAGGATGAACCAGAGCCGCTGGGTTCGGCGGCTGCCAGCGCTGACTCTGTGCTCCTTTATCTCGGTGCAGACACAATGCAGCTCCTTGCCTTGTGCCAGCACTGCTGTCCCTCTGGAGCTGCTGCTGCCATGGAGAGCAGCAGAGGCCAGCCCTGCTCTGTCCTGTGGCGCTGGGAGGACAGGCTCCTGTCCCCGTGCCATTCCACAGACGGGTCCCTCCGAAGGGACGGGGCTTGGCCAGCCGGGAGGAGGAGAGGCTTCCCCAGGCTGCCGAGGGAGCTCGGGAATTGGCCATTGCTGCCACGTTAATGGTCTTTGTTTAGGACAGAACTCAAATAACCTTGAAAATGACCCGGTGCTAAAGGCTGCGCACACAGGGACTCCCAAAAGAACCGTGATGGGAGAGAAAGTCACAGCTGAGGAGACTGAGTCATCTCCAAGGAGGGGACAGGTTTCCAGTGACCACGTTCCTTGTGTTCCCATAAGGAATCAAACCCACCTTAATTATTCCTGGAGATAGTGGTGACTGTTTCCTCCCAGCACCCTGCAATTTATCCTCAGTCAGAGCATCTTTTCTATCAGACCTGATAATTTATTCCTGCCAGGTACTGGTGAAACATTCTTCAATATTTGCCTTAACTTAGTTTCTACTGCTGTTTGTTCAAGAGTGGGAATATATTTTGGGCTTAGGGAACGTGTCCTGCCTTAAGTTGAATGAGAGAGATACACTGAAAAATTATGTGCTTTGAAATCCTGCTCCACCAAGTTGACTGGACTTTTGGGGATTTTCTGATGTTGATGATATTTCAGGTAATTCTGTTGGTGCTGAGTTGTGTACATGTTCTTATTAGTAAATAAATACTTGCCTCAGCACTAATATTTCTTAAACCTGATTTTTGAGATGCTGATTAATTAGTGCCTAATGCAGTAGGCATCTTAAGTAATTGATTTTGTTATTATGTCTTCTCTTTCTAATTTTCTAACCCTAAAAAATTAATTAATTAAAAGATCGATGTATCAATTTACTCAAGTTATCCAAATATTTATAAAATATTTGGTCAAATTATCTTTGCAGGTAATAAAGTGATTCTTAAACTGCAGCTCTTAATTTTGAAGTCAGAACTTTCTCTGCAAACATTTCCTTTGATCCTAGAAAAGTAGAATTCAACCTGCTTGGCCTCCAGAGGAGATGTTTCCTTTCAGATGGAAACCTGAAACTTTACCTTTTGATTCACTCCATTTTATTTAACAAATTGTTTAGAGTTGACCTCAGATCTTTAAAACAAAATCCCAGCACACCAGGAAAGGCTGTTTTGCACAAAATGCAACAGAAATTCTGCACCTTCTGGTACTGCTCCCCTCCAAGAGTTAGTGACACCCTGTGTTTTCATTCCAACAGGGGTTTTGGGTGATTTTAAACAAATATTTCCATGTACAAAGCACATATTGAAGGGAATGCAACTTTTACTCTTTTTGAAACACTGGTACCAAGTTGATGGGATGCTAAAGCAGCATCCTGGATGCTCCCATCCTCCCTGTGGCCCATTCCCAGTGCTCCAACTTGGCAGCAATGGAATCACAGGGATGTCTGGTTTGTCAGGAACGCCTTCTGCAAGGTTATGGAGAGGAAAAGCAGAGCCCAGGCAGGAGTTAACTCTCTGGGTGATCTGTGAGGCAAACAGATTTATGAAATAAAAGCTTGTAATGCAGTTTAATAAGATTAGATTTATTTAATAAGTGCAACATGAGGATGTTGGTTCATGGCAGCAGCAACAGCAACGCCCCAGACTTTTTGCAGAGCAGCACAAAGGGATCTGAGGCTTCAGGGCTGTTATTCTGTTCAGTCACTTTTCTTACCACTGATGCTGTTCCTGCCTGGAAATAGGGGCTGGAAACTGGGAGGGCAGAGCAGTGGTGGAGGAGGATCCCCAGACAGGGCTGGCTGCACACAACGGGAGCAGGGCCCAGTGTCTTGCTCTGTCCCAGGCTGTTGCTGTGCTTGGAGGTGAATTTGAATTTCTATGCCTCATTTCCCATGTGTACAGTGAGGCCAATAATGCTGCCTTTGTCTGTGGGACTGTTTAAAATGTAATGAGATGAGATTTTCAGAAATGACAAATGGTTTTTGGGGCTGTGTGCGAGTGCTGGGATGAAGGCTTTTCAGAGGGGCCTGGGCTCTCCTGCTGGGCAGCGTGGCCTGATGGGGTTTTCAAGCTGTGTCAGCAAAATGAAGAACCTGAGCAGTGCAGAGACAGCCCAGGGCACATCACTGCTTGAAGCTGAGGCTTGAAGCTTCTTTTTAGCTTTATATTAAAACTCAGTGACACTAACGTGGCTTTCCAGTCAGCACTGGCTCTCCCAGACATCACACGTGGAGAGGAGAGAAATCTTTGTGAAAACAAGAGAGAAAAGGGAAGTTTTCCTTTTATGGGTTTTAATTACTTGGTTTGATTTTTGCTTTGATATTTTCAGCATGAAATTTTCAGCACGAAGTTTCTGTTTAACTGCTTGTGGTCCCTGTTCTTCTTTCTGATATTGAACCAAATCCTAGTTCCCTGGGAACACTGGCCACCAAGAAAATCTTTGATTGAGACCTTTGGAAAGGCTGCTGCTTCTGTGTATGTTTGTAATGTTATACAGCTCATGACCTGCTGCAATAATACTGTGAAGTATATATGAAGCTTTAGTTCTTTCTGTTTCACTTGAAAGTGTTGCACTGCTTGTAAATCTCCTTTGTGTGGTTACTTCCCATTTTTTCCAGTTGGATTGGGTACCAATCTGGCACTATGGCCCAGTTTAGCCACAGCCATTTGATTTCCAGTGTAGCAGATCTTTCTTCTCTATTACTGTCTCTGGCTGGAATTTTATTGCAGAATGAAGCAGGACAGTCTGTTTACCTCTATGGATGGACTCAGGACATTCTTCCTCTTCTTCACCAGGGTTCACCAGGTCAGTGACTGTGTGCATGTGAACCAGCAGGCCACTCAGAGCTGGTTTTCAGAGCCTACCTGTGCAGACAGGTGCCCTGTGTTTAAAATAGGCCCTAAAGCCATCCCCAAACATGAGGTGAAGCTGCTTAATGCAGCTTAGTGGTAAGATGCTTTTGTGCTATGAACTGGTAGAGATTGCAGCCAGTGCAGCTGATAAACAGAACCATCAGCACAAGCAACACCTGAACTCACCTGGGCATTTTCATCCAGCATCCCTTCCTCCCCTGGGGCCTGAGGGGCCCTCCCCCTCTTCTCTTTCAACTCGTGGAGCTTAGATATCCACAGTGAATTTCTGACAAGGGAGAGGGGAAGGATTTCTGTGCTGGTGGGATGTGCCTGTGTGAATGTGTGATGAATATTCTCAGCTCTGAACCAAGTGTGGGTTCTGTCGCTGCCTCTGGGTGCTCAAAACTGGCTCCAGTGCCCAGGGAAGCCTTCCCTGAGCCCAGCATCCTGTCACGTTAGCATCACCTGGCAGGTGATGTCCCAGGATAATGTTATATTTAAGTATTTTTATTCCAATAAAAGGAGAGGGGGTTTCACTGAATGGGAAGTGCTACAAGAATTGCTGGGGAAGAGCAGGGACAGGAGAGAGCAATTCTAGAGCTGCTGGAAGGAGAGGTGAAGCTGGGCTTTCACCCCTGATGCAGTTGCAGTATGTTAATCCAAGAAGAAATTGTTTTTCATGAGCCTGGGCTCCTTCTCCTGTTGAATTTACATCTGATTTTTATTTTTAGTGCTGTTGTGCCCTGTCCCAGAGGAACTCAGGGAGCTGCCAGCACTCAAAGTCGAGCAGGTGAATCACTCACAGGCCAAGCTGTGCTTTATGACTCTTGCTGTTATTTCTGACACCATTATTTATTAACCTAGCACTTGGAAGGTGTGTGCAGTCACAGGGGTCTCAGCTCTGGCATGTCTGCAATGGGAAGACCTTATGTGGGGAGGTGGGGAGCAGTCAGGAGATCCCAGTCACAGCACATAAACTGATATTCACTCATTCCTCTTTGCTTTCTGGCCAGAGCTCCCTGCTTTGGAAGGTCAGATTTTAAGCCACGTTCCAGTAGTAAAGGTTGCCATTATCCATTCTGGGTCCTTTTGAGACAATGCTGGAAAAACTTCAGACAATTTCCAGTCCCCAAATCAGTGGCTATTTCCTGCCCAGTACCAGCTCCACACAAATGTCAGCGATGGTGAGCCAGGAGCTGTCACGTTCTGAGAGAGGAATTCAGAGGAAATGTTAATATTTAATGCTGCCTTTTTGTGGTTAGATGGGTGAGTTCTCTTAATGACACTGTCTGGAAGAAGCATATCTGTCATCAGTGTAATTCAGCTGTGGTGGGGCTTCCAAACATCACTGGACACTTATGGATCTCAAGGAAATCAACAATTTCAGAAATTCTGTCCTAAATACTGAACACTTCAGAGAGATTCCTGTTGCTTCTGTCCATGATCATCCTGGGAATAGCTGAGAAAAATCTGATTTTAGGGCAGGCTGGTGCCTTTCACATGCTGGATTAGTGAGGAGAGATTTTGATAGCAATGAGGGTCTCCACTCCCTCTGGAAGTCACTGAGAGTTGTGGGCCTCATTTCCATTTGGGCCTTTGGAAAATCCTCTGGTCATTGACTCAATATTTGTACCATTGCACGGACCAAAACTCTTTGCATGGCCTAAAACCCACTGGCAACAAAATCTGAGTGGCAAAAATTTGCTAGGGCTACTTTATGTTAGCTGAGGTCACTGAGGAAAACATCATAAAGGAAAAGTGAGGCATAGGATAAACAGAAATAAAAAGGACCATGGAAAAAAATGATCTTTGTCTCAGCATTTGAATGGACTGTATTCATTCATCAAAAGACTTTCTGCTGGTCTTTAATGTTCCTGAAATAATGTGTCTCGTCTCTGAGTGCTCACCGCCAAGAAAAGCTGTCAGCCACTCCAGCAATTATCATATCCCAAAGGGAAGTTGGTTAATGATTTGTCTGTGGACAACTTGGTCTTTCAGATTTTGTGCTCTGCCAGAACAATTTCCAATCCAATAAGGATTTGGTTGGATTTTTAATACTCAAGGAATATTCTGGAAATGGCAGCTATTCAGTGCCACCTCTTGATCGTGAGCCTGTGCCTGAGAGGATTCAAATGCCAGGGTGGGATGTGGGGAGCAGCAATGGGTGAGGCAACACCCAGAAAGAGGGAAGGTGGCTTTCCCAACTTCTGGCCAGGCAGGGGAATTAAGATTATTGCAATGGCACACGCAAAAAGTTGATGTTTTTAAGTGCTGCATAATTTTGTAAGCAGTGCTGGTTGCAGAGTTCAGCACAGCCTAAAACAGATCCTTGCTCTGAGCATCCCTAAAATGTTGTTGATTTATATTCCAGCTTTGTTGAGCTTCTCTGTGAGAATCAGAGTGGTTTGGGTTGGAAGAGACCTTGCAGATCATCCCCTACAGAGATCCAGGCTGGAGCTCTCTAAGCCATCCCTTAAATTGCCCCAGTGGCTTGTGCCAGGCTTTCTTTGCACATTTTCACTGGAGCATTGACTCAGTGGAGTTGTGCTTCTGCAAACACCCAAATTTCACTGGGATCCTGCCTTACATGATAAATCTTGCACCCACTGGAAGTATTAATAATTAATTATTTGCAATAGGAAGAGCCCCAGATTTGGAAGTAGTTGCTGTCATTTAGTTTAATGATGACAATTTAATGATGGAATATACTGCTGTAATTTCTGTCTGGGTTCTTAATTGTTAAATAATGAAGAAAATTCTGGATTTGCAGCAATTATCTCGCCTAAGGATGGAAGAAAAATAAAGCAACATAGAGCTTGTGTTGCCTTGTTTCTAATTCAAATCAAGTTTGATTGTTCAGCCTTGGAAGTAACTGTGAGAATGAAATGGAATAAAGCCCCATTAGACATTTCATTCATGAGGAGTGGAATCAGAGAATCCCAGATCAGTTTGGGTGGGAAGGAACCTTAAATCCCACCCAATCCCACCCCCTGCCATGGGCAGGGACACCTTCCACCATCCCAGGCTGCTCCAGGCCCTGTCCAACCTCGCCTTGAACACTTCCAGGGATCCAGGGGCAGCCACAGCTGCTCTGGAATTCTGTCCACTCCCTCACCACCCTCACAGAAAGGAATTTTTTCCTAATATCCAATCTAAAACTGCTCTCCATCAGTTTAAAGCCATTCCCCCTTGTCCTGTCACTCCAGGTGCTTGTAAAAGCTGGGATTTCTTGGCCACATGGAACAGGAGATCAGAAATCACTGATCCCCATTGCTGTGACACAGGGATCAGTCTTATGCTCCTGAGTTTTTCCAGTCAGATTCCAGGGCTCTGTGCATGAAGGAAGTCTCAGTATGAGAGTAAAGAGACAATTTTCCCCTTGTTTGACAAGGAGCCAGCCCACTGCCTATCTTTGTGCTCACATTTCCTTTTTATCAGTGTAAAGTTATTTTTGCAAAAGAGAATTGTGCAATCCAGGCTCTTCATGCCATCCTTCTCCTTGTCTCTGCCAAGGAAATTCCCCAGACAGGGATTGTCTCCTCTCATGGGGTGCTGAGTGCTGAAGGCAGGGACTTCAGGCACTCAGGACTTTTGTGCAGGAGCATAAAAGGATCTTAAATTAGGCCTATTCTGCCACTCTCCTCTGCAGTTTCAGGTAAGCACTCTATTCATCACTTTTCTGGGGTGTTATTCCTGGTGGAAGTCACTTGCTCCAAGGTGTCCAGAGTTTTAGGATGTTAAGAAAATCTGAAGATGTGTTTCTACTTACTTTCCCTCTTTTGTTCCTTTTATCAATTAACATTATACATATAGCATATTATAAATTTAACCCATTTTCATCTGTTGCTAAATGGTTTATCTGCAAATAAGCATTCAGCTTGTTCTGCTCTGCACACCCCTACATCTGATCTAGCAAGAACTAATTAGTGCTCATTACAGGAGCAGAATGAAAAGCTGCTGCATGGACACTGAAGCTGCCAGTGTGATTCCAACTGCCCTGATTCATTTCTAAGGTTGTGTTTAGGTTTCTCCAGTGTTTCCCCACCTTTGAAGGGCCAAGTATGTGCAGTTTTCTGAGGAATTTTCATATTGATGCCGGGTTTATGAAATTCAAATGAGGGTCAGTGTTATTCTCAAAGTAATTTATGTGGTTCTCAGTGAAAATAGAAACCCTATGGGATTATTAAACACATGGATTATCAGCTCCCAGTGATTTTTCAGTAAAATGTTGTTATTTCTGTGCTTAGAGCATGGGCATATCTAGTTGCTGGTTTAATATGTTACCACTGAGGAATTATTCTGTGTTATGTAGCTGTGAACTCAAATTTCAATATAAATTCCATATTCTCTTTATGATAACAAAGTTTATGGAAATCTGATATACCTGACTGGGAATTCTGGAATCTTAAACAAGGCTTGTGTGTCAGGCATTACAGAGGTTTAATGGGACTCATGTAGGCAAATAATTTCTATGTCTGGTCCCAAACCCAGAGCAATTTTGGGAGTCTGAGTTTCCACTGCACTGGCTGGTGCATCTTTACTCATGCTGAGACTTTTCCTGGAGGAAGAAATATTTGAGGAATAAAGCTGTGGAATCATGTAGACACATCTGAGTGTTTCAGTTCAAGTATAACAGAATAAATAAAATTTGCTACAGTTGGGAGTTTTGCAAGATCTGATGCTTGGGTTTCATAGGTGGAGATAAAAACTTTTTTATGGAATCACATCCAGCTGGGACTTTTGCCTCAGCAGCCTTTACAGAAGGCATCAACCTGAGGCCATGGAAACAGGACACGGAGGGGGGACACCTGGCCAGGTCCCGGTGGGGGCAGGGGGTCGTGGCAGTCAGCTTGCTGACAGACCTGTCCTGTATTTGGGTGGGTTTCTGGTTCTTGCTCTGGGTTGTTTTGGCACCTGGCACATGTGAGCTCGTGTTCTGAGTTTGTGATTGCACCCCTGCCCTCACAGCTCCCTGTACCTGGCTTGTTTGCCACGCCCCTGGCTCTTTGGATCTTGCTCCTCAGATGATGCGGGTTCTGCATTTGTAATTTTGTCACCAAAGAGCCTTTGTTTTTGGGCAAGCCCATCGTACCCTTCCTCTGTTTCATGCCACGCTCCCCCCGGCCAAGCCAGACTGGGGATTGCAGCGAGCCGGACTGTGATGCTTTTCAAATTGCCTCCTTTTGTTTTCAGTGTCCATGAAAGGACCATAAAAACAGAATTAGTAGGCAGACACTGTAAAATACCCAAAAAGGAGAATAAAGTCAAAGTAGGATGTCTCTTAGCAGTTCGGTCATTTTTTGGAATGCCTGAATTTCCTCTGGGTGATTGAAATCATCTTTGGTTTGATACAAGAGACCAGCCAGAGTCTCAGCAGATCAGCAGACACAGGTGAGGTCTTTGACAGAGTTGCCATAAGCCCAACTGGAAATGCAAACCCCAGATAACTGAAATACTGCTGACTGTGTCCTCGAGTGCCTGTGGAAAGGGGAAGCACTTGGAGATGGATGTTCAGTGTGAGGTTATCTGTATGTTGTGGGGTTATTGTAAAAGAGTCAGATCTGTACAGCAGGAGAACTCAGCCTTTGGGAGTAACCTTTATGAGCTCTGAGACGTTTGGAGGTTTAGTCCTGTCTGCAGGATTTCATTCCTGTCTGGATCCCTGCACAGCATCTGGCTTTCCTGACAGATCCTTCCCACCCCTCCACAGAGCCTGTGCCTGTGGCCATCTGAGCATCTTCCAGGGCTGTGCCAGGGGATGGATGAGCTTGATTCCAGGCTGTCTCTGAAAGCCACTGCCTTCATCTCAGCAAACTGCAGAACGTGTCAACACAATCACTCCCAGGCTTTCCTCTTGCTGGAGCCTCCACCAACGCTCGCTGCAGCTCTGGTGCTGCCTGATCAGCAGTGCTGTGGCAATTAATATTTATAAACCTTAAATAAAACAGCACTTGTGTGTACCTGAGAGACCATCTGTTGGGCTCCAGTCCCCAACCAAGCACCTGAGATCAGCATGGCTGTAACCCTGCTGGGTCCTTGGGGATGATCCCAGGAGGGGAAGGAGGTGGGGCTGTTTCCCTGGAGAGCCCCTGTCTTTGGATTCCTCCCTCCTTCATTAGTTACCAGAGCACATCATCCTCATCCTCCAGGGCCAAGCTGCAGGCTTTTTTTTTCCCTTTTAGTCTGGAGTCTTTTATCACTGTGCTGTGCATTTATTACTGGGCTTTGCTCGGTTGTGACCTTGGCTTTGGTGGTTTTCCACCTTTTGGTTACAAATGCCTTGATTTGGGTGTGGTTTGCAGGGACAGATGGCTCTGGGATTATTATTTTTTTAAACACACCTCGATTTATTTCTTTTAGTGTTTATTGTTGGTTTTTTTTTATCTTGCAAAGGTGCTTGGTAGCCATTTGGACACAGATGCCTCTCAATTAACAGTTAATGCATGCATGTGCAAAGATGCCCATCAATGAATAATGCATGGGAGTAAGCAGCCTGGCCATTGGCTTTGGCCCGGACAAATATTGCATATGGATTATCCTGAGGGCCCCAAATCACACATGAAGAACGTATTACCAGGTGGAGACGGCCATGATCGACCTATTGTGCGCTGCACTCGTTACCTCGCGAGCAGACTGGCTCTGCTCCCGCGTCCCCAGGCTCTCCCAGGCTCACAGGGTCTGGTCGAACCAGGCCTTTGGCACTGACCCCAGCCCTCCCTCCAGGTCGCCGCCCCGGAGCGGCTGGTTTGGGTACAAACCCCGGGGAATAATTCCCAGAGGATGCCAGACACGCGTAGCGGGCGCTGGGCTGGAGCCCGGCAGGGAGAGCCCGGCGGGCGCGGGTGGTGCTGAAGGGACAGCGCCGGGGGCCGGGCCGGGACCGGGGGNGACCTCATCCCCTCTCCCTGGCCCCCATCTTCCCTCTTCCCCATCTCCTCTGCGCTGCATCTCTCCTCGCCCTCTATCTCCGTTCTGCTCCCCACCCTCGCTCTGCCCTCATCTGCTCTCCATCCCCCATTTCCCCTTTGTCCCCCATCCCCTCTCTGCCCCCACCTCTCCTCGCCCCCATCTCCCCTTTGCCCATCTCCCCCCTGCCCTCATCTTCTCTCTACCCCATCTCTCCTTTCCTCCCCACCCTCCCTCTGCCCCATCTCCCCCTTCCCC
>WBNO01016651.1:206791-281530 GCA_013400575.1 Peucedramus taeniatus
GTGCCCGGGAGAGGCTCGGTGCCTTCCCGGGGGCTCCATCCCCGCCCTCCCCAGCCCGGCTCCGGGAGGGGCATCAGCCCCAGAGGCCGGTCCCCGCCGGGCTGGCGCTGGGGATTTTCCAGGGTAGCCTTTTCTTCGCCGGGAAGCTTCTGGCAAGGGGCAGGTTTCGGTGCGGTCCTGGGGGACAGGGAAGGAGCCGTTATATAAAGCCCTCCCTCGGTCTCCTTGTTGTGGGAGCCAATTTAGGGCAGGTATTGCAGATCCAAGGGTACCAACTTTTGGTTACGTAAGATATCCTCGACTAACGGGCTGCTGGAGCCGCTTATTTTTTTTGACACAGGAGTTTTTCATCCTTGGCAGCGGTTCCTCACCTTCCCCACGGACACACCCTTCCCCGTCCTCCTTCCTCATCCTCGGGGGCAGGAAAAGGAGCTCTGAAACGGGGCTTTGGCGTGTCGGGTTTGGGCAGGAGTCGCTGGATTGTAGCAGTTGCAGTGCTTAAGGAAGGCACGGGATATGCAAAATGGTTATTGATAAATGGAGCATCCTTCTTTTTTAAAATTATTTTTTCTCTGGAAAGGGGTGTCAGTTTCCCTCCAAGAGCCCAGTGGTAAAGAGTTTAAAAAGCTGCCTCTGTTTAAAGGGCGGTGGAGGTTCCTGCTGAATCCCTGTCACGGGCCAGGAGTAGCATGACGCATTTTTCTTCTGGCTGAACGCTCTGATTTATGTTCTGTGCACCCAATCCTCCTGCAAAGGAGCAGGAAAAATCAGATTCTGCTTCTGTTTCCTGTTGTGCAAACCTGGGATTATCAACCAAGGCTGAGGCTGGAGAAAGGAGGATAATGGATGTGTGGCTGCCCTGATTCTGCTGCTGAATAGACACAGATTTGGTGGCGGGCCCTCGCAGGGATGTGAGCTGCGTCTGCTTTTGTCTCCAAAGGTGGTTGATATGGGCAGGAGGATTCGTCCTGATCTCAGAGCCCTCTCAAGAGCCCAGCAGCAGCCCTGGTTACTGCCAGAAGCATTATTAAAATGCTCCAGGCTGCGTTTTTGTGGCCACTTTACATATTTTTTTTCCCTTCTTCTTCCCTAATTGATGCCCAGTGTGTGAAGTCTTGGGCTGTTGGTGACATCCGTGGCCAGGCTTTCCCATTTTAATGGCACGAGGAGCCTGCAGTGGAGGTGGGCATCAACACTGCAGTATTTCTGGAAATGGTAAACATGTAGGACCGTTTGCTGGAGAGGCTGGTATTGAAAGACAAGTGGGTTTTTCACACCCCACATTAATTCACTCAGGCTTATTGGCATTTGCAGCAGCTCCTAAATTTAAATTTTGGGGGTTTCTTTGTATTTGAAATCAGTGGCATTGTCCAGGGGAACTCTCCATTGCAGCAGGAGGAGGAAGGAGAAGCAAAAAAGGAGGGAGATGGGCTTAACATCTCCAAGATGTTAAGCAGTGATACAGAAGATGGATATAATGGTATAAATCAGTATCTGATGCAATTCATGGAGCCCTTTTGGTGTTAAAAGAGCCGTGTCAGTGGAGAATTGGGTGCTCCAACTCTTCAGCTTTATTATGAGGAATTTGGGAAAATGCCTGATTGTTCCTTCTGTTCAACGAGTGGAGTTGGCACTTCAAAATCAGGGCCCTGAGCACCCCTGTCACTGTTTTATATGTATTTTTCTATAAATTCTTATGTATATTTTCTATAAGTCCATGGCACCTCTGAGTTAAAAGTTCAGCTTTTGATTTCCCCAGCCGTTGGCTGTGCTGGTATTGCTTTGTTCTCTTCCAAAGGTGTTTCTGTGAGAAGGGAAAAAAGAATCAGAGTAAGTACAAGTGCAGATCTGAGGGCCAAAGGTGTGGTTTAAACCAAAGATTCACAGCAAGTATGTGCTTTGCTTGAAGTATTCATCTGCTGTAAAAATGCATCTGTGATGTGGGGAATGAAGGAGCCAAGGGGATGTAGCAGCCACTTCTAACTCTCCTCCCCTTCAGGAGCTCTGCAGTGGGTTTCGCTCTTGTTTATGACTACTGCCAGAAAAAAAAAAACAAAAAACAAACCAAACCAAAAGCCAACATTTGTTTTTCACCTAAAATCTTGCAGAAGCAAGCTGTAACCTGGGCTGGGATAAAATCACTCCGCCTTTTTATAATTACCTTCCTGTTCCTGCCAAACTGTCTTCTAATTTGAGGAAATTTAATAACCGTTTTGTATATCCTTCCCTTAACCCTAATTTGCTAAATACGTGCATATTTCCATCTGGATCCACTGCATTGAAACATCACTGAAGTGGACCAAAGGAGTTTGTTTGTGTTGTGTAACCCCTGGCAACAGACTTTTGGGCCATTTCCCTGACAGCAATTGACTCACGTTGAGCCAAGCAGTGACTCCACTGTGTGGATGCATATAGGAAATTTTGCATACGACCAAGGCAGAAAGAAATAGGAGATGTGGCTCTAACACATCCCTCCAAGTGTTATTTAGTGCTGCTGCTGCAGGTGATGGTGGCAGGCTTCAGGTAGGAGTGAAGCTGCCAGAGTAGATAAGATCACTGGAACATCATTCTGATTTTTTTTTTTTTTTTGGATCATTAGTGATGAAAGGCCTTGCAGATGAAATAAAGCATTTTATCTTTCCAGTTGAAAGTGCAGCAGTTGACTCGTGTTTTGATGTGTGCTGGTGAATAATGCAGAGGTTGTTGCCTTCCCTCCTCTTTCATCTCTGGAGTGACACTGCAGACTGTCAGCTCTCCCATTGAATAATTGTGTCTTGTGCTGTGCTTCTTTTGTTGTAGAGCGATCGTCTTTTGATCAAAGGTGGTAAAATAGTTAATGACGACCAGTCCTTCTATGCAGACATTTACATGGAGGATGGGTTGATAAAGTAAGTGAAGCCTCATGGTGGGGTTGGGTATGTACAGAAATGCACTGCAGATTGGCTGGAATAGCTTAATCTTGGAGAGATCTGTTAAATTACAGTGAAAAATTAATATTTCCATGTCTGTCCTGGTGTTTAATGAAGGAGCTTTAAAAGCAGGGTATTGAATAAATAAACAACCTGACCCAAACCCTGCTGGCTCCAAGGAGGTGCTTACATGTGCTTAATTTTAGCCATGAGAGCAGCTCCATGCTGAGATGACACATGTGTTTGAAGTTATCTGTGCTGTAAAGTTTCACTGAGTTATGACTTCAGATATTTTGAATTCAAAGTTCAGTGTCCTAACACAATTCTCTTTTAGGCTTGGAAGCTGGACTTAGGTGACCTCTGGAAGTCTCTTGCAGTGCTGACTTCTCTGGGTCTGTGATGCAGAGATCACTCCAGGCCCCCTTCAAGTGAAAAAGGACCCTGTAGTGGAAGAGGTTCAGACCTCTTTCTGTGTTTTCAGGCCTGGAACATGTGTTCCTGGCACATTAAATGTGTTACAGATTTCTATGGAAAATTACTCCTAGGAAAAAATGGACAAGCCAGAGGTTACAAATAAGGAATTTTCCTGTTTTGGCTAAACAACCAGCGCATGTGCTTTTTAAATCAAGGTTAAAAGTTAAAGGAGCCAGCCAGAGACAGCTAATTAATTGCATCCACTACTGCACTGCTAAAAATAGGTCTGTGAAGAGCTGGACTGGAGAGACCTCTGAGGGTCTCACCAGGAATTTGGTAACCAATATCTGCTGGAATTTATATTTGTGTAGGGACTCTGTAATACTTACATATGAGAGGAAGGTAGAAAAATAAAGAAGCAAAAATTCTTTCAATGTTCCCAAACCAATGGTAACATCGAAATTGCTGTTAGAGAGCTGGAATCAAGTGTTGGGCTCCTGCTTTAAAAAGTCCAGCCCCAGGAGAGCTGTGTTGGGTGCAGTGATCATCCATGACCTGCACAGCCCCTTCCAGGGTGGCTCCTTCTTTTCTTTCCTTTAATCTTGCCCCAAAGTCCTGAAGGAATTGCACTCTTCACTCACCTTTGTGCAACTGCTTCCACGGGAAGAATGAAACGCCCTCAGCCCTGTGTGTGCTGATCCTGTGCCCTGCTTTATATGGAAAAAGACAACTGCAGCTAGGCTAAGTAGCACAGGGGTGTTTGTTTACAGGCTGCTCACCTGGGTGTGCCTGACCTGCTCCTAAAACCTCTTTCCCCAGGCAAATAGGGGAGAACCTGATCGTGCCAGGGGGAGTGAAAACTATCGAGGCCCACGGCAGGATGGTGATTCCTGGCGGGATCGACGTCCACACCCGCTTCCAGATGCCAGAGCAGGGGATGACATCTGCTGATGATTTCTTCCAAGGGACCAAGGCTGCATTGGCTGGGGGCACCACCATGATCAGTAAGTGCCTGCTTTCCTCTTCCAGCAAAGCCGGGCTTTTCTCTTTCCCAGCTGAGACCAGGAGCTGTGGGAGTCACCTTGTTCTGGACCAGTGGGTGATGATGAGCATAATTTGGATTATGACCATGGGCAAACCATTTAGAGGAGGCTAGGGATTAAACTTGACCATCCTGAGTCTCCCAGATTAAGACACCAAAATACAAAATCATCTCTGAGCAACAAAAAAATCTCCCTGAGAGTGCAGCAAGGACTAGTTGTACTAAATAGGATGATGGAGAGACATTTCTGATGGGTGGGAATCAGCAACCAGAGCGGTGGAAAGCAGGATGAATGATCCAGAGTAGACTTCAAAGCTTCAGAGCCTCTGCCCTGTGTCAGCTCAGCTGTTTCTCTGAGCAAAATTACAGCATTTGGAAAAGTTCTTCCACAGTGAAGCTCTGGTGAACACTCTCTTGGTGGGTGGCCCTTGGGCTTCCCCAGAGCAGGTGGGAGCTGTGGTGGATGGCAACATTTTTTCTCTTATGTTTAACAGGATAATATTTAGTGAACTGGATTCACAATATCACAAACTGCAGCCTGAAAATGACACTTATCTCGTGGTGTTATAAATGCTGGGATTTTGCAAAGGGAAACTGCACCCTCCCGTGGACTTGTATCCAGCTGTGTCTCTGTTCTTCAGTCTTTTTTAGGAAAAAACACCTCTTTTTGGATGTGAGATTTGTGGAAAAAACCACCCAATTTGCTCATTAGTGCTTTAAGCAAACTTTGTATGATTTATTTACAAATATCTTTACTGCATCTGTTTCTCTGCTTTATGCATAACCCTCACTTTGGGCACACAGCTTCCTCAGCTTCATGCTTCAATTTATTTCACATTTTTGTGCTGGAGGGCACTTTAAGGCTGTTTACTTTACAGTCATTTTAGGGAAATATTTATTTTGCATGCAGTTTTCAGTGAAATTAAACCAAGACCCTTGGATAGGTTTTCACTGATGGTTGGTTTATAAAAATTGTGAGTGAAATTCTGACTTTGGTGAGTTTTGACAGTGCCAGGAATTCACCTGGAGGATCTGCTTTGGTGAACCTCATTTTCAGCTCAGATCAAATTCAATGTTGCCCCTTAATTCTCATGGCAGACACATCCAAAGAATGCACAGGAATGTGACCTGTTGTTTCCAAGCCCTGTCCTCATTTGCTTGTTCCCCTCTAAATTCATCCCTGCAGCATCAGGGAGGGGGAATCAGATGGGTCCTGGTGTCAAATGGAGCAATTGTGTGTTTTTTGTGGCACCAGGGGAGATTTATACTTGTGGTGAGCAGATCCAGGAGCTCCAATCCAGGGTTCCCAGCTGATCAGGGAAAAGGGCTGGGGGTGAGGATCCAAATCTGCCCTTTTGTCTCTCTGTCCCTTGCTTTCCTGAGCCCTCCCTAGGCTGCTTCACTCAGGAGTTAGGGCTGATTGCTTTTTCTGCTGGCTCCCCTGAGGCCATCTGAGCAGGAATTCCAGCTATGATCCTTCTGTCTCTCCCCTCTGCAGTGCCAAAGGCAAGGCTCCAGCTGACTTTGCTAAGGGAGGAACAAACAGAGTTGGTTTTGCCTGAAATGACGTATTGTGATATCTTTGTTTTTCTGCAGTGACAATTTGCATGGTCCTTTTCTTGGTCCCCACCTTAGCAAAATATTGGTGTGGGTATGTTAGCTGAAAAGCCCTCCCTCTGGGTTTTAGGATAACATTGCTCTGGGAGAAAAACTTGGATTCTTGCCCCTTTGAAATGCCAGAATGCAGTGTTTGGGCATTAAGTTGAAAGGAGAATTCCAGAATGCTCTGCAGAGAATTTTGATGGGGAGAGGAGTATTAGGTATGCTCCAACCTGTTCTGGTTGCTTCTGTAAACTTTTCTGTATTCCATGGAAAGAGAACAGTCCTTCCAGAGTTTTGGAAAAGGACTCTGTCTGAAGTTGCCCTTTACAAGAGGCCAAAGTTTTGGTGAGCTAAAAATGGCATTTTTCATAGACTTACAAACCATCCTGAGTTGCAAGGGATGTCCCCAAGGATCACCAAAGCCCAGGGCCTGGCTCTGCACAAGATGCACCTATTTTTGAGCCCCTGTTTTCCCAGCCTGAGCTAGGTTAATACCCCAGGATCTAACCCAGTCCCTGGAGCTGTTAGAGGAGGAAGAATCCCTGCTAGGAACAGGGTGGCCTCTCAGAGCCTGTTGATGGTTTGGTTGCTGATTAACTGTGATGGGTGGAATCCCCATCAAAATCAGTGGAAAAACTCCCCCTGATTTGAGCAGGGGAAGGATTGCCTCTCTGCTCCCAGCCCTGCAGAAGGGATGAAAAAGTTAAGCTCTGTATATTTACTGGCTCTCTGATCCCTGAGCCTGTTTAATGTCCCAGTGAGAACTCCATCCATCCAGACCAGCTCCCACACACATTTGAGCCCCTCCTCCCAGACTCTGCTTCTTCTCTGGTATCTGCTGTCCTTGGGTGAAATCTCTTGCTGACATTGCCTCTCTTGACTCAGTCAACCGCTGTTATAATCAGAGAGAAATTACAGTGAGGGAAATGATAGCTTTTTCTGGCCTGGTGGCTTGGAAGCCAGCAGCCTTTTGAACTTGAGCAGCAGTTATCCTAATGACATGGGGAGGGAAGGCTGGAGAGGGGAGCCTGTGTATCTTGGGAAGTTCAGGAAATGAAGGGGAGCCTCACATGGGCTGCTGTTGGCTCCCTAATTCCTGACCCTGCTATTAAAGAGCTCCTGTGGGCAGCATGGCAGGAGTTTGAGCAGGGTTTCAGCTGCCCAGGCACAATCAAACTCAAAATGAGGTGACACCAGGCCTCCCAGGTCCTTCTCAAGATCACCACCTTGCTGGAAGGAGACGTTTCTAGTCAGGAATGATTCCTCACCTCTTGGGTTTTGATCTGAGTGTGACAGAGAATGCCCCAAAGAAGATCAGACTCTATGATAGTCTCAGCTTAAAGTGGGGTTTAGACAGGCTGAGGGTATGGGGTGGTATTTAAACCCACCAGTGGAGATTAAATCCTATTCTGCCTGACTGGGGGCATTTATTTTGTATTATCAGGGTTAGTCCTGTGCTGGTCTAGAGTCTAAATGGTGAGAGGAAGAGGAGGGAAGCAGAGACAGAAGGAGGTGACAGCAGTGGTCAGGCAGGACTTGTGGCCCAGCTGGAATTGTAAAACCAAGTGTTTTGCATTGAAGAGCAGTGACCACAGAGCTGCAGCCAGGTCCCTGGCTGTGTGTACACAGCACTGCATTGTTCCACAGGCACCAGCCCCAGTTTTGTTTCTCTGTGCACCCAGAGATGAAAGAGGAACCAGCCCTGCAGAAGGGCTGCCTGCCTCTGGAACTCGTTTCTCTTTCTGGCAGTGGTTCTTCTGCCCCAAAGAAGAGTTTAACTCTCTAGAAACATAGTGAAAAGGTCCACACATTACTGGGGATTTCTGTGAGTGGGAATCCTTGCTCTGTGACTGGAATAATGGCATTGCCACACAGAGGTGCAGAGTCCCTCCTGCCCTGTCCCTTCTCTCTCCAGCTCCCCTTAGTCCTTTTTACACCCCCAAAACCAGCCTTGGCCCTGATTCACCCTAAATCTCTTTACTTCACCAGCTCTCAGCTTCCTGCTGCTGTGTTTGTACTTTTCATTCAGGGCAGGCTTAAAATCCTTAATGAGAAAGTGGGGCTGTGAGCAGAGCTGGGCAGTTCCCTGGTGTGAGCTCCTCTTCCCGAGCTTTTAAACCCCTCTAAGTCCATTAGGCTCTGCCTGCAGTGGATTGTGCAGCCTCTGTGCAGGGCTTGCTCTGCTCCCAGCATCCCAGCAGTGCTGGATGGGATCCCCCATTGTTCTGCTGGGGGGCTCGTGGGGATCTGCCAAGTCCTTGATGTGCCCTGCCAGAGAGCACAGGAGGAAACAGCTGTGCAGACCTCAGTGTGTTGTGTTTCTGTGTGTGCTGAGGGGGCGGTTTTTGACCCTTTGGGCTGCAGCTATTGTTTGCCACCTCTCTGTGCTGTGAGGAACAGGCCCCTGTAGCAGGACACAGGACTCAGGAACTGTGTGGCTGTGCCTGGGTTGATGCAGGAGACCTGTGGTGTGCTGTAGTGAGGTGTTGAGTGCTGGCTGTCCCATACTCAGCTGGGCTGTCATTCCCCCCTCGGTGCTGGAAGCTGAAATCACTTGCCCTGATGTTGGGCTGGAGTCCTGTGAATCCTCTGCAGTCTAGCCTGGCTTGTTTTTGAGTCAATCAGGAGATTTTTCCCTATTTTTCCACCTTTTCCTTCCCCAGAGCTGCTGCCCCTTGCTCCTCTCCCATCCTTCTGCCTCCTCTCCCATCCTTCTGTCTCTTGGCAGCGCTGATTTTTTAAAGGGCAGCTGAGGGGTCCCTTTCTCTGG
Source organism: Peucedramus taeniatus (assembly GCA_013400575.1). Classification (NCBI taxonomy): domain Eukaryota; kingdom Metazoa; phylum Chordata; class Aves; order Passeriformes; family Fringillidae; genus Peucedramus; species Peucedramus taeniatus. The sequence continues at coordinate 215,529 of WBNO01016651.1, forward strand.
TGTGACCCATTCTGCTCCAGCCCTCCCCTGTGCAGGAAGGAGGGGATGGAAGCAATTCCACTTGTGCTGGAGCTTGGTTCAGTTCTGAACACACAAGGGCTGGAGTGGCAGCAGTTCTGACAGTGCAGATGTGACTGACCTAGATTTTTCCATGCATGCAGAAAGAGGGATTTATTTCAGGAGAAATGAACCTGTGTTGTCTGTTGATGCAATAGCACTTCATGCCTCTTACTCCATTTAATGCTGGGGATCAGTGGTGCTGCTTTCCCACTGTGAAGAGAAGAGGTCTTTTGCTTGAAGAGCTGCTTTGGAGTGCTTTTCTTACAGAATCACAGAATGACTTGGGTTGGAAGGGACCTTAAAGATCATCTTGTTCCACCCCCTGCCATGGGCAGAGTACCTTCCACTACCCAGGTTGCTCCAAGCCCTGTCCAGCCTGTCCTTAAACACTTCCAGGGATGGGGAACCTGAGCCAGGGCCTCACCACCCTTATAATAAAGAATTTCTTCCTAATACATCATTTAAACCTGCCCTCCTTCTGCTTAAGGCCACCGCCCTCGCCCTCTGACTACATGCCCTTGTGAAAAGTCCCAAAAATCCCCAAATTCTTGCTTTCTTTGTCCAGTGCTTTCATCTCCAGGCTCCAGGCCTTAGAGGTGACACAGAAGTAAAGAGCCAGTGGATCTCTCTGATGTGCTGTGTCTCACCCAGCTGCCTACACCCATGGAAACATCCACCTGATGGGGGCAGGTGTGAAAGTTGGCTCCTCCAGGTGTGCTGTGGATGGAAAAAAAATCTTAAAAAATAAAATGAAATTATCCACCTCACTTCATATAACACCATTAGCTGCTTGTGACAGGTTTTCAGAGCATGTGTGTTAAACCTTGCTAGATAAAGTGTCTTAATCACCTTCAAGTCTTGACAAGGTCTTCAAAGAAGCAGCAGGAAGTGGTGCCTCCAGCTCTTTTTTTGGCCTGTTTTTCTGGGCAGGGAATTTTCTCCTCCCCACCAGTGTTCAACACCTTGGCTGCTTTTGCCTTCCTGTGAGCTTGACTCCTGGTCAGGCAGGACCTTTCAGCTCTCCACGCTGGAAATCAGCTCTGTGTGCCATGGGAGGGAAGCAAGTGGAGCCTGAAGGAAGCAAAGGCTGTAACCAGCTGCAGGATTCCCCACTTGGGGTGGGTTTGGAGTGCTGCCTGTGGAGTGGGATTTGATGTCTTCGATCAGCACAGCCTTTTTTCCCCTCTTTCCTTCAGCCCTAGAGCCTTTAGAGTTTGTAGATCCCATCTGTTTCTTAGAAAACTTTTTTTTTTTTTTTATTCTTTCTGGTGAGAGGGAGAAATGCTTGAGGAATACAAATGAGCTCCTCCTGTCTGGCACACTTTAATCCCACTCAGGAGCTGCCAGTTGTTAGCATCTTGGGGCTGTGCCTGCATCTTTTCACAGCCCTCACTCCCATGGAAGCCCTGTGCATTTGCAAGGAATGCAGGGATGGACATTTAGGAGTTATGGCTTCTGGGAGAGCTCTTCTGCAGTTGGTGTTGGGACCCCCTCTGTGGGAGGGGAATGTGATTCCATTTCTTCTTGCTGGTTGCTGGCTATCTGTAATGGGAGGTGGCTTTGTTGCTGAGGGGTTGTGGTTTTAATTCAAATTAATTAAGCTCACCTAGAGCCTGATATCATAAGTAAAAAGTGATTATTTTTATGAAGAGCTACCTGAGAAGCTGGTGTGGGCAACACTGGTGGGAAGTAAGGAGATAATCCCTGTCCCTCCCACGTGGCATCTGCAGATCCAGAGGAAATTGCTTTTGGTTTCCTATTGTAGGTAAAAGAAGGAACTTGTAGATTTCACATGCAAATATTAACTGGGAAATGCTTTGGTTGGTTTTCAGAACCCACTAAAAAGGGCTCAGGTTTTGGAAGCTTCCCTTTCACTTGTCCAGGTGTGTTTCCACCACGTTGTTTTTGTCCCTAGAAGCAGGTACATGTGTGCAGCTTGCATGTTTTTGGGATCTGGGGGACTCTTACATATGAATGAAATTCCCTGGCACAGCCTCCAAGCAGCAGAAGCTGGGGAAGGAGTTCCTGGAGGACCCTCCCAAATTATTTCACAGCGCTGAGTTGGTGCAGGAAAGGGGGGAAGTTCCCAAACTACAACACACTGAGTGGTTTGTGCCTCCAGACTGGGGTTCTTCATGGGCCTGGCAAGATTCCAGACTCCTTGAAAAGCCAGGCAGGGGCTGTGTCACAGGATTCTCTGTTCAAATATTCCAATATTGCTTTAAAAAAAAAAAATCTCATTCCGGAGTGGCTGTCAGTTAATGATACTTTCCAGCAGGCTTTTCTTTGCTTCAGATAAGATTTCTGAGGATTAGTATCAGTGTCCCAAGAGAAGAGTTTGGCTACTAATGGGCAACAAAGGACTTTTCAGCCTGATGGGCAGAGACTCTTTCCACTCTGAATGGAAAAAGTTTTGGAAAGCCTTGGTAGCACAGCTGAGAAAAATGTAGGTGTGCAGTGTGTTCTTAGAAGTAGAATTAGGCCATGGAACCAGGACCTGAGTTGAGGACTCTGAACCAGTCAGTCCTTCTGCAATGCAAACACTCTGTCATAAAGGGGAAGGTGGCAGCTGTATGGAACAACTGAGCCATCCTGCCCAGATCCAGGGGCAATTCCAGCTCCTCATGGAATCCCAGAATGGTTTGGGTTGGAAGGGACTTTAAAGTCCATCCAGTCCCACCTCCCACGATCCCAGGTTGCTCCAGCCCCTGTCCAGCCTGGCCTCAGGCCTTCCCATCCTTATAGTGAAGAATTTCCTTCTAATACAATGTTTGAGGCAGGAAATTAAACTGAGGTGTAGAAAGCAACAGTTGCCCCTAAAGACTTGGTGCATGGGAAAAACAGGAGTTAGATCTTGTGTGTAGGAGTTTCCCAAACCAGTTTGCCACAGGATGGGTGTCTCTCTTTGGGTGAGCAGCTCAGGTGCTGCTCAGGAGTGATGCTTTGTGCCCCAACCTTGGATTCTTCACAGGTCTAGGAAGACAGCAGACAGCTTGTGAGGCCAGGCTGGGCTGGCTCGGAGCTGGAGGAGGAAGTTCAGCAGCTGGGGGACGAGCCACAGGAGTCTCTGTTTAAACTGGGGATAATCTGGTTAGGACATCCTACAGGGTAATGATTTCAGCAAGCACAAGAGCTAATTTGCAGGCACCATCAGTGCCACAGAGTGGAGAGAACACCTGCAGAAGGGCAGGTGTGGTCAGGAAATGGCTGTGTGAGGGGCAGATGTGCTGCTTGATCCTTGTCCTTTGGTGGAAATCGGGTTCTGTTGCACCTCCCACCAGGTTTTCTCCATAAACACGCGAACATTTAGGTCTGATTCAGCCTTCACTTCCTTGCCTGCAGTTGTGTGTGAGAGTTGTTTGAGTGGGAGCAGGGTGGGGACTGCTGGTATTGTAGCAGAAGTGGCTGTGGTTTGGTGGTGATGGGTGACAACTTCCTCTTTGGAACATGATGTCACCTTGTCGCAGTCGTGAGGAGAGGAAGTGTCTGGTCCTCATCCAGGCAGGGGAGATGTTTATTTGAGAAGTGCAGGGTTTTTCTTTTCCCCATTTCTCTCACAAGCTGTATTAATAAAAAGTGCTCGTATAGAGTCAGACCTCTTCACATTTAGTTTATTTTTGGGGGGTAAAAAGCCCAACTTTTCTAATCCCAAACACACAAAGACCTCTCTGAAACATCACAAATTTCCATTGTAAAAACTGGCATCCTGCAGTCGTGTTCCTCTTGATCTCCAACACCCCTGAGACAACCCTGGGCCATGAAATAAAGGTGAGAATCCAAAATTTGGTGATAACAATGCCAATCCAGAACTGTTCCAGCTTCCCAGCAAGTGGAAAAAGCCTGAGGGGCAGGACACATCTCCAGTGACCTGAGTGGGACAGAGCTGGCTCATGGCACGTGATCTTTTGTCCTCCTGTGTCTGATCAGCTCTTGCCCCTCGGATGTGTTGTTAATTCTTGTGTTTTGTCTTGACTTGACAGTCATGGCTACAAACCAAAGTTTTTCTCCATCTCAGTCCCTCAAGGTTTACAGACCAATTCATATGGAAGCCTTTGAAGTCCTGTGTGCTCTTTTCATGGCCATCAAGTGTGGAGTAATGCCTAAAAGAAAGAACAAATCTTGGAACCACTTACATGTCTCTTTTGAACTTGGTTCCTCTCCCTCTCTGCCATGATGACCACCTGAGAACCAAAAAATGCACAGTAAACCTGTACTGGGAAGAGATGGAGCCTTTTCTTTGATCTGACCTTAATACACTGCCATGCCAGCTGCTGGGGAGGGTTATTAATTATTGTGTGAATCCTTTATGTTTGTGTCCAGCCAGCCTCAAATTGTTAACTGTATTTTGGATGTAATCAGCCAAAAGGGCAAGTGAAATATCTGTATGACATCAGTGAGGGAATAAGGGAATGTTGCAGTCTGAAAATGTAATCAGTGGAGCACGGATGTGTCTGATTCTTCTGAGCCTGGTCCAGCTTCTGATTTCTCTGCATCAGGTCTTGTAAACTGGGCCTGAACTGACAGAAAACAACATATGATGCCATTTAGGCTGCCTTTGCTATGAGTTTGGCAGGCATGTACAGGAGAACAGTCCTTGGGTAGTTGTATTAGCACCATAAATGCTGTTCTGTGCAGGGCTGTAACTCTTCAAAATAATCTCTTTATTCCAGTATCTTTTCTTGGGGAAGGGGGGCAAGGAACAAGAATAAAATACTGTGGGAATAAATCCCTACAAATACACAGAGCTGAAAATCCATTTGCTGAAGCCAAGATGTGAAGAAAATCCTTCATTTGATTTCTCTTTAGCTGAGGTGCATCAGGTCCATGAGCAGTTTCCTTCAAAGTGATTTTGTCACTGTCCTTCCTTTTCCCAGATCAAACCATGACCTAGAGTGTGGTTTAGCAGAAGAACTGGGATGGAATCAGAAAAAAGGAGGTGTGAGGCTCTTCTGGATCCCTTGATTTGGGATTTTGGAGCTCAAGAGAAGGGCTATGGTCTCAGTCTCAGGGCTGCTGAGTGGGAAATTGGGGTTTAATACTTAAATCAGAATTTTTACTACTGAAAACAGCTTTGTTACTGGATGAGGCAGCTTTTGGTAGCTCAATTCCTTGACACATAAAAGGGTCATGATGCATAAAGGTAGAAGGAATTGTGATATTTTACCAGCTGAGAATTTGAAGCCTCTGGATGAAATAAGGTCTGTGATTATGGGATAATCTATGGGTCAGTCAAGGGCCTGACTTTCAGTTCACAGAGATTGATTTTAGTCTTCTTGCTTTCTCAGAATTACTCCCACTTCACATCAGTGCCAGGAGAATATTCCTGCAGCCACAGCCTGACAACTCCAGACTTCCAAGTAGGGACCTGTGCAATTACCAGGGGTGAATTTAATTACAGTCTCTCAGTAAAATGGCTTGTGACAGAATGTACAACTCAATAAATTCACCAGATTTCATCACATGCAGTTGCTGTGGGGATTAAGTAGTATTAAAAAGGCAGATGTGTTTATAGTGATCAAGCTGCTATTTAAAGTTTTGGGTAGGGGAGATCTGCCTGCTAACAGTTAAGCTTAAATGTTAAGGATTTTCACCTTATAAACTCCTCTTAAACAATAGGCACGTTTAATGCTGGTAGGAGCTGGAAATAATGTGTAAAACTGCAGTCTGTAATAGCAACTGGAACCCTGAATACATGGTTTTTATTACATACACAATTTTGGTAACATCTGACCCTAATTCGTGTTTATATTGTCCATTTCAAAGAGTTTTTCTCCTTCCTGGTAGTGGCATTCATGAGCTGAAGCCCCAGAAAATTTTCATGTGTGCTTTGGATGACACTTAATTAAACCAGTTGAAAAAAATCCTTTCCAGTGGAAAGCTGGAAGCATAGGCTATTAATAGAAGCTCCAGGAATGGGTTGTTTGCAAGCCAAGGCTTGCTCAACTGAGGCAGGATGCAAAAAAGAAAAAAAAAAAGTGCATGCCACAATGCCTGGAAGCTATAAAACCCATTAATCCCCACCCATGAGCACATCCATCCCAGGAGCAGAGTTTTGTTTTCAAGGCAAGGCAAAGAGCTGGATCCAACTCTCCCTCTAAAGCAATAATTTCTCTGGAGTTTAGCAAGGGGTCAAAAATATAAAGGCATTGCTCTTCATCTGCATTTTTTTTTTTTTTTTTTTAATTTGAGAGAGATTCCAAGTACCACAAAGAGATCATATGGGATTTTTCTGGCTCTGGTCTCTGAGTATCCTGCAGGCTGTTGGGTAATTCCCCAGCCTTCTGTGCTGGATCCCTCTTGCCCATCTCCCTTCCTGCTCAGGGTGCAGCTACCACCGTGCTCCAGGAAAGCTCTTCAGGAGCAGAAAGCCCCTGTGTTTGGAAAAGGGAGCCAAGATGTGATGCAGCATTTCCTAAGGCCACCATTTGAAGCTGAGATTGGCACCATTTTCAGTGGGCTGTGGAAGTGGTTTTAAAGTCTGGGAGCAGCTGGATGAAGACAAGGAGATGTTTCAGGCCAGCTTTAACTGGTTCAGCTTTTAGGCTGGCCTTTCTGGAATCAGTTGTTGGATTTAATCTGTGTGGGTCCCTTCCAGCTCAGGGTATTCCACGATTCTGTGAATTGTGTAAAAAAGCAGTAGGAATGAGCTGAACTTCAAAATTACTTGTGTGTGTATGGGATTGTGCTGGGGTCTGATTTTAGTACAGGCTTTATGTTAATACATGATAAGAATGTGTTGATAATGGGTGATGCTAGCACTCTATAGAAAGTGCTACTAAGACTTCTAGCCTGTGTAGATTTTTCCATGCTTATGTTAAAACAACACTGCTTTATTTTCCCCATCCTTGGAGCATTTAATCCATTCCCCTAGGTTTTTCCCTTCCCCTTTCATTTCACACCCGATTATCTCCCCACCAGCATCCAACCAGTTTGGCCCATGAGATACAGAATATTCCAGCATGGCTGGGTGCCAGCCTTGGTGCAGAAGAGCCACATGGATCACCCAGTGTTGTTGTCTCACTTCAGCTCATTGTCTGCCTTTAATCCTGAGCTGATTAAGCTGATTAATCTGCCCGAGGAGGAGGAGGAGCAAAGGACCCTGAGCTGAGCAGGGCTCAGAAAACAGCCCTGGATGGTGGGAGCTGGAACACTGGGAAGCAGGAGCAGATGCACCTTGTAAGCCTGTGTGCAATGACAGGAGAGCCAAACCAGGAATGGGAAGGGTAATTAAGAATCTGGATGATTAGGGCTGGAGCATGTGTGTCCACAGGTGCTCAAATCCCACTGCCCTCAGAGGTAAGAGCTTGGATTGTCTGGGAGAAAGACTATCCAGGTATTTTGGGATCCTGTCAGTGTTAAACAAGGAAAAATTTGAACATTTTTAATGTATAAAATAGTTTTTCTAATTTTTTAAAAAGAAGTTCCTTTGCTGGTGTAGCAGCCTTGTTTGCCCTCAGCCCTGGGCTGCTGCATTTTGGGTTCTGCAGCTCAAAAGGTTAAAAGATAATCTACAGAATGTTTTCTGCTCTTAGCTGAGAAACCAGTGAGCTTGGCTTTGCCCTGTGCCTTGCTGAGAGTGTGTTAAATAAAGAGAAACATTAGGATTAGGCCTGAATTTCACTCAGATTCAGGAAGCCACTACGAGGCCCACAAAGCTATTTAATTTCTTCTTTGAAGATTTCAGCACTGATGAAGTGATTCTTACATTATCTTTTCCTTTTTTCGTTTTCCTCTCTGTTTGTTTCTGTTTTTGGAACAAGCTTTGAGTTTAAAAATGAACTGGCAACTTCCTTCTCAGACCTCGAGCAGCTGAATTCATTTGCACAACAAAAAAAAATCAACAACAGGAAGAAAACATCTGGGCTGGGAAGCACAGCAGATCCAGGCTGTGGTGGTGGAGGGAGTAAAGGGGTGACAAGAGCCTGTGTGACAGCACTTTGTCCTGAGTGTGCCCTGCAGGCAGGGGCCACCCAGGGATTGAACATTGCTGCTTCCCCAGGGACTGCAAGGAGAGATGGGGCAGTGGGATGGGATTCCAAGGGAAGAGGGTGGGCAGAGTTCTGCAGCAGGGATGGGTGTTTTGGGGGAGCTCCTGGCTTTCTGCAGTGTGTGCACAGCTCAGGCAGCTGAGAGGTCTCTGCTGACTTCAGTGACTGAGGCTCGTGGCTGCTCAGGAGAGCTGGGCTGCCTTTCCCAGTGTGAATCTGGTTCTTTAGGCAATGCAAAACCAGTAAATCTTGTGGCTGCTGTGTCTGCATGGGGGTAAAGCAAAGCTTTTTTCTGCCCTGAGGGTGAGTGGAACCCATGGGTTCTGTCTCTCATCCCAGCTGTGACTTAGAGCAGCCCTGATTGTCACCATAAAGTTAAAAAGTCTGCTGGGATTTCTCTGCTGATAATTGAAGCAACTTTTTTTTTCTCTGTGTTTTTTAATGTAGAATCAAGCCAGGCCCTCTCCTCCTCCCCAGCAGTGCTTCCCAGTTTGTGACCCCCGAAATCCCACAGGCTTTTCCTGCTCTCTCAGTTCAGTATTGGGGATGCTGACTTACTTTTTTATTTCACTGTATCTTTTGAAGATCTCAGAGACTCCATGTGCTCAAATAAAAACCGGGAGCACTGAACCTGCAGATCCAGGTCCCTTGTGTCACCCTTTGAGGCTGTCCTGCAGCTGCAGCTGCCTGTGAATCCAGTTGCTGCTGGATTTGATGTGAGGATCCAACTGAGCAGGTGCCAGAGGCAGCAGGACCTTCTCATTGTCAGAGAGATCTCTCCAACCACAAATTGTTGGTCCTGCTTCCTCCAGTCCTCTGGAAGGTGCTCCTGGTTGGGATGTGTATCACCCAACCAGTGTTGTAGTAAACAGGTTGTAGTAACAACTCATTTTCCTTCAGCTGCTGCTCCATAATTGACTTCTGTGACTGCATTCTCTAGAAACTGCTGAGAAATTTCAAACTTAGGAATATTTTCAGGGAAAAGAGGCTGCCTTGATTTTGCAGCAGCCTCTGCACAGTTGTGCTTGCTGTCCTTGGCACTCAGGAGAGCTTCTGCACCAGCAGTTTACCAGTGCTTTTTGGTTGTCATTCCCAGTTGACCACGTGGTTCCCGAGCCTGGGACCAGTTTGCTGACGGCGTTCGACCAGTGGCGAGAGTGGGCAGACAGCAAATCCTGCTGTGACTACTCCCTGCACGTGGACATCACTGAGTGGCATAAAGGTGTCCAGGAGGAGATGGAAGCTCTGGTTAAAGATCATGGTAAGCTCAGGGAAGCCTTGCCCCTCCTTGTTTTCCAGGATCCCCTATTATTTAGGGCTGTCTCTCATGTTGTATTTTATTTTTATATCCCAATAAAGATGTTTTGGGCCCATTCTGGCTCTTTGAGAAGGTTTGGGCAGTTGGGATTGCAGAGGACTCAGGGGTTGGGGCACACTGCTGTTGCAGCACTGATTTTCCAGGGGTGAATCTCCTGCTTTTCCCATGCAGAGCAGCTCCTGTGTCCAGTGAAGGTCCTTTGGGTTCATCAGTGCCCATCATGATACCTGCAGCCATTAAAGTGCTGTAAAAAGGGAAATAGGAGCCCCAGGAGGACCAATCCAGCTCTGGATGCTAGAAGTGAAGAGCTGAGTAAAATGACCTCATAGGTTTTCCCCCTCTTTATTTCCTTGGCATTTCATCCTCAGGCTGGAGTAACTTTCCATCCTGTTTGTAGTTTCAAAACCCAGCATTTTATGCTGTAATGGGAGCTTCCCACATGTTCTGGGTGAGAGCTTTTCCTGACTCCAAAGGCTGGAGAGGAAAAGCCAGCTTAGGATCAGTGGGTCAGTTTGGACACGTCACAGACACAGATTTCCCAGTGTTCTCCCTGGAGGGTGAGGGGGATCAGCCATGCAGGCCCAGTCTCTGCTTTTGTGTGAGATGCATTTTTGCTTTTATTTTGTTACTCAACCTCCTACAGTGAATTCATGGAATGATTGCTGGGGGCTGATTTTGAGGTTGTAGTCTGTGGCTTTACCTGCAGTGTGCTCTCTTTCCCCCAGGTGTGAATTCCTTTTTGGTGTACATGGCTTTCAAAGATCGCTTTCAGCTCAGTGATTCACAGGTAGGAAGGAAGGCTTCATGTTTAATTTGTCACAAATTAGTGTTTAAATTCAATATCCTGGGATCTAACACTCTCTTCTGGTTCCAATCTTTATGTGTGTAAGAGTACCTAAGATTGGCAACAGCACCCACAGCTCTGGTTTGAAGATTATATTTTTAATTAAAAATAAAGCCCAACCAACAGCAAACCCTGAAAGGCTTGGCTGAGGGAAGCAATGGTAAAACTCTCATTTTGAGAGTTGGGAGGTTTTTTTCCAGCTCCTTTGGGGTAGAAGCAGTGGCAATTCTATGAATTGCTGCTTTATGCCTCTGCACAGGGCAGGACAGAGAGATCTCTGGGCTAGTTATAATTATTCTGTTTAGAAGCTAAAACTGATCCTGCTCCAGAGGTGTTTTTTTGGTGGTAGAATCACTGGGACCTTAAAAAGAAATTATTTGCCCTCCTGTTTGCTGTTCTGGTGGGCACATTTGGGCACATGGAGCTGTTCAGAGCAGCAGTTTATGTTTCTGAAGGTGTGGGAGGAGAGGAATGCCTGGGAGTGTTGGTGTGTGAGTTATCTCTGAGGGCTCTGGAAACATTTTGATGAGGGAACATCGATGGCGCCAGTTGGGGGTTACTGGATCTGAGCCCTCTCAGAATGGTTGCTGGAGTGGGAAATCACACTGCTCCTACCTCCAGATATGGATTTCCATGGAGAGCCTGCCCCCACCACTCAGATATAAGGGATGTTTTTCATGCCAGGCACCAGTAAATGAGACATCAAACAGGTACAACTCTGCAAGTCCTTTAAAATCATCCAGCTGTGGGGCTTGAGTTGTTGTTGTTTCTTCCTCCCATACTCCAAACCTGCCACTGGAAGATCCTTCTTTGCCACATCGTCAGCATCCAACTGTAGAACTGGGAAATCCAGTGACAGGCATTAAAATGGTTTGCATCTCTCCAGCAAACCACATCTTATATTGCTTACTGCTTCTCCTTCTCCTTTCTCTCCTGCAAAATTCTGTTTTCTATGGGGGTCTGGGGTGTGGCCTTCCCAACAGGTGTGTTCCTGCTGTGATGTGTGTTATCTGTCCCCCAGATTTACGAGGTCCTAAGTGTGATCCGGGACATTGGGGCCACAGCCCAAGTGCATGCTGAGAACGGTGACATCATTGCTGAGGTATGGCCTGTTTGTTCTCTGAGTTACTGGCTTCAGATGCTGGGAGGGGTATCAATTTGGACTCCTTCTTTGCAAACTGAGAGCCACCCAGGCTTTTGAGAGCATGGCATGGCTGTATCAAGGGTGTGAGCAGGGCTGTTCAGCAGTTTGTAACCCCTTTGACACTGATAAAATAGGTTTTTGTGGCAGCTTACAGTTTGGGGTGAATACTGGGCATCTCTGCCTCTCTCCCCAAAAGTGAAAAGCTGGGTGTGACTGGTGTGCAACAAAATGTTCTGCAGGAAATAAGAAGAGGAGGAGTGGGAAGGGATGTAGCTTCATACAGTACATGGGGTGCTGATGTTTGGGGTCTGTTTATCCTTGAAACAGCAGCAAGGGAGAAATGTTAATAATGTGTCCAATTTAATCTTATCTCCAGCTCATTTTGTACACTGTGTCTCAAGTACCCAGAGTATTTCTGTGTTCTTTGGCTGGGCAAGAGCCCACCCCAGTCCTTGAGCCCAGTTGCAGGATGATTTTTTCTATGAGTTATCATTTTGCCACATCTTAAAGATTATTTTATAGATGCAAATGAGAAGCAAATCCAAATAAAAAGTTTCCTTGGCCTTCTGTGAAAAAATCAGCAAGGTTTTGTGAGCTTTGGTTATTCTCAGCAAGGGGAGTTGGACAGGACTTTCTTGCAGGGCCTTTATGCAAAGCCTCATGTGGTTTTTAGCCAGCACAGATGCTCAGGATCTCACTCATGCCCCTTTCCAATAGCTGTGTGTGCTGCAAGAAAAATTCCCTGTTGCTTTAAATCTCATCCCTGCTCTGTTTTCTTCTCTGCCTTAGGAGCAGCAAAGGATCCTGGAGCTGGGGATCACAGGCCCTGAAGGGCATGTGTTGAGCAGACCTGAAGAGGTGAGAACTCCCCTGCCTTTGCATTTACCCCCCTCCCCAATTTATAACATCTCTGCATTGCCATTGAGTACTTCATGTTGGGACAAATGTGGCTGGAAACAGGATTTTTCTGCATTTGGGGTTATGTTGGTGGAATTCTGCTACTGTCCTAGGTCTAGTGTCTTGGACTTCTCTCTTGGTCATTATTTTGTCAGACTTCCAGTGAATTAGCAGAATTTTTTAATATATGCCCAAATGCTGACATTGTTTTAGGTACTTCCATAGCTTCCATTGATATTTGATATTGATATTTTGATGAAATTGTACCAGTGGGGTGGGGGTTTTTACAGCAATGGATTAAGTGGTTTTGCTGAAAGCACAGAAAATACGTACCAGAGAGGGGAGGTCATGCTCAGGCCTTAGCCCAGCACTTTAATATAGTTATCCTTCATATTTCCCCATGGATTTCTCCAGGGACGAGCACTCCAATTCCTCTAAGCCTTTGAAATAAATCCCAGAAGTATGAAAGAGCCTTAAAACTTTGCCTTTGAGGTTGGTTCCCATTGCATTCTTCACTCACAGTCCTTCACAGTCTCTAAGCTGGACACCTCACTGTGGCATTCCAGGTTTGTGGGGTTCATCTGTTCTGCTGTACAAGCAGCTCTTTTTGTTCCTCCAGGATCCTGGGGCTTTGCTGCCTTCCAGATGTGGCAGCTGGGAGCTGGGGCTGTGAGATCATCCGCACATGCCCCTCATGCTCTCTCTTAATTTCCTCCCCGTGATTCCAACAAGCAGCATCCAGAGGCATTTCAGTAGGAACATAAATCATTCTGTTGCCTGGGGGGAAAAAAAAAAAAGCTCCATTTGTAAGTGAATCCTCACAGAACACAGAATCTGTGTGTGGCTCCCAGAGCTGGAATCTTTTGCTTCCTGAAATTGTGAGCAAACACTTTGCACTGAGCTTTCCAGTCACCCATCCAATTTGTGGTCTTTTAACATATTTTTTGGCCTGCATCAGGGGAATGGGAACAGATGCTAGTGTGACACTTCAGGGAGTTCAATTTGTGTTGTTTTCAAAGGAATGCTGCTCTTACCTTAAAGGATCTGGACATCAAACCAGCCAAGTTGTCTGGCTGTTTAAGAGCTCGTCCTTCATGGAGCAGGAGCTTTAAAGTGTGAGTTGTGTGGTTCCCAGGCGTGGATGGATTGTTAATCTGTGCAGGACTGTACTCTACCTCAGTGCAGGGAGGAAAAAGGCAGCCTGAGGACACGTGGCTGCTGCAGATGAGGCTCAGTGAAGCCTCTCCCTGGTGTCACATGGGGCAGCCTCTGTGCAGCTGAACTCAGCTGTGCTCTGCCCAGGCTTGGGAAGCGTTTGGTCCAACATTCTCCTCCTTGAAAGTCATAGGAAACAGAGCAGGAAGTGGTGTCATCTGGTTCCCTCCTCCCCTTTTCTGCAGCATGGGAGTGACTCTGTGCTTTTAAAAACATCCAGCTCCCCTTGGGCTGGCTGGTGATAGAGGCCAGATTCCAAGGGTGGCAGCAGATCCCTAATTCCTGTTGACTTCAGCAAAGTGGATGTTTGTTGTATCTCTCTGGGGTGCTGTTGACACTAGAATTGGCTTTTCCTGCTGTCCCTTAGGGAATGCAAAGCCCATCCTAAGGATGGTTGGCATCTGGCTGGAGAGCTCCTTAATTCAGACCTCCATCTACAGCAAACCAGCAGGAGTTGCTGAGCAAGTCTAAAACATTTATTAATTCAAAACTCCCACTGATTTCAGGTAGAATATATCAGAGTACAGCATTCAGGTGCTGGCCACGTGCACTTATGTCTTGGAGTGCACACATCTGAATTCCCAGGCTGGCAGGAGGCTCAAATTGAGGCTTAAGTTTCACTGCTGACTCGGGGGTTTAGCTTTGCTCACCTCAGTGTTCAGCACATTATTCCGGCCAGAAAACAGGGCCTGAGTTAAGACAGCACCATCCCAAGTCAGCCTCACCCATCACTTTCTGGAAAACTCTCCCCCTCACAGCTCAGTTCATTCTGTGATGACTTTTCAGGGCAATCCATCATTTTTTTGTTTTTATTTCAGCCACAAAAATGCTGGAAGCACAAGCAGTCAAAATGCTCCAGGAAATGTGTCTTTTTTTTGTTTTGTTTTTTTGGTTTGTTTTTTTTTTTTTTTTCCAAGAGAACTGCTGTGCTAGGGCTTCTAATGCATCCTGGTAATTGCAAACATTCCCCTTTGGACTACTTGTTGGGTTATTGTTATATGCCTGTCACCATAGCATCTGGGCACAAGGCAGGAATTCAGCAGCCTTGTTCAGAAAATATTCTCCTGCTGCTTCACAGTTGCTCAAATGCCTTCTGCCCAAAAGCCTGGGGGTGTGTGTTGTTTTATCCCTGCTTTGCCTGCAGGGAAACTGAGGCACGGAGTGGAAATGTGGTTCCCAGGTGCTGCAGAGGCAGAGCTGTGCACAGACCCATTCTAGCAGAGACTTTGCAAAGGGAGGCCATGGCCTGGAAGCTCTGGCCTGTCTGAGTCCTCCCCTTGTCTCTCAGAAGGGACAACTGGGTTTTTCTTGGCTCCTCCTTTCAGCCCTGCTGGCTGTGACCCTTTGGGTCCAACATCCTGGAACAAAACCCTCTCTCACAGCTTTTCCCATTTGCTTGGGGCAGCTGGGTGAGAAAATACCCCCTTGTGAGCATCCCCAGCCTGGGGCTGTAACCCTTTGGGCCCCAGAGAGCACCCTGCTGACTCTGGGGGGCTGGTTTGCTGTAAAAACTCCTGGCTCTTGTTTTCCTGGAGCATTCTGGCTGCAGACAGAGCATGGGTGCAAGTGGTGGCTTCGCTGGCGTGAGCAGAGCTGTTCAGGACACTTGGACATCAGCCTGGCCACAGCTCCCTAAGCTAGTGGTTCTTTTCCTCCAAGCACAGTGTTGAGAGCCAGCAGTCACAGAATCCCAGAGTGGTTTGGGTTGGAAAGGACCTCAAAGCCCACTCAGTCCCACTCCTGCCATGGGCAGGGACACTGTTCCAGGATGCTCCAACCTCATCCAACCTAGCCCTGGGCACTTCCAGGAATGAGACACAACCTGTCTGGGCAACGTATTCTAGGACAGGTGATGATGATTTGTGGCACTTGGGCTGTGATCAGTCACTGCAGAGCAGATTTTCACAAGTGCTGAGTGTGTGCCAACGCCACCAGAGTCCATGGGAGAGGTTCTGGGAGCCTCTTGCACTGGGGAATCTGGTGAGGGATTGCTCTGGGTTTGTTTCCTCTGTTGTTCACTTGGAAAATGTCTGTGGCATTGCTGGCAGCAGGCACAGCAAGCATCACTGTCAGTGGCTGTTCAGTCTGTCACCTGGATCCTTTGATTAGGATGTGTGATCCATAAAATCAGAGTGATGCCCATCATCCCGAGGCTGCACTTACAACGTGACCCTCAGTTTGGCTGAGGTTAATTCTCTGTACACATGCAGGGAAAAGCAGCTGATTTATGGGGTGGTTCACACTCTCTCAGATCCCAGGCCAGAGATTGTAGTGGAGGGTACAATTTAGGAGGCTTGTTTGCAAATGTGGTTTACCAGAGTATGTGGTGCAGCATCTATGTGGTGCAGCTCTTCCAGTGGACGTGGGCTGGAGCAGGAGCAGTTCTGTTGAGTCAACATTTAGTTGCTTATTTTTGTCTAGGTTAAAGACGGAGCTTAATCATTCTGACCCTGAGCACCTGGAGTGTTTTAGTTCAGGCACAGAGGCTCTGAAGCAGCCTGGGAGAAATGGTGGTAATGAGAGGGGACTGCAGCTTGCTGTCATTTAATTGCTGTGATTACGCTGTGCCTTTTCAGGCTCAGAGGTGGGAAACGCCTCGTCACTCCTTGTTTTCTGGGAGAGCAGGGTCTGTGACTTCTGAGGATGAGTGGGGTGCTGTTGGGTGTCCCTGACCTGCTGCCACTTCTGTTCTTCAGGTGGAGGCAGAGGCTGTCAACCGGGCAATAACCATTGCCAACCAGACCAACTGCCCCCTGTACATCACCAAGGTGATGAGCAAAAGTGCTGCTGAGGTCATTGCTCAAGCCAGGAAAAAGGGTAAGTTCTTTTCTCCTTAGCTCATGCACTTCAGCTCCTGCCAACATCAGCTTCATCCCTACAGGAAAGGTTTCTTTTTCATTTCCCACACACAAGGATTCAGTGGTTGTGTCAGAGCCAGGAGCTGCTTGTTCTGCTCAGTCCTGAACTTGTCTATTCACACTCATCCTCCCCCACCAAGCCTTCATGATATCAGAGTCATTCCATGCTCTCTCCATGCAGTGAATTCCCCTGGAGACTGCAACTGGGTCGTCCTTCCAGCTGCTGTGGTTTTCCCTTGGTGCTTTCTGCTGTGCTTCCTGGGGTCAGCAGTGATTCCTGATGGAGTTCTTGACTCGCAAGCCTTGTTGTATTTAGCTGGAGTAGCCAAAGAGCCCACCAGTTCCAGCTACCTGCTGTGCTTCTTGCTTGTGAAACAGATGCTTTCCATGTGGTGTAACTCTTAGCCTGACATCCGTGCAGGGATGGGAATTAGCAGGCTGGGTTAGATTTGGGAATTGTGACTGCCTCTGATAACTCTGCTTGGGGATGCTGCAAGAAGTAAGACTCAGACCTGCTGTGGATGCTGCTGCCTGTGTCTCTCCTCTCTGACTGAGGCTTGTGAGGGAGCTGAACTGCTCTGAGGGATGCAGGAGCTTCCCCCAGTCCCTGCCCCTGTTGCCTGGCCCTCAAGGAGTCAGGACTGCCCACAGAGTGAGGGCTGTCTGCTGTTTTATCCTGTGACTAAACCTTTCACTTCTATTTAAAGCTGCTCAGGTTGAGTGAGTAACCAGGAGAGTTGATTTACCCCCTTCTTTCCTCACAAGACTTGGATTGAATTTTCTGCAGCCTAAATAAGCCTGGATGGGTATACAAATGACATCACTTTCCATCTGGGTATTTGATGCGAGAGGAGCTGATTTCCAGCAAACAGATTGGTGTTTGTGCATTGGCTCAGGAGTATTTTGGTCCCATGATTCCTGTTGAAGGAGTTGGTGAGGAGGACTGATTTTCAAGGTTGTCTGTGAAAGCAGCTCAAGCCGTTTGGAATAAATCTTTCTCTCCCAGCTCCATCAGAGGGGATCATCCTGAAGGAAGATGCATTGACCTAGAAATGTGGCTGCATGCTGCATCCCTCCAGAAAAGAACTTGATGTCGTAGTGCAGCTGTATCCTGAGAGCCAGGGAAGTCTCTCTTCCCTTTTCCAGATAAAATATTGAAAGCATGTGCCCCACAAAGGTGGAGCATCAATAGAAACACCTTCCTGCTACACTCAGTGTCCTGAGACCACCAGTTGCAAGTGGAGTGGGGCTTTGGGATGAGGGACCACACACCTGGATCACAGAAGGCCATAAAACACAACTTGGCTTGGGTGGATGTTACCCTGCCTGTGAAAGGTGCTGGGATTGCCCCAGATGGATGATCCACAGGGCTCACTTCACTCAGTCTCCTGAGCGAGCCAGAACATGCAGTTTTCATTCAAAATGCGTTTTCTCCTTATAAAGAGAATTTGGGGTATAAATGGTGCCCCATCCTCTGTTCCTTTATTCAAATAACTCAAGTTAAATGCTGTGCAATAACCGAGGAGGGCCACACACACTGGTCTTGCCCTCCCAGACAATAGAGGAAACATAACCGAAGACTATCCAAGGCAAAAACAAACCAGGATTGATTTGCTAAATGGCGAAGAACAGACGTTATTTAAAGCCAGCTGTTCCCAGTGGCTTTTGTATGGAGGAGATTCCCTGCAGACTCTGTCGTTGGCAGATCTGGGACCCGAAAACATCACTCCCTGCAGAACAATATCCCCAGTGTGCTGGACCACAAGAGGCCTCCCATTAATAGCCAGCATGTGTCTGGCCTTGTTTTGATTTCAGAACCCTATTTGTGGCCAGTGATGTCAGGGAGCCTCTTCGTCTGCTCCTGGAAACTCTCTAGCAAAGGCTGTTCCTGGCCCTCCTGTGTCAGCAGGGTCCTGGGAGCAGCATGGAGCCAGTTAATCATCGTCCTGCCTCAGCTAGGGGGCTCTGTCCCAGCTGTCTTGAGACCCCAGAGACATAACAGTAGCTCTGGCAACACAGTGAAAGAAGTATTGTCTTTTCACTCTGCATGATGAGGTGTGAGACCCTGCTGACCAGCTCTGGTTGTCCCTCTGCCCATCTTTCCTGACTGAAGTATTTAGGGTTGGCATCTCAGCCGCCCACATCTTTGGGAGGCAGATCCAAACCCATCAAGTGCTTGGGGAGGCAGGTGGGTGGGCACAGAGCAGATTTGGGCGAGGTTGCATTTGGTGAGCAGATCCTTGGGCCTGCCAGCTTGTGCTGCTTTTGAAGTTGCAGCATCTGCTGGGTGTGCAGATGGTGCCGGTGCATTCCAGCTTGCAGAGTATCCTGGCCTTAAGGATCTGCTGTTCCTTCATGTGGCTCCAAAAATGTTAATGAGGAAGAAGGATGCACTGGTGGTGAGCGCATTGGACAGTCAGGAGATGCAGTTCCCTTTCCCAGTTCTGCCACAGATTTGCTGTGTGCCCTGGGGGAATCACAGAGTTCCCTTGTGCTGCGTTTGTGAACCAGGAATTCTGATATTTCCCCTGTGATGGGTTTTCTTTGTATGCAGAAAAACTTTCCTGGTAGGAGTTTTTTCCCACCTGGTCTATGCACAGACTCTACTCCAAGAAACCTGGCCTTGTTAGAAGGTCTTTAATTCATACTATAATTTATAAAAACTCTTTTTAAAATTCTTTTTCTTGCACGTCTCTTCTAGATCAGACTGAATCTCCTCACTCCCTTACAGTTGCTCTCAGCTTCTTCCACAAAGTTCTTGGCTCAGGATAAATCAATAATAAAATGAATATAAATAATAAAATGAATCTTTACAGTAACCATTTCAAGGACAATTAATCAATGCCAGCCTCTGCAGTTGTGTAAAGGATTGTGCACATTTTGTTGCTCCCAGCTCTGGTCAGTAGCAATATCTTTACTTAATGCTTCAGAGGAAATAGCAGGCAGCCCTGCAGCATGTGTCCTTTCCCAGGAGGATGCTTTCTGCCAGGAAGCCGGGCTGGAAGTGAACATTCCTTGGTGTTCACAGAGGCTTTATGTGTGTCCCTGTCCCACAGGCACCGTGGTGTATGGAGAGCCCATCACAGCCAGCCTGGGCACTGATGGATCCCATTACTGGAGCAAGAACTGGGCAAAGGCAGCAGCTTTTGTTACCTCCCCACCACTGAGTCCTGACCCGACCACTCCTGATTTTCTCAACTCACTACTGTCCTGGTGAGTAGAGCTTTCTGGGTTCAAACAACGTGTGATTCATCATGAGGGAATGGGTGACAAAATAAGGGATGTTGCTTCCAGCAAGCAAAAAGCTGTTTTACCTTCAGGAGCATTCCTGTGGCAATAAAATACTTTAAATACCTTTTTTTTTTTTCTTCCAGTGGAGACCTCCAAGTGACTGGCAGTGCCCACTGCACCTTCAACACTGCTCAGAAAGCTGTTGGGAAGGACAACTTCACCCTGATCCCTGAGGGAACCAATGGCACTGAGGAGAGGATGTCCATCATCTGGGATAAGGCTGTGGTAGGTCATACCTGTCATGGCTTTACGTTTCAGCTGGACATTCAGAGTGGAAGGAGCTGCAGGAATATGTTATTTTCTTGTCATGGTCCTTCCACTTGGTCTTTTTACCCCTGTGAAGATCCTTGGGAATCTGCTGTACTGCCAGATTAGCTGGCTCATGCAGTGACTCCTGTGGTGTCCCCCCAGGTGACTGGCAAGATGGATGAGAACCAGTTTGTGGCTGTGACCAGCACAAACGCAGCCAAAATCTTCAACCTGTACCCACGGAAGGGCCGCATCGCCGTGGGTTCTGATGCTGACCTGGTGATCTGGGATCCTGACAGCGTCAAGACAATCTCTGCCAAGACTCACAACATAGTAAGGATGTTTCCTACCATTCCCTACTTCCTTTCCCCCTCTCTTCCTCAGTGCCAGGCTGTGCTGCCAGCAGCGGGAGCTCGTGACAACTCAGGGCTCATTTTCCCCATGCCTGAAGCCCTCTCTGGTCTCACTCTGGAGCTCAGTTGTGTGAGCAGGATGAGTCCATCTGAAATCACGTGGATTCCCCCTGGAGCAGGGAGTGTGTCTGCTCTTCCTGAGTATTGGGTGCATAGATCTTAGCTCACAGAAAGCTCTTTAAATCCTCTAAAATATGCAAAGGCCTCTTAGGACAATGTGTTGTTTATGACATCCAGGCTTGCCAGTGGTGGGAATGGGAACTGCCCCTTTTCACTGAAGTCTTATCAGCTTGCAGACACTTTTTCTGGAAATCTGGCCCAGATCCAGAGTCTGAGTGGATTTATACCACCTACTGATCTGGCACATGTGTATGGAGTCAGGATTTTCCTGGTGGTCACCCCCACATTAGTTGGCAAAGGGCAGTACCCAAACCAACCAGACCTTCCCCTTAGCTCTTCTGCAGCTTGTGGCTGTTAGCTTCTGCAGTGGTGGCACTCTTAGGGACACTTTTGCTGAGTACCATGCCTTACACCTGGCCCCTGCAGTGACCAAGCTGTCTCAGCCTGTGGGAATCTGCAGAATGGTTCCAGTGCAGGGCCTGGCTGGAATCTCCCTGTGACATTCAAGCCCTGTCTCAGAGAAAGCAGCCACTGTTTGCATTTGTTGACAACTTGTTTCGCTGCAGACCACGAACCTATGGAATCTTTCCCTGGAAACAAACCTGCTTGTTCTTTTTTCCCATGAATGCTTTCATTCACTCTGGAGCTGAAGGAGCAAAATTTTCTTCCACACTTGGATCCCCAGGCACATTCACAAGGAAACATTTTTTTTTTAAAGGTTTGGTTCACTTCCCTGTGACTTAACTCTTTGTCGGAATTGGTCACAGATGGTTTCGCTTCATCCTGCCTCTGCTTAGGCTTCTGACAGAGGAATTCCAGGAGTCTGGTCACTTCAGTCACCTTAGAGGTGCTTCCAGATCCTTCCAATCTGGAGAGGAATGACTTAAGAAGAGGGAACCCAGGGACTCACTGCTTTTAGGTGCCAGAATTCATGGTTGGAACCTGGACTTGTACTTATGAGTAGCTCAGAGAGCTGGAAGTAGTTTGGGTGGAGTGCTTGAAAGTCATTTCTATTTAGTGGCTGTTGTCTTTGGGGAATGAACTGGGCTCTTACAAATTCCTGACACAGAACTCATAGACTTTATCTTTTGTGGATATGCCCAAGTGCAGTCAGGATTAGTTCTGTGATTTTGCCATGGATCTGGGCAAGGCAAAGGAGAACCAGCTCCATTCAGAAGTATTTTTGTCTGCTGAGAGCTGCAGATCCCCCAAAACCCTGACAGTGTGTAAGAGGCCCCAGCACTCGGCTGTGGCCAAAGGCTGCACCCTTAAGCTGTGCCAACAGCATGGAGGATGAAGGGCTCTTATTCCCAAGAGTTTGAAAAGCTGAACAATCACAGCTTGTTTGCTTACAAACACATCTCTGACCTCATCCCCTGTCATTGCTTTGCCTGTTGTACCTGGCGTCACACCTGAAGCTACATCAGGAGGAATTTCTCCATGGAAAGGGTGATCAGACATTGGAAGGGGCTGCCCAGGGAGATTTGGAGTCCCTATCCCTGGAGGTGTCCAAGGAAGGCAGCCTGGATGTGGCACTCAGTGCTCTGGGCCAGTGACAAGGTGGGAATCAGGCACAGCTTGGACTCAGTGACCTTGGAGCTCTTTTCCAACCTTAATGATTCTGAAATTCTGTAATTTTTTGGGTCTCACACTGCACGATGTCTTGTGTTAGAGGAGAAACTGATACAAGTGATGCCCTTGGAGTCCAGACATCCTGGTTTGGCCAAGCAGAAAACAAAAGGCCCCTTGACAGGCACATTGACACCCTCTGATTATGTGGCCTTGGACGATTGTTACTTTTTGAAATGTTCAAGCAACTTACAGATATTTTCCAAGAATTCACACTGCTCTTGCCACTCTCTGGCAAGGAAACATCAGGAGCTGGAGAGGGAGGTGGTGTTGTTCTTGGAAGCAGCCTACTCCATAAGCTCCTGACCCAGCCTCCTCCTTTTACCACCCCAGTTTTTTTCAAGCTGGACCTGGTTCAGACTTGGTTTAACCACTGGTCTGGCTAGTTGCAAAGCTGCACTCAGGCCTGCCCATACTTATAACACACTTCAAGGGCAAACTCCATCATTAACTCAGTAAAAAAGAGCTGCATTTCACTCAGAGATGGTCACTAAAGTAACAGTCCCCAAATAACATGGTTGCAATGCATCTCATTCCAGGATGTTTCACATTTGCAGTGATTTCTTTCAAACTTGCCTTATTTCCACAGTGTGATGTTTCCAATCCAGTTAATTGAGGATGAGCAATCCCATTAAAATAAAATGAGATTGTCCTGGTCCCTGACCCATCAACCAAAACACTGGTTTGAAATACAGATTTTTCAGGATTGTTATTTTTAGTAGGAAACAAACATAAAGCTTTCTGTGGCTCCTAAATCTGCTCTCAGCTCAGCAGAGATAGGTGCCTAAACATATTTAAACAGGGAGGCTCTCATTCGAAGCTGTTTTTTCTCTTCCTCAGAGAAGCTGTGGCTGCTCCATCCCTGGAAGTGTCCCAGGCCAAGATGGACAGGGCTTGGAGCAACTGGGTCTAGTGGAAAGTGTCCCAACCCATGGCAGGGGGTGGAATGGGATGAACTTTAAGGTTGCTTAAAGCCCAAACTGTTCTGGGATTCTTTATGAACCTTATTTCAATGGAAATTTTCCATTCATAAACCCCTAAACTTAGACTGATAATTAAGAGCAGCCTTTATTAAAGCACAGCAAATACAGCTCAGGTAAACACTGTTGAGTTTGCTTCCATCTGTCCTTAAAATTTTGGCAATTAGCATGGCCGGTGATTGCTAATTAAAGCCCAGCCAGCTCTGCTGGGTGAATATGTTTGCCTTATGTGCTGTTTTTGCTCATTGCAGTCTCTGGAGTACAATATCTTCGAGGGCATGGAGTGCCGTGGGTCTCCCCTGGTGGTGATCAGCCAGGGCAAGATCGTGCTGGAGGATGGGAATCTCCATGTCACTGAGGGCTCTGGGAGGTACATCCCCAGGAAGCCCTTCCCTGACTTCGTTTACAAGCGCATCAAAGCCAGGAGCAGGGTGAGTGTCAATGCTTGGCTGCACATTTGTTCTCTCCCTCTGACAACGCCGAGTCAAAGTGGCTGGGAAACAGATGCTGTCCCCTGGCTCAGGCCACACTGCTGTTCCCTGGATGGAAGCCACATTTCTCTCATTCCTGTTTCATTTTTGCTGTCCACTCAAGGCATTACAGGAATATACTTTGGGTTGAGCTTGGGTTTTCTGCAGGTTTTAATTTTTCTTTGAGGACAGCCGAACTGAAAATGTGTCCAGGAACCCTCGAGTTTGGCCATGAGTCAAACTACCCAGAGCCCACCAGGTTTCTTCTGTCACAGAGGTCCCAGGAGAAGTTGTCATTAGCATTTATATATCAAAGCTCTCAGCAGCAATTTAGCATTGTAATTTATTGTTACAGATATGTTATGCTGCTTTCACTTCTGCCAGATACGATCAGATGCTCTTGTCTGGTGACTAGTGAGTCACAGGCACAGCCTACGGACTGCTTAAAAGGAACAATGTTCTATTTTTAAGAGGTTAAAATAGTTGGAAAGTGATTCTGTAACACGCACCCATTCAAAACTGAACCTGTCTTTTGATATGCCTGAATTTGCCTGACAGGGGAGATGACACTGAACTCAGTTGCTGAGAATTGAAGAAGTTTATTTATAGATGAAATAATTTCTGAGGAGAAATTATTTTGCTGTTTGAAGTGTTGCCCTCTCCTGGACAGCTCCTGAGCTGTGTTGGTTCTGGTGGCCGCAAGTGATCCTCCCACTGCTTGCAAATCATCTTTGTTCTTTTGAAGAAATTGCAAGTTATCAAAATTACAACCTGGCATAATTTAGCCCCATGGAGAACAGATCCCTGGTTTCTGCTGTGTCCTCCCGCAGAAATACATGTGTGACCTATAAATCCAATTGGGTAGCATCTCAACTGGAATAATTGCATTTATCCCAATCTGCAGCTCCAGGGCTGGCGATTGAAGCCAGCCTGGCTCCTCTGGGCTGCTCTGCCAGTCTCAGCACTGCTTGGCGTTTTGGGGATGAGTAATAAGGTGCATTTGAGACCTGTCAGGAGCCTTTAATCCAGTGGCAGGTAGGTTGGGATCATTAAAGGACAGCACCTTTGGGGCAGGGGACAGACTGGCTGGAGCCACAGCACATGCCATGTCACATACTAATTAGTAGGCTTCTTGTCCTGCACAAAAATCTAGAGCCAAAATAGGGAGGTACCCTGTTCCCAACTCAGTACTGCACAGCAAGGATGATCCAAAAGTGGGGTTTTGGGGAGTGCAGAGCAGCCAAGTCCATATTGCCAAGGAGCCTTGGGGTACCCACAGACTCAGAGCCCCTCAACTCTCCATAGTGGAAGGTGTTGAGCTGCACAAACTGGTTTTAGCTTGTAGGAAAATAGTTGTTTGCTGCAAAACTGTTTGGGTTGGACAGAGACACAGACGTGTTTTATATAGATAGTTATATATAGATATGGATATAAAATAGAAATAGATGTAGATACAGTACAGATATATAGATATATAGATATGATATAATATAGATAGAGATATAAAATAGATTTAGATATAATACAGATATGAAGCTAGGTATTACATGAAATAGGTGTGATATAGATGTAG
The DNA here is from genome assembly GCA_013400575.1 of Peucedramus taeniatus. NCBI lineage: Eukaryota > Metazoa > Chordata > Aves > Passeriformes > Fringillidae > Peucedramus > Peucedramus taeniatus. Next base: position 240,578 of record WBNO01016651.1, read on the forward strand.
GTATAATACAGATATAAATGTGTTACAGATATAAATCCATATCCATATAGATATGGATAAAATATAGATGTAAAATATATAGATAAAATCTAGATATAGATACAAAATAAATACTGTCACTGTAGGACACAGCACAAATGACACGGAGCAGTTCTTTTCAAGGCAGAAGAAAAACTGTTTATTAAAAATTTTAACTTCATTTTTATATCTTCCTAAAATGCCAGTGTCATTGGTGGGTGACAGTGCCACCTCCTCAATGTCACTGGGCAACCCAACAGTCCATCAAATTACTCATCCCTCATGAAAGAATAAAAACAATAAGTTATTTACATAAAGTATATGAAAAAAATTCTATACAAAAATATAAATATCAAAAAATTTAAGAAAACCTGGAAAAATCAGAATAACAAAATACAGATAGAGAGCAGCTCCCCCGGGATGAGTACAGAGGAGACGCTGTGTCCTTTCAAATTGTCTCACCAACAACCAATCCCGAAATGTGTGTCACTGGCTGAGCCACATCTGGGCAGCTGTTGGGCTGTGTTGTGGCTGTGTTTGAAGGTTGTCTTGTCAGTGTTGCCCTCTCTCCCTGCAGCTGGCTGAGCTGCGGGGGGTGCCCCGAGGCCTCTACGACGGCCCAGTGTGCGAGGTGTCGGTAACACCCAAAACAGTCACACCAGCGTCCTCTGCCAAGACCTCTCCTGCCAAGCAGCAGGCACCCCCCGTGAGGAACCTGCACCAGTCTGGGTTCAGCTTGTCTGGTATGTGATTTTGGGAATGATTTATTGCTGAGTGATTATTGCACTGAAATCATGGCGGGTTTGTGCTCCCATGCTCTGAGTTCATTCTGCTGGGGTAGGGATGGAATGAGAGAGGCTATGGGGGGGATTTTAGCTGGGAGGCTTTCCCTTTAGGGAGGAAGATCAGTAGTAGAGGAGCTGTCCTAAATTCCTGCTTCTCACAATGTCACATGAATACTGAGCACTCCAGTGTGTTCTGGGCTCAGTCCTTGGCTGGCTGTGTAGAGAGGGCAGATCATGGAATCCTGGAATAGTTTGGGTGGGAAGAGACCTTAAAGCCCATTCAGTCCCACCTCCTGCCATGGGCAGGGACATCTTCCACTATCCCAGGTTGCTCCAAGTTGCATCCAACCTGCCTTGGACACTTCCAGGGATGGAGCAGCCACAGCTCCTCTGCAAATTTCATTCCAGCCCCTCTCCACCCTCACAGGGAGGAATTTCTTCCCAGTATTTCATCTAACTCTGCCCTCCTTCAGCTTAAGACCATTCCAACTGTGTTTAGAAATGGGAATTTTCTGGTTTTAAGAGGCTATGGCAAAAAAAACCCTTTTCTTTAAAGATGACACAAACTTCAGGAGAACTTTGCCAGCTGAGAGCAGCTGTGGAACTGGGATGTGGAAGATTTGATTTCTCAGCTGGTGTTCCAGTTGCAAGAAGGGCGGACTATAGAAAGGGATAGGAAAGCTGGCTAAGGGATAATCATTCATCCAACTCTTACCTGTGCAGGGCTGGGTGCTTCAGGTGCTCAGGGCAGAGATATTATTAATGCAGAACAGGTTTCAGTGGAATTAAGGCAGTGTGGGCCAGTGAAGGCTTTTCCTCCAAAGACGGAATCACAGAATGGTTTAGGCTGGAAAAGCCCTCTAAGAGCAAATCCAGCCATTGGGGCAGCCACACCCACATGGATTTTTAAATGCTGTCAGAGTTGGTGACTCCTCCTCTCTCTCCCACAGGGGCACAGATCGATGACAACATCCCGCGCCGCACGACCCAGCGCATCGTGGCCCCGCCGGGTGGCCGTGCCAACATCACCAGCTTGGGCTAAGGACCGAGCCCTCCTGTGCCCACCGGGTACACCTGGGGGGGACCGGGGCACCTGGAGACCCTTTTTGATTCTTTTAGAGCCTGTGACAGTTACTGCGGGCACCCAGTGTGGGGAGGGGCTGAAGTAAAAGCACCTCTTTCAGTCCCCTCGGGTTCCTTCCTCATCTTCACCAACCCCTCGCACTCCCCCCCCCAGCCCCTTACACATTTAAAGAAATAAGCCGTGTTTTGACACCTCTGACATGAAAGAGTAAATGTAAAGAAGGTATTTGAGATATGTGGTCTCTGTCCTATTCAGCATCTTTCTTTTAATAAAGGAAGGATAAAGTGAATTTCCCAGGAGCTGCCTTCAAGACACACACACACACACACAAAAAGAAAGAAAAAGAAATGCATAAAAAAGCTTTTTTTTTTAAATGTCAAGCAGAAGTGTAGTTCAAGGGTTTTAAACTGGATATTCTGTAGGGTTCTGTGTTCCAGCAGAATTAGCTAGGCAAGCACAGGACATAGACAGGAATCCCAGGCTCTCTATGGCCATTCTCCACCACCAGCTCTGAGGTCACTAGATGCTGCCAGGAGAGAAACAGGACCCAGCATAGGAATGGCAGAGAACATCACCCCAGCCAGTGGGTGAGCCAGAATCCTTGGGGACTTCCATTCTGTTCAGTTGGTTTTTCCTTGGTTTCTTTTTTCTTCTGGATTTTGCTGCAAATTAGGTCCTTGAGGAAACTTTTTTTTTTTAATGTTTGTGTGTGTGTTTTTAATATGTTTGTATCATTGTGTTTACGAAGCCTTATCTGAGAACTGGGAATCTCCCTGTTCTTCCCAAACCTCATCCAAGTCACAGTCTCCCGCCAGTGTCACTGCCACCCTGGTACTTCAGGTGTCCCTTAGTTGCATTTTCCAGCCATTTCTTGTTATGTAGCTGCAGTAAGGGCATGGAGCAGGTCCATAGGATCTTCAGTCCATCAGGTCTTGAGCTGGTGCAAACAGAGGAGCTGGACACAATCTGAGCTGCTGGGATGGAGTATCTGGAAGAGTTTGTAGCAGTTAGTTTTTCTTCTGTCCCTGAAGGTGGGTATGGATGGGCAGGGAGCTGTGGGCAAAGAGCAACATGTTGCTTGAAAGGTTTTTGTAACAGAACCCCCCTCCCTGGCCATCAAGGAGAGGTTATTTAAAGCTTTGAGGGCTTATCTTTAGCTCTCAAAGGGCAGTCAGGGAGTGTGTGCTGAGCACCTGTGGCAATTCCAGTCCAGTCCCAGCTGCTGTAACTGGGAGCTGGCTGGGTCCCCAGCAGCTGAGAATCTTTTGTACGAATGTCACAGCTACCCAGCCGTGCAGGAATCCTGCACATCCCCATGGGAAGGCCTGGCTGTTCCCCACCCAGCCTCACGTGCCTAGGATTTGAGACACCATCAGTGGTCCTTAAAGGAATGCCTCAGCTTTGGGGCAGCCAGAAGGGTCTGGGTGTTTAACTACCCTCTGGGATTGAAGGTCTGGTAGCTCTGGGACTGGAGGCTTCTTGTTTTTGGAGCATGGAGGATAAACCTGCACCATCAGATCCCCACTTGAGCATAGCTGGAGGGCTGAGCAGTCCCAAGGACTTATCTTAGCACAGAGTGCTTTTATTACCACAGCTTTTATTACCCCCAAATCTGAGCGTTGCCTCCACTGTCTGCCTGCCCTGGCACTTGGCTGCATCTTCTGCTCCCTCTTCTCTTTGTGCTTTGCCACCTCCATCAACCTTGTTTTTCCATAGTTGTATTTTCTTAAATGGTGTTTACAGGTTTTTTTAGAAAGAAAACCTATATATATATATATATATTCATATATATATATATATATGAAGGCTTTCAAGAAATGAGTACCACATTTGTTGTTATGAGGTATCAATGCTGGGATTTGCAAAGTGTCTGGAAGCTACTTAGCTACTCAAACCCCTCCCAGCTGCAGCACCTAAACTCTTTAGGCCCCTTTGAACACGGAAGTTAAGAAAAACTGCCATATTCCTCCACGTGTTTTGCATTTAAGTTCAACTCCTGGGTCTCCTAGTTTTGCATAAAGAGTTTGCACTTTGTTTGTTAAGTAATCCATGAACTTAATATATATATTGCAGCTATTTTCATTTTTAAATTTTTTTCTTTGTCACCTGTATGTTAAAATCAATTTGAACGAGTTGGGGAGAAAAAAAAAAAAGAATTGTGGATCCGTTTCAGTTCTACGAAACACTTGCGGCTCTTCGGTATTCACTTAAGTCTTCCTTTTTTTTTTTTCCTTCACTGACTCATGATAACTTGTTAAATTTTAATTTGTTCTTGAAAAGGAAAGAAAAAAAATTACAAAAAAAGTTTTTTGCAGGCTATGTAAGCATGTTTTTTCTGTGAGAGCTCGTCCGCTTTGTGTCTGTTTAATGAATGTCATATGTAAATGCTAAAAAAAAAAAGATGATGACTTAATGAATTAATTAATTAACCGCAGTGACTTGAAGCTCTAAAAATAATAAAAGAAAAACGTAGGATTTAATACTAGCTGGATTTAACCCTTGGATTTGTGATTGTGAACCATGAGTGGAGGAGCTGTAAGTGCTAAAGCTGATCATGTGTGTAGACAAAGAGGAGTACTGATATTTGACCATTGTCTCAATGGCAAAAACAACCCCCTATCCCAACCCTAAGTCTTGTGTTTTATTCCTTAAGAACTCTGTGTTATATTACCATGGGAACTCCTAATAAAGACAAAATGTTGTTGTTTCAGTAGGTGCACCTGTGTCTCGAGGCACTGCGTGTTCTGTGTCAAAGTGTTCTGGGCTTTTGCCTTCAGCAGGGAGACAAACAGCCCTGAAAACCAGCTGGGGTGGGCTGATGTGGAGATGTGCAGGGGCAGAGCTGGAGAGGAACTCCTGTGGTGATGGTAAAGATGAATTGATGGGCCACGGAATCATTTCCTCTACAGAAAGCAAGCTGCAACTGAGGGCACTTTGTTTAAAACAGCATTTGGCAGAGACAGTTGCCTGAAAAAACCTGGCTCTGCATTGCACAGATCACTGATGGAATGTGAGCAAAACCCCCTAAAAGTATTGGCATAGCTCTCAGCCCCCCGGTGTGGATCTGCTGGGACCCTCTGCCAGCCAAGGAATGGGGAAAAAAAGCACAGTCGTAAATAGGAGCCACAGGCAGCAGCTGAGTGGGGAGAGTTGGAGCTGGCTGGAACAACTCCAGTGAAACTTGGGGTGGTGATGCTTGGGATTTACAGGAAATACACCAGAGGAGCTTCCTGTGGTGGTCGTTGGGTTTTATAGGAAAAACACCATTGGAACTTGGGGTGGTGGTTGGATTTCACTGTCACAGGGACAAGCATCCCTGTCAGCTGCTCAGAATGTTGGATGCTGCATCCCTACAGCCACCAGCTCAGCCCTCTGGGGGATCTTCCCCCAAATCTGAGCACAGCTGAAGTTTGTGACTGACCTTGTGAGGAGTTTTAGCTCTTGTTCCTCGTCTGAACAAACCCAAATGTTGGGGCACTCTGTGAAATGCATTGAAGCTTCCTCCACACAGCTTTAAACCTGGCACCCTGCAGAGTGGCTTTTCCTTATTATCTGCTGTGAAGGGGTCAAGGGTCATCCCCTGGTAAAGAGACCTCTGGTTAACATGAGGATCCTGGCTCTGGCACCAGTGACATGCTGTTATTTGGCTACCGGCATCTTAAATTAAATATTAATATCTGTAATCAGGTTCCACGGAGCAGGGTTGGTCGGTAGTTGTATATAAGATTTATCAGCTAATCCCAACCATAATATGCCAGTGAAAGATGCATTCAGCCTGAAGCACTGGTACTCAGTTAACACACACCTGCAGAGCCTCCATTTGCTTTTATACTATTATTATTTTTTTCCTCCAGCACCTGAATTGGAACGGAAGAAACCTCTTCCTGAGGAAATAAATGTCAGGGCCTCAGGGAAGCTGTTGGAACTGGCAGAGTAGAGAAGGTTTTGAGGTCAGGAAGTATTGCCAACAGCCAGATCTAAAGGCAACATGTGCTGTGGGACCGAGGCAGGGAGAAAGCTCAGGAGGCTGTTCGGGTCAGTGGGGCAGCCCTGCTTTGGCTGCACAGGAGCACAGGAATAGTTGTATTTGGCCAGCCCCTTAATCCAGGTAATTCCTGATCTGGCAGCCCACAGCTCGTTAATAAGTGCTAATTTGGTTCTCTGCCGGCCCATTGTGGAAGGCCCAAATTAGATTTAATCTGACCTTAACATCGGTGGAGTATTCTGTGGCTGAAAGGAGAAGAAATAAAGTAGGTGATGAATGTGACTCTGACCTGGAACAGGAACTGTCAGTTATCAGAGATGGGGACAATGCAGCCTGATTTATCCCTTGGTGGCAGAGCAATAAATGTCACTGTACTAGAGAAGCCTTAGAATTCATTTTCCTCCTTTTTTTTTTAGCCCCAAATTTGCCTGTTTTGCTCAACGCCATCAGGTGGCAGCAGGACATGTGGAAAAGTAAAGGTCCAGCTCCCTCGAGGGACATGGATCATCTCGGGAATGATCTAGGATGTAACAAATGTGGAACATGCACAGGGTTTATGACTACTGTGGCGTGACACAGACATACATCCTGTCGGTTATATTAATATATTGGAGGATACTTCAATGTTAAAGAGATAGGAATCACCTGAGTGTGTTCTCTTCTTGTTAAAACCTCACAGGACACTTGTCTCAAATCAGATACAGAGCAAGTTAAAAACTTTACCCATCAATTTATTACATCAAAGAACCCCCAGACTTTCAAGAGATCTGGGGGACTTTTGACAAGGGCCTGGAGTGCCAGAACCAGGGGGAATGGCTTCCCACTGTCAGAGGGTAGGGTAGATGGAATATTGGGAAGAAATTCCTCTCTGTGAGAGGGTGGTGAGGGGCTGGGATGGAATTCCCAGAGCAGCTGTGGCTGCCTAATCCCTGGAAATGTCCAAGGCCAAGCTGGACAGGGCTTGGAGCAACCTGGGATAAGGGCAGGTGTCCCTGCCCATGGCAAGGGGTGGGACAAAGTTCCCTTCATTAAAGAGAGAAAGTAAGCAATTAGAGGAAATTATTTTTTCTCTTCTATAACCCAGGCCAGAGGAGGTGCCCTCTGCTAATTCCTGTAAGCTGTGACTGACTTCCAGCTCTGGCCCTCCAGCTGTGGATTTACCACTCTATGCTTGAATGTGTTTTCTTTCCACAAGCCTTTTTTTGACCATTAACCTCTAAAACTCGGCGAGTGTCTTCCAGCATTGACTTGAGAAGCATCAAATGGTAGGAAATCCCTTGGTAATTTATTCCATGGTTTAATCATCTTCATGGCTCATTTTTCTCTGCTTCTGATCTGAGCTGGCCTGCTTTGCATCTCTCGCCATCAGTTCTTGTTCTGCATCCCCACAATAAAAGGAAGACCCTTCTGAGATGTGTGGGGCTTTTCTCTGGGGTCTGTTGGAACCTGGGGGCTCATCTCTGGAGCCATCCTTCCCCCACCTCCTGGAGCTGTGCTCCATGGAATGATGAGAACAACTGATATCAGGGAACCATGGACTGGTTTGGGTTGGAGGGAACCTCAAAACTCACCCAATCTCACCCTCTGGCTTGGGCAAGAACACTTCACACTATCCCAGGTCACTCAAACCTGTCCTTGGACACTGCCAGGGATCCAAGGGCAGCCACAGCTTCTCTGGGAAATCCATCCTAGCCCCTCCCCACACTCACAGGGAACAATTTCTTCCTAAAATCCCACCTAACCCTGCCCTGTGGCAATGGGAAGCGTCCCTGTGTCCTGTTCCTCCAGGCCTTGTCCCCATCCCCTCTCCAGCTCTCCTGGAGCCCCTTCAGGCTCTGGAAGGGGCTCTGAGCTCTCCCTGGATCCTTCTCCTCTCCAGGTGAGCACCTCCAGCTCTGCCAGCCTGGCTCCAGAGCAGAGAAGGATCTGCTCATTAAATCAACCCGGTATTTGCTCCTCTCATTTCCACAGGAGGGCACCAGATACCCGTGTTTAAATCGAGTTTTTATTCCTTTCCTGAGGCTCTCGTTTTCCCTCCCGCTCACATTGCTTCCTTCCCGAAGCATAGAGGCCTCGGCATTTTTGTATGATGCTTTTTAACACCAAAACCCGCCATATTTCACATTATCCTGGATTAGATAAATGCTGGTTCATGCACATCTGAAATAAGCTCTTTCACCCCCCTCCCTCCAACCCCCCCATCAAGTTTGCCTGTAAGTCTAATAGGGAATGCTATTTTTCACAGCATTTTAAAATTTACACACAGAATTCTGCAGCAAGTTTTACAAGTGATTGTCCCCATCAGAGCCCATCAGAGCCACCCCCACAGGATTTTATACAGATTCTTGCATGACTTTTTTACAAAACAGTCCAAGCAAGGTGAAAGCAGCTGCAGCCCTCTCCCTTAATGACTTCAAGCAAGTAGGAAAACATGCTGGTTTGTTTATAAATATTCCTGTGGCTTTTCTTTTCCTGCAGGACAAAGACAAATGTACAATGGGAGAGGTGAGAGAGGAGGTGGATGTCACCTGGGTGTTTCTGGAACAGGGAGGACAGGGCAGGTGCCAACTCAAACAGCAACAGGGACCTGGACTGGGACTGAATGACATTTAACTGTCACAGCTCTAGACAGCACTCAGGCTCCTAGCTCCAAATTCCTGGCAATTCCCAGGAATGGCTTCTTTTGGGTGATACCTGATAGAGCAGGCACATCATGGGGTGTAAAGTGTCCTCCCTTTCCAGGCCACTGCACATTGCTCCTTGGGGAAGGGAAATGGTCCCGGGGGCACAGCCCGGCTGAGACCAAAATTATCCACAGATTGACCACAGCTCTCCAGAAACTGCTGTGGTTTGCTCCCCTCTGATTCCCTGCCCTCCCTAAAGCCTGGCTGGTGGTAGGATCAAGCTTTCCCAGGCTCTGGGCCAGTGGTGTAATGAAATAATATTCCACATGTGTGCTTTAACCCAGCTTTATTTTGTCTTTTCCCTTGATAACTCAGAGCAGCCTCACTGCTTGGGTGCAGAGGGGACCCCATGGGGACTGTGACCAGGGTTTAGCAGTCAATTTAAAATCTCCTGGGAATTTTATAGTGTAAGAAACAGAGTGAAAAAACTCTCACAAATCAGGCACGGGGATGAACCCTTCTAGCACGGGAGGCTTGGAGGGATCACCGTTAATTTTCCAACCTCCCTCCTCTAATTAGGGACACCTTCCACTATCCCAGGGTGCTCCAAACCCCATCCAGCCTGGCCTTGGACACTTCCAGGGATCCAGGGGCAGCCACAGCTGCTCTGGGAATTCCATCCCAGCCCCTTCTCACCCTCCCAGTGTTCCCGAGGTGACATCCTTCCTCCTTCCAGTGTGCCAGGGAGGGATCTGTTTGTTTGCAGCAGACTATTTTTACAGCACCTGAATTCATCAATCTCTCCCAAAATAACATTGGAGGCACGTGAATAAAAATGTTCCAGCTCATGATGGATAGAACTCAGCACCCCAGTGAGAAGTTTATTCACTTGTGTTACTCTGGCAAAAATCTTCAATCAGTGCCAGCAGCAAAGTTTTTCTGGAAGGGGGAGGGAAGGGACCTCTTTTCCCTGACCTACCATTGATTTACTGTGATGAGAGTTTTAATCAAGCCCTTCTTCCTTTAAGCCATAAGTTCTTGGAGCAGAGCAGAAAAAGTCTTTCTGAGGACTTACTGACAGAAATACTGAGTTTTTGGGATTATTACTCAAAAATGGGGTCTTGAAGAAGGTTTTTTTGGGAGTTGGGATATTTTTTTATTTTATTTTTTGCAGGTACCACTCAACTGCCAAATAATGTCATATGGTGGAGGACAATGTGAACCCTTCACTGAGATCTATAAATAACAGTTGTAAACGTGCCTCATAAATTACTCCAAGGGTTATGTTCTCCCTCCTTCGTGTTCAAATTCAATTTTACTCATCTGGTTCCTCAGCCTGAGCTGCTGTGTGGGTAGAAATCAAGGAGGGGACAAGGTTGCTGCTCTGCAAGGAAGTTTTCCACCACAACAGGCACAAACCAGTGCTGCAGAGAGACTCCCAAACTAATGCCAGAGCTGTTCCCCTTGGAATATCCCCCCAAGATACCTCTCAATCCACTAACTGGCTGGGTTTTGTACCTGAAATAAAACACAAACCATGATGGGCCTGAGCTATGCTCTTTGGAGGAAACCCATGGCCAGGTTCTTTTTCTCCCCTGAATGATGGATTGGTTTTTTGAAGATGCTGGAGGGAGGGGATGTTTCTGGCTCAGACTTTTAAGAAGGACAGAAGGTTGAAGACAAGCAAAACCGTGACAATAGAGGGGAAAGTTCCTTCCTGGCATCCCAAAATAACTGTGGGACAGCCAGAAGTACAGAGGGACTGTCTTTGCCACAGAGTGTTGGTTCAAGAGGCACAGACCAGCCCAAAAGGAGGAGCAGGACTCAGATGGTGGGTGCTGTGTGGGTCTCTGTGCATGTGTGAATTCACAGCTCCTTGTAAAGCTTAAAAAATTGGCCACCCCTTAAAAATTAAAGCTTAAAATTTTGGCCATCCCTGCCTCAGCCAAGGCAACCAATGGCATGGCCCTGTGTAGCTTGGAGAGGTCTCTGCTTGTGTATAAACAAGGCCATGGGTAAAAATGATGAATTGGCAGAGTAGAAATGTGACCCCCAACAGGTATCTATTGTTCTGTGTAAAGAAAGATGAGCCTGGATGAGGATTTACAGCCCCAGTGCCCTGGTTTGGGCAAATCTGGGAGAAAACCTCCAAAGGGGTTCCTCTAGAAAGCAGATTCAAGTGGCCCCTCTCCCAGCTGAATCGGGAAAATATTTCCTTGGAGAAAAATGGGGAAAAAACCTGTTTATTTAACAGGCAAAACATTTACCAGCACAAAAAAATGAACAATATTAAACAATAAAACCTCTTGCCAATCTGAAGAGATGACAAACTCATAAAGTTCCCTCCGTGGGCTGTAGCTTGGCTCACTCAGTCTCTTATCAGTCCCTCCGATGCTGGAAATGCCGTGGCCCAGGCCCCGGTGGGCCACAGGTGAGAGCTGCCAGTGCTCTTCTGGTGTTCAGTCCAGAGCAGGTTTGAACTGCTCCAATTAAAAGAGAAACTACAGAGCTCTGTCCTGCTGTCTGTGCTGCAGACAACACAGTCCAGGAGCAGGAATGTGGAGGAGTGAGTGCAGTGTCTGAAAACAAACTCCGCGCTTCTTCTCTCCCCCGCTTCGCTCCCGGAACCAGACTTGAAGGTGCAAAACTTATTTCTGGGCTAAACAGACAATTGGAGATGCAAACATTATAAAGTCACCCCAGGACACCCAGCCTGGCTTTTTTTTAGGATTTACAGCCCCAGCCTGGCCACTGCCGTGGCACGACAGGTTCTGATGGAGAATGATGATGATAATGCTGCATCTGGGTAAATCACCTCTGAACATCCATGGAGTTCAGGGATGGGATACTGCTGGACTGGGCATCCTCAAACTATAAAAAGCCAGTGCAAGAAGTTCTCTTTTCCAAAAGATCTGATTTTCTCTAATTTTTAGAATTAAAACTAAGTTTTAAAAATATTACCAGGGGTTTGGTGTCTCTTGCTTTTTGGGGGTTTAATTAGTGATCCCTGGCTTTAACAATAATTAAGTTTGTCCTCCATTTTCCAAGTGCTCAAGGAAAGAAATGCTTTTAAACCCTGGCAATGCTCCTCCCTCATGCCCCCTCCTGCACCACAGCTCTGGATATAGCACCATTAGTTTGAGATTTTTATGGCTCTCGGGGGAAACTCAGAACATTCCTGAAACTGAAGTAGCATTTTGGAGTCCCTGAGCTGGAGTTCAGCCTCCTTCAAGGATAAATCATAAGAGCTGCCAACAGAGGGGATACTTGGTTTAAGAGGCAGGAGGTCAATAAACACCAATACTTTTCCTTGATGATGATGATGATGATGATGTGTAATCTTAGCTGAACTGGATCTAAATTATAAAGCCAAGCAGAAATGCATATTTTTATTTAAAAATTCTTTTTTTATCTGACAGCAAATCTGGTGGTCACAAGGGCATTCTGATACTCCAAGTTATTCCTTAGAGTTGCAACAGGTTTTGTGGCCAACTGCAAGTTCAGGAGGGAATTTTTTAGAGCAAGGTCTGTGTCCATTAAAGACCAAATTCTGGTCCTTCACTCCACACTTCCTGAAGCTCCCAGACTCTACTGCAGCACAAAATTATTCAGGATAAATGCACATTTTAATCCAGAAAGAGAACAGACCCGTGGAAGAAGCCAGAGGGCAACTGAGGTTTGATTTTGCTTTGGGTTTTTTTTTTTTTATTTTTTTAATTTAAAGTTTTCTCCACAGTTTCCCTGGATGAAATTTCCCAGGGTTTCACTAGAAGCAGCCACAGTCAGGGCTTTTGAGGTTCGTGGTGCATTAGCGGTTTTTGAAATCTGTCTTTTCTTTCCCTGTGTCTCAGTTCTCCCTTTATAAATCAGGAAATAATAACTCAGCACCTGTCTTTCCCATTTACATTCTTGGGTGGATGAGTATTGTTCTGCTGGTGTTTATTTATAAGGAATACAGCAAAATGAGTTGGATTTCATCTGGGACCTGATGTTTTACTGTAAGCAAACTGAAAGAGCAGAGTATAAAGACCTGGGGCCCAAATGAAATTGTTCAAAGTTTTTTTAAGAACTTCAACTTTTCACAGTAGAAATATAAGTTTAATTCCTTTATTCGCTTTGCACCTTGCTCCTACTAAACCCCACTAAGATCAGAAGTATTGGCAAGAATCTCTACCTGATCCTCTGCCTGAAATGTTTGTTGAAAGGGAGAAGACAAATCTGTATGAATAATTTGGAGAAAAAACCCAACCAACCAGACTTACAGCTCACATATCCCAAAGTATACATTCCCTCCAAAAATTTATTTGTTCACCTTAGCAAGATTTCATATACATTCAGTATTTTGTTCAGGGAAATGACCAGCATGAACTGTTCAATGCATGATAAAGCTGGAAAACAGCACATAGAAAATTCAATGACACAGGAATACCACATTCAGCAAATGCAGTGCCTGTTTCAGAAGAAATCTTTTAAAACCAGCCAAATTTGTACAACATGCAGGCAAAAAGCTGCTGCAGGCAGAAGAAAAAAAAACCAAAATCTTTTTTTGCAACCAAAGACTAGCAAAATGAAAAAAAAAAAAGCCCAAATCAGCTTGTATACAATTCCCACAGTCATACTGTCAGGAAGAGTTGAGTATTCAGTGAAATTCAGGGAGGTTTTCTATCATTGGCTGAGTGGACTTGCTTTGAAAGTGGAAATATGCTGAAATGCTGAAATGCTGTGTTTTATTACTTCAGAAAACGATTTACTAGGGCTGAATTTTGGCAGCTGATAAGAAAATTGGATTAATGCAAGAAAGTCTCATTCTTTGGATGAGACGTTGAGCACGGTAAAATCATGTTTATTCTCACTACTAACACGTGGAGGTTTTTGACTCTGAAAAAGATATTGATGTTACCATGATAATAAAGGAGAGGCTGTTACTCATCCTGGATTTGAGCCCAGTGTTGCACTGAGAGAGAAATATTCATTAAGTGGAGCTTTGAGCCCATTGTGGGACTGACAGATGTGTTATTTCTCACGTGATGGTTGCCATCCATAACTCTCCTCCTCAGAAATTCACTTCCCCTTAGCTCACATTTGCTATTTTCTCCTTCTCTGACAGCTTGAGAAATATGCAGTGTGCTCTGCAGAGAAGGAATGACATTTCACTCCAATCCCTGAGACAAATGCTCCATCTCCCGGGAAATCAGAGATTCAATTACATCTGTCAAGCTGGGGTGAAGATCTGTATTTTAATGCATCACAGGCGGCTTCTGTAGTGTCTTGTGGTTTTTGTAGCACTGTCATATACGAAATACCTTCACAAATATTTGAGTGTGTGAGAGGTGCAGGCAGAGAGCAAATGCTGCTGTGAGAGCAGCTGTCTCATGACCTGTTGGATTTTTTTCCTTCTGGCAAAGGATAACACTGATGCAGGTCCCAAATTTGCCTGGATCTAAGTGCAGCACTTTGAAGACCAACTGGCTTTTCTCTTTGGCTCTGCTGTCAGAAGAGATCATCCAGGAAAAATTGGTGTCAACAGCCTGTCCCCTTGAGTTTGTTTTCAACATTGTCTTGCTTATCCAAACCATATTAAGACAGCAAAGAGGATCAAGTTATCTCTGGGTAGGATGTGGAGTTAATTGCCCAGTATGGATTCAGCCTGGGACAGCTGAAACCTTGCTGGATGAATCGAGTTGCTCTGTGCCTCAGTAGCTTTATTTTAAAATGCAGTGCCTAATAAAACCCCAATGAGCCATGAGCAGCAGTAGCTCAAGGCCAGCAAGCACACCTAGAATTGGGCATTTCCACTTCCACAAAGCAGTAAGACCTTTTTTAACTGACTTCAATCAGTACAAGGTGCTGCAGCCTGTCAGTGTTGCCTTTCAGAAAACTGAAAAAAGTCAGGCAGGGAAATTTTGTAAAGAAGATTTGTGAAATCCATTTGCTTACTCCAAGTAGAGAAGAAAGAAATATTCCTGCCTTAATCTTTCTTCTTTTCAGTGCTATGGATTTCCAGTACATTAAGGCCTGGCAAAGGAGAATATTCTTTTACCCAATGCACAATTTATCCTTGGAGTTGGCAGAGAGAGATAAAGAATATTAAAATGAGAAGATATTTATTTGGATAGTGGACAGAACTTAAATATTTTGGATTTGAAAAATCTTGCAAAGTACACGAAGCCTCAAAAACATCAGATAGTATATCTGAATTGACTGTGGAAACTGGCCTTTCCCTGCCCTGGAATGAAGAGGGGTTTGTGATCTGCTTCACCTCAGGCTGTGCAAATTAAGAGTAATCTCTGTGATGCTCCAGCTCTCAACTCTTTGCAAGAGACACTGTGCTCCACCCAACAGGGAAATCTTGGCTGTCACTCCCGTCAGAAGACCCTGACCCGAGAGGATGGTGGCATGTCAGAGCCATCCCTTGGAGGTTTCAGGCAGGACACATCCACTGCCAGCTCAGTGTGGGTCACTGGATGTGGCTTTGAGGGGAACTCCTGGCACTCTACTGTTCTCACTTCCCATATGGCCACTCTCTGATCTCTGCTCTCTGCTCCTGCCAGGTTTCGCATGACAGAATCCTGATGCTGGGAAGGTTTTACAAGTGATGATTGATGTCTAGCCTCTGGGAAAACCTCTTGTTCTGTTCATGCTTTTAGACAGACAGATACATTCAGCCTCTGTGACTGCAGCTCTTTCACCAGTGCCAAGTTCACTTTAAATAACAGAAAAAAAATGGGCTGCTTAAATCTGCACTCCTTTTTTTTTCTGTTTCCTAGAGCTCCTTCTATGTTTTTTGAGACTTCTCAGTCCAAATATCCACTGAAAAGACAAGTGCCAATGACCCTTCTTGCAGCAAGGGAACAGGACAGTTTTTCCTGCAGAAATTCTCTGAGGGAGCCAAACAAATGATGTGTTTGTTGTTGCTGCCAAACCTGGCAGCAGCAGAGGTGTGGCTGGGACCAGGCTCACCTGATGCTGAGGACTAGGAGCTTTTCAGAGTCACTGGACACAGAGAGGTTCTTTAGAATCTGTTTGGTGACAAAAAAAAAAGGATGAAGATGAGACCAAGACTTCATTATTCCAACCTCTGTCTCTGCCACGCAGGAGAACTGTGCTACGTCCATGTCCATCCTGACACTGCCAGCAGCAGGTTGACTTATTTATCTTCATCTTACAGGGTCAGATTATATTGCTGCATCAGAATTTCTCTGGGGTTAAATTAATCCAGATGTGGAAGCCTCCATGTGTAGCTCCACAAAAACTCCTTGCCTGACACCATGAAACCTCAATAAATTTGAAATTACTGCAGCAACCCTGTGTAAATCTCCCAGCTCCAAAGAAGAGATGGCAAAAAGGGCCTTACTGGTCATAAAACAAGTATTGGTTGTAGAATAAGACAGGGTTGGACACCAAGAGTGTGCAGTGAAGACTTTAAATCTTGCCAGTTTTGCTCAATTTAAGGAGTGTTTTTTCAAAATGTTTCAAAATTCAGGTTTTGTCCAAATACACATCCCACATATCTGAACCCTGTCAGACTGGAAACCTCAGCCATGAGTCTCACGTGACTTTCTTATGAGATTTCCAGCTTTTCTCCTTCTGCTCTTGGCTTGAAGCACCATGAGAATATTTTCTTACATGGTATTTCCACACTTTTAGCTTCAAATTCTAGGCCTGAAGAACCTTAGCTGTGAGGTGGATTTAGTATTTAAGCTAAAATTGGGATCATGTGACAGATTTGTGTTCTGTGAGTGCATAAATAAAAGACACAGGAAACAAATCCTCTTGACATTGGGGACTTAATACTGAGTGAGAGATAAATAAACAATGATTTCTCCTCAAAACCACCAAGGTGTTGTTTCAAGACCCTGTCCTGTGATAATGACCCTTATCTTGAGCCTTTTCAAGGCAGTGGATCTTCAGCACAGGAGCTGACACAGACAAGAGTAGGGGCTCGTGTGCTATTTCAAGGAGCTGAATTCTTACTTGGCAGGCTCAGGAGGAGCTATGTCAAGAGCAGCTTATTTCTAATATTGTACAGAAAATTCCTCCCACTATTTCTTCCAGATGCTGGCCATCTCATTTATTTATTTATTTGGATTAGCTGTATTAAAATATAACATGCTTCCAAATGCTTTGCTCCCAAATTCCCAAGGGATGGCCCTTTCTCGTGGGGATAGACATCCTTAAGCCTTTTAACATGTTTAACTCCCCCTGCTTAGAACAAGGGGAAAATTCCTGACTCCAGAGTACCCAGGATCTCACAGAAAGCTTTGAGCACTTGGTCACTTCCCGACTTGGAGGAGTTGGGAAAAGGAATGTAGCAAAACACTGGTCAGGGAGACAGGAAAGATCTGTTGCTTTTCCAGGGACTGTGGTATTGATCTGGCTATGGAGCACCTGAGCAAAGAATTACTGAGCCTTTCAGCTGATTCCTGATGGACTCAGAATATGAAAAACAAAAGAATGAATGCAAGTGAGTTTTTTGAGCCTTTTTTGATAAGGACTTACCTAGTTTTGAGTTTTATTAGACCTGCATCAAGGCACATGGATCGTCTGAACAAACCAGGGACACATGCAAATTTTCATTTGGTACGGTGAGGAGATTAGGGAGGCTGATGGTACGAGAAGGAAAAGTTCTCCTTGGTCTCTGAAGCTTGGTGGAGTGCAGTCACTTGGATCAAGTTTTCCTTGGCAATGGAGTTGACTGAAATCCACAGGTGAAGTTTGGCTTTCTGGGGAAGGGTGGAATCACAAAGTAGCTCTGAAGGTGGAGCTGCCAGAGAGTGTCAAGGCTGAAATCAGCACAGGATCTTTGTGGTTCTCACTTTCTCCTCCACTGCCCCTAAATGAGAGCAGTGGGAACTTTAAAGGAGGAGAATAGAGGCATAAAGCCTTTAAATGCCAAGGAAACACTTGGCATATGCTGGACCTTCAGAATATCATCCACTGCACTATATTTGAGGGGCTCCATTCATGCTCCCAGCACTCATAGACATCCTTCCTCTAAAAATTTGGCCCTGTTTCACCTGTTCATACCTGGATCCTTTCAACTACCACGTCTATTCCTACTTCCCCATAAAAAGAGCGACATCTCATGAGGCCCCCAAGCTGCCAGCCTGGTGCACCCAGCCGGTTATACATCCTCCCCACTCTCACTCAGGGAGATTGAGTGGATTTTAATGGTCGGCACTTTGCAGTTCTCATGGACAAGACTCCCTGAAGTGCCTGCACAGCAGCATTCCTGCAGGAACCCTTTGCTCTTGGCTTTGGCAGCTGTGCAGTCTTTGGAAACGGTGTTCTTGGCAGGCACGCCCTGCACGCCGGAGAAGATCTTCCACTCGCAGACCCCGTCTGACTTGGAAATCTTGTAGAAGGTTTCTCCTGATCCCACAGGGATCCGGACCACCCTTTTGCCACTCTCCATGCTCTGGCCAGCAGGATGGTTGAGGTTGAAGCTGGGGGTTTGCTTCACTGCTGGCTGCTTCCTCAGGAGGCACTGAGCTCTCAGGACGTTATGGAATGCTTTCTTGAACTCTTGACTTGAGCATGGATAGATGATGGGGTTGATGCAGCTGTTTAAATATCCCAGCCAAAATGTTATTTTAAAAAGTGTGTCCGGGGGTTTGATTGCAGGAAAGAAAGAGCCTAAAATGGAAAATACGCAGAGTGTTAGGGCAGAGGCAGTGAGGAATTGCAGGTAACCAAAGAAACTAAAACACTGGAAAAAATAAATAGGATTCTGTTCCGTCTTGAAAAAATTATGATTGGAAACACAATTCCTGCAGGAACAAGTGTTTCAGGATCTGTGGTGTCATACAATTACATGGATGTTCCATCAGAAATCAAGTCAAGAGAGCTATTTTATAATTACAAGCATTATATTCCCATTTACAGCTAGAGTGGCAGCCAGAGGGCTGAGTCCAGGGATAGAGGAAAATTCCTTCCTCAGGGCCTCCTAATTCAAGATTAATTACCCAATTGACAGCAATATCTTGGGAGGTCATCACAAGGGGCTTCAGATGGCAAGAAAATCACACCATTTCAGAAGGGTTAGAGTAAAAAGGGATTAGAGTTGACCATGTTACAGCTAAAAGTCTTTGAAATTATGAAGTATTGGATCAAGAATTGATCCGTTCCCGAAACCTTCAGAAAATCTAACTATCCAAACCCTGCCTCATGGAATGCATCTAAAATTGAGAGAAGTTAAAGGAAAGTTTCCCTCTCATATCAAGGAACACTGGAGAGGGTCTCATAGGCAGCCATGAGATGTGTGTATATATTTTAATTTTAATTTTTTAAAAATTATTTTTATTTTTATTTATATATACATATTCTGATATATATTTGCAATGTTACCTTCCAAAAATGATTCAAAGAGCAAGAACTTTGATGGCTCACTAGTAAGGAAAGTACTTTGGCATTTCTTTTTCTATAGAATGATGAGTTATCTGCTGATTTAAAATCTTGCAAATGTTTTTCCTGATGCCAAACCTTTGGTTTTATTAAAAAAAATCCCAGAAACAAAATTGATTTGTGTTGGAATTTATACTCAAATTTGTAATAAACAGGACTTCTAGCACTGACAAATGCTTATCTTCATGCTTCCCCTGGAAAAACTGTAAGCACGTGGAAAGAAATACTGTGTAAGGTTTAGGCATCAATGCATCCATCATCTTCTGCAGTTTAACCATGTCTGGGAGCAGCTCCTAAGCTTTACAGGGATTGATCTGTTCCCTGGACCTCTCCTGGCCGAGGAAAAGCTGATAATGCCCTCTGAGGATGTTCCCGATTGAAATCTGAGAGCTGCTCAACCACTCGAACCTTTTTCCTCAGTCTTTCTCAAACAAAGCTGCAGCACTTGCAGCAAATGCTTTCACGTAGCCACAGCAGTTCTTAGGGTGGTTTTGCCTGTGTGAGAATGCACCAAAATCCTGCCTGGGCCAGAGACACTCCTGGTGCAGGGTGATTAATAACCTGCTCATCCTGCTGAACACGGGATCTGCGGGGAAATATGGAGCGATCTTGTGGTGACAGCAGTTTCTGCACCCTGAGCAGAGCCCATGGCTCAGGGACACTGCTGCCAGGGAGGGGACAGGACATGGGGCAGGGTGAGAAGCCTTGCAGGGGTCTCTGACCTGGGACCAGGTGGTGTGTGTGTGCTACAGCAGCAAAGAAGTGACACCTTCAGAAGTCAGGATCATCACAGGATGGTTTGGGTTGGGAGGGACCTTAAAAGCCATCCAGTGCCACCCCCTGCCATGGGCAGGGGCACCTTCCACTATCACAGGGTGCTCCAAGCCTCATCCAGCCTGGCCTTAGACACTTCCAGGGATCCAGGGGCAGCCACAGCTGCTCTAGGAATTCTATCCCAGCCCCTCTCCATCCTCACAGAGAGAAATTCCTTCCCAATATCCCCTCCATCCCTGCCCTCTGTCAGTTTGAAGCTATTCCCCCTTGCCCTGTCCCTCCAGGCCTTGTCCCAAGTCTCTCTCCAGCTCTCTTGGAGCCTCTTTAGGGGCACTAAGCCCTTCTCAAAGCTGTCTCTTCCCCAGGCAGTGCAGAACATGCCACAGGAGCTCTGTCTCTGTACTGGAGCAGCTGAACCTCTGATTGCAACCTCACATATAACCTGGGCACCAAGCATGGGTCTTGCTGCCTCCATGATAGCTTCTGGTTGCTCCAAGCTGGCCCAGGTAGAGCAGTTTCCTTATTACTTTCAATATCAACTGGATTTTAAGACCAAAAAGGTTTTGCTAATGAAAACAAATGCTGTTTTGCAGTGAAGCACAAGCAAGCACACATATCCACAACCTAAATTTTGCCTCAGCAAATTAATGCTTCTCTCCTTTAGTGAAAAACAACTAAATAACATTCTCAAAGAACTTTCTGCCTGAAGTCATTGGCAGATGAAAAATAACGAAAGGCTTCTAAATGCCCAAATCATGCTCAGTTTTTTGGTTTGTTTCCTCATTTAAATGCAGTGTATCTGCTGCTTTCCCATTTTGTGGTGAGAGGAAAGGTGAACCAAATCCTGGTTTAGGGAATCAGCTTTGTGAGGCCAAGTGTAAAAATGGGTAAACAATAACAATTCCTGTTTGCTGCAAGTCCTCGCTCTCTCCAGATGGAATGCAAGGGCTGTGCCAAAGTCTGATAAAAATAGAAAACAGCCAGTGTCAGAGTCTGTCCCTTGCTCTTTTTTGGGGGGGGGATCTGCATGTTAATTTATTAATGTAGCCTTTTTTGGTTCATCAGTGGAGACACTCGTTGTTGCCTTGGAATAACACACAGAGAAAGAAAATGAAGGAGCTTTAACAGCACAGAGACTTTGCTATCTACACACTGGCTTTCAGATAATCAAGGAATGGTTTGGATTGGAAGGGAAATAAAAGATCATTTCATTCCAGTCCCCTGCCATGGGCAGGGACATCTTCCACTATCCCAGGGTGCTCCAACCTGGCCATGGACACTTCCAGGGATGGAGCAGCCACAGCTTCTGTGGGAAATCCATCCCAGTCCCTCACCACACTCACAGGGAGGAATTTCTTCCCAATATCTAATCCAAGTGTACCCCCCTTCACCTCAAAGCCATTCCCCGCTGTGTTATCAGTGCATGCCCTGGTAAAAACTCCCCCTCCAGCCTCCCTGTAGGGTGTGTTTGACACTCAGGGGCCACCAAAATCTCTGTCCTTCTATTGCAGGCACAGTTGCCTCTGTAGCTCAGAAATATTCCCTAATCTTTCCTGTTGGCTACCTGAGTATCTAGGAAAAGGTGAAAAATATCTTATTTTCCAAATCCTTGCGGAATGGTGTTCCTCCCCACAGAATTCTAAGAACGTGTCCCTTTCTTGCAAACCTTTAATATTCAGTGATGTTGTGATCAGTCTCAGTGGCTGATGGATTTGCTAATGAGCAGGAGGCATTTTCAAACCTAGTGACAAAGTAGTTTGTTCAGTGCTGAGCCCTCAGAATGGACAGCTCAGGTCAGACGAACTCAAAGGTGAAATAAAACAAAGATTTTTTTTTTTTTTTTTTTTTAACAATTACCATAATTAATTATGAGATTAAACAAGAGAGGTGAATTATCTCTTTTTTAGGCTGTATGGTACATGTTCTCTATAGAGCAGTGAGTGCAGGGAAAGCAGGTGGATCTGGGATGAGCATTTCCATTCAATCCTTGACTATTTGGTGACTGCCAGTTCATGTCAGTTAAAGTCTGGACACTTGGACACCATCAGCCAGGGCTGAGAAAGCAGAATTATTGCACCTAATTCTCAGAGCAAATTTTTTCAGTCCTCTCACTCCAGACCAGTTGGAATCATAGGTACCATCCAGGTGTCCTCTAGGAGAGCTGAAGGGTGAGCAGCAGCTAAGATAATAAGTTTTCACCCTTGAAGTGAATTCTCTGTGCTATTCACTGGCCTTAATATCTTCCTTTGCACACTGTCAGGAATTAAGTCGTAAGTAGTAGCAAACCTGATTAAAGTTTAAAGGCTTCACCTTATGCTGTCTCCCTGCAGTCTGTGCTGGAGGAACAGTAAAGAAAGCTTCAAGGGGTCTTTTAACGCATTTTGAATCACGGATTGAGTAAATGACACTGCAATTCCTGCTTTGTTTTCAAAAGGTTGAGGAGACTCAAATGTCAGTAGCACAAGACAATTGCTTCTTGTAAAAGTAAATAAAATAAAATGTGCTATAAGCCTCCCAAGATCTTTTGCCATTAAGTGTTTAATCACTCATCCATGGAAATGTCAGGATTACATTTTCTTCCCGCATCTTTTTTTTTTCCTGTTTGTCAGCTGGAAGTTTCTTCAGCTCTGAGAGATAAGTTTGCCACATCCCTCCTGGTAAGTGCCAATTCACTCTCAAAGATGTAATTTGACTTTGTCATTTGTCACAAGAGCTGCCTGATTATGGGTTGTTTAAAAACCAGCCCTGATGTCGTGTGTCATTTCACTGATGGACAGCAGAGAGGGTTTTGGAATCTGCCAGACTGTAAAAACGTGTGTTATTTACTCTGCATCATCACTGCCAGCATCATAGGAATCAGATCCTGTATATTTGTGTGACCCATTAACCCTTTGTGGTGTTAAAAATCATCTCAGCTATAAATCCATCTGTACTACAAATCCGTCTCTGCTACTGAGTCTTGCAGCTCTGTTTAGGTTTGCTGCTTTTTTCCCCCTCTTTTTATTTTGTGTAACTTAAATATGGTGACTGAGGCAGAGCACAGAGTTCAGGTGGGGGTGATGTTGCTTCAGTGTATGGGGGAGATCAGGGTTGTGTCCATAGAGAATCCCAGATTGGTTTGGGTTGGAAAGGATCTTAAATCCTATCCAGTGCCACCCCCTGCCATGGGCAGGGGCACCTTCCACTATCCCAGGCTGCTCCAAGCCCTGTCCAACCTGGCCTTGGGCACTGCCAGGGATCTGGGACAGCCACAGCTTCTCTGGGAATTCAATCTCAGCCCTTCACCACCCTCCCAGGGAACAATTCCAATATCCCATCTAACACGACCCTCTGGCATTGGGAAGCCATTTCCACTTGTTTTGCAATTCCCTTGTCCCACGTCCCTCTCCAGCTCTTGAAGCCCCTTCCAACTGGGAACAGGAAGAGTGCTCTGGTTACAGAGAAGCAAAGCTCAAAACTCAGGTCCTGGGATCTGCCTTGAAGCAGTCAGTCCAGAGGACAGCAGCTCTTCCAGAGGCATAGAGACCCAGAGGATGAAGCATAGAGGAGCAATGATACTCCAAAGGGAATTAACAGTGTACCAGGGCCTCCCTAATCTCTCATGGCTCTACAAACATTGATAAATATACTACATTTTGTGTTCCCAAGCCCAGTGCAAGCTCTAAACTTTATTCCCTAAGACAAGTGTTCTATCCTGCATCTCAGGTCATGATTCAATCCACCATCTGGGAAGTGTATTTATAAAAATAAGTATATACAAGTATATATATATATATATATATTTATATCTCCATACACACACACATATATATAAATGTGTATGTTGCTGCAGACATTCAACAGCTGCCCCCTGTACACACATGACCTCTCCTATATGTTCTCATTGCTCCCTTATGGGAAGTATTTTTTATGGGATAAAAAATGGTATCAAGGAACTGTTGGGCAGTAGGAAATTATCCTGGACTCTGCACAGTCCAATTAACACAACCAGTGCAGAAAAAGTGGTGATGTGAGGAAGTCTTGCACTTTCCAGTTGTGCCTCTCCAGGGCCTGGAATATTGTGGCTATTCCAGAGGGAAAATGAGAGGGTCTTTGTAGGCTTGGCTATCCCTGATCCATAATAAACAGACATAGGAGGAGGAGTGAGTTTGTTTTCCTGCCTAAACCCCTGAATTCAGCTCTCTGCGGCACCATGAGGGTGTCTGGGCACAGGTGAGAGGTGAAAAGGTCAGGCAGCAGGAATGGGTCAGTCTGGGAACACTGCTCTGATGATTTGGATTATTTCAGACCTAATTTATGCTCTGTTTCATATTGTACCCACTTAGGATGGATGATATTTCTGGGAAATGTCTCAGCAAGCAACTATTTCCAGATTTGCTGTGGGCAGCTGCAGATTTAGAAAGCTGATAAAAAAACATGGGAAGGTAAACTGAGGTTTTGTTACCCATGTTAACCCAAACAATCACATTGTTTCACAAATCAATGTAATTGTCACTGTAATTCCAGTTCCTAAGCTCTTACTGCAGTGGAATGGGTCTGGATCCCATTGCTGACATTTTGGAGATATTTAATATTTGCCCTGAAGCCCTCACTCTTGAAGTCATTCACTCAAAATAAAATAATAATTTTCCTTTAAAAATTAAAAAAAAAACAACAAACAACCAGAGAATAGTTTGAGAAGCTGAGTCAGTCTCAGGCTGCCTCATGAGTTTGTTGTCTGTCATGATTTTGGAATCCTTGGAGTTAGAAACAAGAAATTATCTCCTTCAGTAAGAGCCAAGTATCTCTCCCATTATCCAAATTGCAGACAAATCCTCTCATCTGCTCGGTGGGGTGGGAGAATCACTCACCACGGCCTTTCCATCACTCCCCAACCCTGAATTGTGCTGTGGCATTTGAGAGAGAGTGAAAAATGACACTCCTGCTTCCTTTACTCTGGGGACTTGAAAGTGGTGGCTGCATGATGAGGGATATTCTGAGACAAGGATGAGGCTCCTGTGACAGGTGACACACACAGGAGAGCCACGGGAGTGGTTCTCAAAGTAGAGCACAGCTAATCCACCTTCCCTCTCTTGTTTTTAGCAAAAATGGTTTATAACATTGATTCCTCCCCTCCTTTGCTGTGTTTTCAGTCACTGGGACACATTTCAGGATTTGGGAATGGTGGAGAAATGTTGGCCCAGGGATGTCCATGGGAACTTTGTCATTAGCTGTTATCAACCGAGACCAACAGTGCCTTTCCAGTCTGTGATTATGAAAAATGCCCCTTGTGATCAGCAAAAAAACCTAAAAAAACTCTTGCCATGGAAATGTCTGTTTATCTTCATGGCTGAAATTCAATGGTTTAACTCACACACACACTTGTGCACTGTGACTCAAAGAGTGCAAGCATCCTTCCTCTCCCTGGACTGGGATCCAGAGAAAGAGCTGGGGCTTTATTCTGAGGGGTTTTTTTCCATTTTTATATGTTCTTTTTCTCTCTTTCTCCCTGAGAGAACACTGAAATATTAATGTGGGGAGTCTGTGTTGGTGTGTGTTGCTACTCTGAGCCTTGTGACCCTCTGAGAGGTCATGTTGTGTCAACAGCAGAGATGGAAAAATGCACTTTATTTTTCTGGTTTATGTCTAATGAAAGTAGAGTGGTTCTCTTTGACTCCATTTAAAAAAATTACCACAAAATAGTAAATAGAAACCATTTGCAGACAGGATTAGAGGATTCCCTTGACAGTGTTTGTGTCAGTTCACAAGACTAATTTACTCCTTGACTGCAAACACAAACACCCTCCAGCAGATCGTCTTTTTTGCTTTCTTAATCACAAGAATGATTGACAAATGCTAAAACCCTTCTTCTCCCTTGCACAGTTTAAGATTTTTCCCCTCTGTGGCCTCCTAGCTCAGACTTTCCCTTTTTATTTCTTCCAGCTTCGGAAAGCAACACCTACAAGTTGATCCACAAAAAATAGTCAGAAGCAAAACTCTGGGAACTTGTTCTCTTCTGAGGGTTTGTTAAGATAAATCATCAGTCCCAGGCCAGGACCATTTTTGCAACACCCTCAACCTTTTTTTCCATCAGTTCTGTGCATGTTTCACCTCACAACAACCTCCAAGCACTGTCTTACATCTTGCTGAAAGGAAACCTTTTGAAGAATTCCCAGAACAACATATAAATGTCTTCCAGTTACAGGATAAGGTCTGTTCTATCACTTGTAACATGAAAACTTTCCATCACTGGGGGCTTTCACTGATTTCTGGGCTCTTCCAGCTCTTAGTCTTTCTATATATGTCCATCTATCTAGTTATATCCTATATCCCTTTCTAGAAATTGCAAGAGGAGAACAAAAAGCCAGAAATGCAGGTTGTGATTGGGAATGCCAGAGCCCAACAAGCCCTGATTTCCCAGATGAAGCCACATCAGAGCCTCTCCTCACTAACCCTCTGTCTCTTGGGCCACGAGCTACAGATAAGCTCAGGCTCTTCTCCATAGCCCTCTCTGAGAGATGCAGATGGGCTCAAAGCTGCTCTTTCCTGTCTCTGTTTTGTTGTTTTGTGTTTGTCTGGTGGTCACTGAACTGTCAGTCGAAGCTGTCATTGATGCCAGCTCTGCTTGGTTCTGCTCACAGGAATGAAAACCTGACTTCTACCATTGGAAATCAAAGTTCTGACAACCTTGTGTGTTACAGAAGTTTTGAAAAACAAATATTGGCCTCACCTATTTTCCTGCAATATGATTATAATTTCTTGGGTTTTTCCACAAACTTCAAGCCAAGTGAGAAGAAGGTGTGTTGGATTATTGGGCTGAAGAATTTTGCACAGAACCTTTGGAATGAAACTTAATCCAAGATACTAAGAGAAAAAACATTCCTTACACAGACTGCAACTGGTACATTTACATCCCAGGTTCAATTCAAATAATTTCTTATGGCAGGGATACTCCAGTTGTTTCTACAGATATTTTCAGCAGCATCAGCCAACATGGATATTGTGCCTTTCTCGATATCCTTGTATCCCTCTCACCCTTCCCCTACCTACACCTCAAAAGTTTCCATCCTACTCTATGATACACTTCTGTAAACCTAGTGTTTCTTGCTTGGATGCAGTTCTTGGCTGGTAGAGTGGATGTTAATGGATGTGGAAATTTTGAAGGTGCTGTAGATCACAGTGAAATTTGTGGATGTGACAGCCTGGTCAGAGAGCGACAAAACTAGATAAGTTTTCCCAGAATCAGCTTGTGAGACTTTAGGGAGTTGAAGATAAACAATGATAGCTTGTTATTATAAAAAATCAGCAGGTGTTGTTTTTGTACTCTCTGTTTTCTTGTTTTTCTCAAAGATTGCTAATAAGAAAGGTGTTTTGTTAATTAGCCAATCAGATGAAATGTATTGATTAATTGAGCAATGAGGTCTATCTGTATTGGAACACATACAAAAAGGAGATCCCAAAGTAAAGCTATGCTATGCTGTGCAAACCAGCCTTCTGGTAAGTCTGTGTCATTTCTTACTCAACAGTGACAGAAATTAATCTAGGAGTGGGGAAGTTGTGCTGCATGGAATGATGAGCGCAGTTGTCTGAAGAGGTTTCTGTAGCAGTTTATGAGTCTCTGTCTTGTGGGCAATCTGCATTGGGAGTGGTCTGGCTGATGGAATCATGCAATTATAGGCATTTAGGTTGGAAAAGATCTCTTGGATCATTGAGTCCAACCGTCCAAAGTCCACCTATAAATGATGTCCCTGCATGGCACCACCACATCTGTCAAATCCCTCCAGAATTGGTTGATGGGACAATATTTTGGTCCATCCCATGGCCACAAAGCTGCAGAGCTGGTCAAGTTCTGGCTGCCCAGCCATGTATGCTATGAGCCCCCACCAGGGATTCAACAAGAAGGATTTTATAGATCTGGAAAGTCAGACCCTGACAGGACCCCAGGACCCTGTCAGGATCACTTTCCTTCCCTATCCCAATTGGGTCTGTCTGTAGGACAGACCTGAAAGTGGTTGTTATCTTTTGGAAAGTGCCCTGCATCAAGATGAGTCCTCAGCTTTTTTGAGGACTATTTTTGTGCCACTCATCTGTTTAATCAGTTTTTTTGTCCTTAAACAAAAGCAGCAAATAGGTTTTGAGAGCCCTATAATACATGATTTAAAAATGACCCAGTAACCCCCCCAAAAAAGAGAAAAAAACCCAAAACCTCAAGAGTTTCCTTACAAGGGATCAAAGGAGGATAAAAGGCCATTCTGGAGCCCAGAAGATTTCTTAAATCCAAAGCAAATTAATTAACAACAGCTCCGTGTGGGCAACCACATTTACAGATGAAAAGTGTGTTTAATGCATTCTCTCAAACCCTTTTTGAGTATGTTTCAGTCATCTTGGCAAGCAGCATTCCAACGTGCTAACATCCTGGCCAGCATGAGCCAGGCCCTCAGGGCTTCTGCTTAGGAAACAGTTCCAATCCAGCACTTCCCAGTATTGACCAAGAGGAAAAAATTCTGAATTTTGGGTTTCTTTCACATTGGCAACAGGTTTTTGTGTGTCTTGATAAATCTTGGTAAAACCAGTAGAGGTTAATTGAGAAAGAACAGTTATTAATACATTTGAAAAAACAGATTAAAAAAAATAAAAGGAAAATAAAACCCCCAAATCTTTCTTTTCAAGTTTAGGTAAAGCTGTTTTACCTTTTCTGAATTGTCCATATTGTTGTCTTACTAACTAAAGCTTCCATAAAATCTTATTTTATTTTTCCTGTACAGCATAAGCCCTTTCCATAAGAAAAGCCCTGAAATTGAGCAAGTCACAGGTTTTCGTTTCCATGTTTGAAAAACCCAGTATTTAATGGCAGAGCCCAACTCAGTGCGATGAGCCATGTCCCTCACCCTCAGCTATAGATATGAATTAGTATTCTGCTTTTCCATCCTGCAACTGCATCAAAGGTAACTGAGCAAGGTTTAATTAAAATTCTAAATACTTCTTTATATTCCAGCAAAGCAGAACAAATCCCCAGCTTTGCTCCTCTTTGGAATGACAACTGGAGAATAAATATTCATCTCCAGCGTGATGGCTGAGCCAGTGTTTGGCCAGTGGGCTCAATGGGTTCCCAGAAAACATGCAATCCAGAGCAGTATAAAATTAGTTGGAAGGACCCTCACTGCTGTCTCCTGACTGGTCATATGAAAAATTGGATTAAAAGATTAACTTTGTTTGGAATTATGGTATCTTACAGGATGAATTTCCTGATAGGAAGTGGATATTTTTTCCTTAGAGTGGGAATCATCAATGCTGAGCACTCCAGGAGATCTATGAACAGCTACTTCAACCCTGAACGTATTTGTATCTTGACCTTTTACATGTTTAAGTCACCTGGCTGCAAACATAAACACACAAACCCCTAAAGATCCTGTTCCTGTAGAGTAGATGTTCATAAATATCTGCTCTCGTTCACAAGAGGATTTTCTATGTGGAAAAAGTACAAGATTGCTTCCCTGGTTTTGAGAATTTTGTTTCTCATCACCAGAGACCAGATTTGGTCTAATTTAAGACTCTCGTTTTTTTCCACAGTCCCTGCTTTGTGGTGGTGAGTGTTTTGTTTTTTGACAGCTTTGCAGTACAAAATTGTTCCCTCAGAGCTTTTCTGATCAGCACTACCACACCCAGCCACAAGCACAGCCCTCCCTGCCCAGAAGGTGCTGGAAGACACACAGGGATTTGCTCTACTTACCAAGAGGCATTACTACAAAAAATGGGAGCCAGCAGAGAACGAAGCATCCCACAACTATTCCCAGAGTCTTGGCAGCTTTCTTTTCCCTGGAGAACTTGAGCAGGCGCACAGAGAAGTGGTGCTTGCTCTTGGGGTTGGATGCAGAGCCACTCGAACCAGGTATGTTTTTGCGGTGGATGCGGAGGGTCACCTCCTCGGAATGGGATTTCTCTGTCTTCAGCCCAGAGGTCAGCCCTTTGTTTTCCCTTTTGGCCACCACGTAGACCCGGCAGTACATCACCAGGATGATGATCAGGGGGAGGTAGAAGGAGCCTAGCGCCGAGAACAAGACATAGCCAGGCTCCTCAGTGATCTGGCAGATAGTCTCATCCTCCGGGGCTGGCTCCTTCCAGCCGAAAAGGGGCCCAATAGAGATGACCAGGGACAGTGCCCAGACACACAGCAGGGCCAGGAGGCCCCTCCTCTCTGTCACTATGCTGGGGTACCTCAGTGGGTAGCTCACCCCGATGTATCGGTCGATGGAGATGATACAGAGGCTCATGATGGAAGCAGTGCAGCAAAGCACATCAACAGCTGCCCAGATGTTGCAGAAGATCCTCCCAAAGACCCAGTAGCCCAAAATCTCCATGGTAGCTGAGAAGGGCAGGACAGTAGAAGTCAGGAGGAGGTCAGCTACAGCCAGGTTGATGATGTAATAGTGGGTGACACTCTGGAGGTGTCTGTGGCAGGCTACGGACAGGATAACCAGGATATTACCCAAAACCCCAAAAACAATCAGCCCCCCTAGAATAACACCCAGTAAGATGGCCTTGGAAATGTTCACGGGCTCCACAGAATGGGTGCAGTTGGAGCACTCCGAGGAGTTTCCAGGGAGGAAAGCCATGGCTGGTAATGTCCATGTGACACTGCTGAACTTCACCCCCTTTCCAGGCAGGAACAGTGACAAGATCAGGAAGGTCCTATAGGCAACATTTGCTTAGCCTTGCTGGAGAAAAGAGTTTTGAAGAATGTTTTAGGACTGCAGCACCAGCAGCAATGAGAAAGATCCAGAAACATATTAGAAAACCTACCTTTGCTCCTAAGCTTTCATAAGAATAACACGGTTGATACTTACCAGTTCCAAGTCAAATTTAACTCCTGCATTTTCCTTGGGGTGCACAACTGGGGCTACACAAACCTGAGACTGTTTGTCCTACTTTCCAGGGTTATGTGATAAGAAATACTGGAGCTGCAGGTTAAAATAATTTCTGTCTTTTGGGGAAGACTGTATTTAAGGAAAGTAAATATTCCAAAGGGTCTCCAATTTAGCTTCTCCTGAGAGGAAATCACTGATGCTTTAAATTGCCTGGTGTTAGTCCTGATTCTGCCTTAAAATTGGCTTAGAAACCTGACTGGGTGGAGGTTCCTGCTATGTCTGCTCAGCAATTTTGTTTGAGATACCCATCATTCCCCATCCTCAGGGTTTAGGCTGTCTGTCAGAGCTTTCCATATGTGGAGCACTCATGAGTCGAGGTCCTGGGCTGCAAATTAAAGCTCATATACATCAGCTCCTGGCTTGCTCTGAGGGGAAGAGTGGAGTTTGCCGTGTGCACAGGGCCATGCTCTTGTGCTCTCTGCAGATCCTCACCCCCCTGGAGAAGACAAAAACACGAACAATGCGATTCCCAGAAGCCACACTCGCTGCTAAGGTTCCCATATAAGAATAGAGCAGGAGGCTATTTTAGGGTGCTTTCCTCCCGCTGGTTCCAGCCAGTGGAACCAATCTTTTCCAGCCCAGCATTGTTTAGCAGTAACTGAGAGATCCAAGTGGGTTTTCCTGCCTGAATTTTCCCTTCTTTTTGGGGCTAGGCATCAATCCTAATTACTAGCTCACCTGCAGAGACCAGTTCTAGGAAAGACAGAATCCTGCAGGACACCATTCAGGACTATACAAACTGTGCAGCAGATTTAGAAGCTCAGAATTTAATCTCAGGTTTCTTTATTAAGCGAGATCTTTCCCCACTAAAGTGTTAGTCCAGCTGAGCTGCCCATTTTGAAAATCTATAAGGAAAAGGAACTCCAAAGCCAAGCAGAAGATGTTGCAAGGAGCAAGCCTCCTAGTGAGTGACACAACATTTCAGAGTATCTGGAAGCCAAGCTCAGCCTTTGCTGACTAAATATGGAGAAAAGGTACCTCAGATGGAAAAGTGAGGATTAGCCTGGGCCCTGCGACCTGGGGGACACGGAGAGGAGAGCTGCAAGTGGGAGCTGCAAAACCTTTCCCCAACACCTCCATGTGGATATAGAATTTCCATCCCAAATATTAATTAGAGGTGAAAAACCACCACTAAGACTGTGGCTGTAAAACCCTAGATGACGAAGGACTCTCTAAGTGTCCTTTGGGATGAGTCCCTCAGATCACACTTTAAGCAGCAACAACTGTCCCATTTCCAAACCTTCACACTGAACTTTCCTGCAGGCAAAAGCATTTCAAAGTCTGAAGCCCCAGAATTCCCAGTTCACAGGCAGGG
This sequence comes from Peucedramus taeniatus, assembly GCA_013400575.1. Lineage (NCBI taxonomy): Eukaryota > Metazoa > Chordata > Aves > Passeriformes > Fringillidae > Peucedramus > Peucedramus taeniatus. Next base: position 272,471 of record WBNO01016651.1, read on the forward strand.
AGGAGGGGGAAGGGGGAGATGGATAGGTATCACACTGTGGGAATTTTACTTCAGTACACTAAAATGAAATTTGATCTTATTTTCTTTCCCAGATGGAACAAGTTGAGAAATAATCCCAAGGAAGAAAAGGACAGATTATATAAATACAAACATGAAAAGTGAGTGTTGCATTGAGCATCTCTGAGCATTATAATTGTGGTTATTACCAAATAATGCCCAGCCTGTGGAGATACCTGATGCTGGAAAGAGTAGACCCCAAGCTGCTGTGCCTGCCCCACACCCACCTCTTCAGTCTCCAGAAGGCAGCACAGCTCCTGTGAGCATCTGGGAAGGAGATTCTCAGCACAGCAGGCTCCTCTTTCATTCAGGGATGGGGCTCCGTGCCTGGAAATCCTGTGCTTTGCTCCCTTTATTGCCCCACTGGTATTTCAGCAGCTGGCAGTGGGGCTGATTCCCTGTATCCCGCGGCAGTGAGGGGCTGGCTCCAGGCTCCCTGGAGGGATCCGTGCCCTGTTCAGAGCTCAGCTCCACACTGGCAAGGAGCAGCAGGAACTTTGCTGCTCTGCTATGTAGCAGAGCAGTAGTCTTACCATTACCGTAATTCACTGCCACTCCCGTATTGCCCAGAAAGAAAGAGCACTCTCAAGTGTGGTTTTAAATCTTTTTTTTTTTTTTTCCGCTCAAACTCCTGCAGAGACCAGAGAGTGAAAGGCAGATAAAAAGCTCCCGTTCATGAGTTAATACGAAATTTTTGAGCTCTAAAAAGAAAATTTCCTGCAGGACAAACAGAACAAGGAGATGAAGACAGGACACACTGCCTGGGAATTCTGCATGGTGGGACAAAGCACAGCTGACTGGAGATGGGGGTTTAAGGAGAAAATTACTCCAGCAGAATGTGCTGTTGAAGGGAGGTTGATTTTTCACATGGATTTTAATTGCAGTTTAAAAAAAATTGTCCAAAGTCCTCAAGGAAGAACAGATACAAAAGTGATGTCCTGAAGTGAAGGGGACACAGAGTTGGATTTCATAGCCAAAGGCCAGCAAACCCTGTAGCCACAAGGAAGTAGATGAACCATGTGCCTGTTCTTGCATGACAGACTCTCCACCTCCTCCTGGACAGTAACTTTGAGAGGGAAAGTTTGGGGTTTTGGGTTCAAGAGTTTCACAGACAGAGGCAAATTTGAGTGGTGCTCGGATTCCCCCAGGAGAATACTGAAAGCAGATCTGCGCTTGTCAGCAGCCCTGATCACTGGTCCAACAAATTCAGAGTGCTTGCTTGCTTCTGGGATAGCCATTGCTACTGGAGGAAAAATTTAAAAAGGAGCTCCCAGGAATGTGCAATTTGTGCAGGTTGGGCAAAGTTTGGGACCGTTTAGTCACCCTTGTGGCAGCTTCAGCTACACCATCATTTGCTGTTTGAGAGTAAAAAAACCCCATGAGAAGAAACGGCAAAGTGAGGGGGCAAAAAAAAAGAATAAAAAAGAAAAGAATTCAAACTGATTTTGAGGAACTTGCAAGCTGCAAAAATGAGGTGCTTCCTAAATGCTCAACTGCTGTTTCTGCACAGTTTTCTTGCCACATGAGGTGCCTGTTCTGTTGTTCACCTACAGAAAGTAGATGGTTTTTGGAGGCTGCTTGGAGGTCTTGTCCTTCCCTGAGTAACAAAAGGTGCTGAAAGAGAGCAAACCCTAAATGGATGAAGGGAATCCTGAGTTACTAAAGACGCTTAAAGGTTGTGATTCAGCCGGTTTATTTTCGATGCCTGTCTTCAGATAAGGCAACTCTGTTTCCATTGATTCATTGGGAAATGAGTCTAAATGACTGAGGGGAGGGAAAGGACCTGAACTCCACTCTGGGTTTTGTTTCTACTGGTACATAGACCTTGCCATACTGGTGGCGTATTCCAGGCTCTTAAGTGCACCATGGAAATAAATACACTTATATTCATGGCTTTAGTCATTAATATACTCAATATATCAGCTCATCTGTGAGTAATACCATTGTTAGGGGACATCTTTCCGGAGTGGAAGGAAGCAAAAGGAAGCAACTGCAGATTTTGTCCTAAAATCCTCAGAGAAAAATGAATTTATGGCAGTGAAGAGCTCACATACCTGGAGACCATCAAAAGCTTGAGGTCAGTGCAGAGTGTTCCCAGGCAGGGACAGACAGGGCAGGATTAGTGTCACATCAGCTTTGGTCAAGCAATCTTTGTGCTTGGCTCTGGCAAGATGTGCTGGAATTGCCTGTGTCCAGTGTAAAAGTTTTGGATTAATCAAAGTTTGGGAGAAAGCAGTGAGAGGGATGCAAGCCTAGAAAACAAAAGGAGGAGCTATTTAATCTCAAACTTTGCATGTCTAAAGACAGATAAAAGCCTGTCCATGGGGGTTCTGAGTATCCACCACTGGAATTTTGTATGAACATATTAGGCAAGGATCCATGACAGGATTTTACTCGGCTTTCATCCTCTGTTGAGAAAGGATGAACTGTCCCTGGTGTTCACAGTGCCAATGAATGGTTTGGGTTGGAAGGGACATTTAAAATCATCTAATTCCAATCCAAAGTTTTATGCCACCCAAAATGGTTTTCCAGACAGAGGCAGGTCTCTGAGTCATGTAAGGAAGCAACAAAGTCCTGGATGAGCTCTTTGTTCCTGTGGGAGGATGGAATGTAGGAGAATAGAGAAAGTGCTGAAGGCAATCTCACCCCTAAGGAGCTGCAGCTGTACTGATTACCAAGATAGGTTACAGCTATGTCCAGTTAAGGTCTGCCCTTAATGGGTCACAGCTGTAGCCAGTAAGGATGGGGGTTAGAAGAATGGGTTAGGTGCTTGAGAAGGTGGTTGGAGTTTGCTGGCTGTGAGGAGGAAGGGTCAGGTGGTCGTGAGAGGAGCAGTAAGGGCTGGGATGTACTGTGAGGAATAGTAAGGGATAGGTGGCTGTGCCAGGGACAGGGAGGAGTCAGCTGGCCATGAAGAAAGAAAGAAGGAGTCAGCATGATGAGGAGCTGCCCATGAGAGATCACCGACAAGGTATGAAAGCTTTACAATATGATAATGACATGTTCTATCTATGATCTTTGGCAGGTCTGTTTCTGGGTGTATCTTTATCTGTAACATGGAGGAAATAATGCTTTTGTCCTCTTTCTCTTATTCATTTGGATTTCAATCCTTCTGAGTAGCATTTGTACCTGACTCTGCCCAGGCAGCATCCACAAACCAGATCCTGTGCTTTCTGTGTTGTCAATTATACTCATTAACATGAGAGGGTCCCTAGAGAGAGCTCCTGGCAATCCACAGCTGCTCAGCTCTTTCTGAGCTAAAAAACAGAGCCTTAAACCCTGACTGTTAGGCAGCAATTGTGTTTTCATTACAAATATCTCATCAAAAGGCCTGAATTCCACTGTTTGTATGTCTGAAGGCATTTGATGAAGTGTCATTTGTAATCTGCTCAGCTCAGTGCCAGACCATGCAGGCAGCTGGACCGGGAGTGGAGGAACTTCTCTGAAGTGCTCCAGGCCCTTGAAATTATTATTTACTTTACTTATTTCACTTACAAGAAGTGAAAAGGGTTGTTTTGATGAATCATCCTCAGATTTTACCAAGGGTTTGACTTCTGCTTGGATAATAAAGAAGACCCACCCAAGGGCAAGAGATGTTAAATGTTGTCTATTAAACTTGAAGCTGGGCTTGTTCCACTGTCATTTAGGACTAGGATAGCCTGAAGCTTTTAGCATGGCTGAGTTGAAGATAAACTGGAAAATTCTGAGTGTTTAGAAAGAAAAAAACCCAACCTAGCATAGGGACTCAGAGTGAGCATGCAAAATGTTGATTTAAAAAAATGTTGGAAATAAAAGAAGACTGAAATTTTCAAACTAGGTAGATGTGTCTGTGATCTCATACTTAATTTTAAGATGTCCAAGTATTAGAGGTTTCTTTGTCTTGGGATTCATAGGGACTTTTTCACCATGTTCCTGAATCACTTAAGCACAGGCTGGCTAAACAAGATCCATGCTTTTGCATAAATCAAGGCAGCCTCATTAAAACCTCAGGGTACCTTAATTCTCCACAGATGAAATTTTGGGCCACTGGATTTTGTGTACAGTTGCATGTCTGAGAGGAGCTGTTAAATGTTTATTTCTATTTAACTCACAACAAATTTCCTGGTTTGATTTATTACCTGGATGATCTGATAAAATCTGACCACATATGGAGGACAGTGCTCTTCTGTAGCCTCAGAAAGACTGGTTTTACCTAGTGCTGAAATAAATCTACCCAGAGATGAGTGCTTGCCTCAGTTTTTATCCCTCCTATGTCTTGCTGCATCCTTTCCTATGCTGGCACTGCTGTTTCCCTCGGGTGAAAGTTCACACCACTCTTCTGAGCTTTAGCTCAACATTCATCTTTAATATGTAAAAAAGTTGGGGGAAATTGAAGATGTGTCTAAATCATGCCTTCTTGGACTCATTTAAATCCTTCCTTCACTCTTTTATCTGCTGCCTGCTTTCTTCTGTGAGAAGCCACGAGATCCAATGCACTGGAGCACCTCCTTCATCCCACTGACTTGATTTCATCACCAAAGCATCTCCCTTCATCTCCCTTTCCCATTCCAACTTTTGGCAAGGCGGAGACCCCCTTAGGGCAGGAGCTCTGACTGTATGTCCTGCGTGGCTCTGTGTGTCACACTGAGCATGCCAGGCCAGAAAAATTCCAAGACATCAAAGCTGGCCAGAAGTGCAGCAATCCTTTCAGAAACTGGGCATCTGCAGTAATGCATGGTCTGTAGGAAAAACTTTTTTTAAAAAATAAAAAAATGGAACATTAGGCAGCAAATACAATTTTTTTTTTTACAATTCCGTACCTGTATGAAGGGTAATGTAAGACACTGTGAGAGACAAGGAAGAGAAGCAGGAAGCCCTTAAGAAAGGAATCAGTCAGGAAAGACGGGCAGCATCCTTATGTTCCATCTAGGGAAATTCAGCTAGGAAAGCTCTCGCTGGAATGAGTTCACACTTCAGTGAGTCAGTGCCAGAGAAACCCCTGTTTCCATTAGTGCAGTGCCATCTCTCACAGGAGGGAAGTTACCCATTGCCTGTGCTGCTTTCCTGCGCTTCTTTTGTCCTAAAGGAATTGAAAGCTTTGTGTTGGTACCTGGCCATTGCTAAGGAGTAGCAGTAGAAGCAGGAATTCTCTCTTTAAAGACCTCAAATTGGCCTGTGTGCCCTTCCTGACCTCTGGCAAAATATTCTTATCAAAATCACAGAATCACTGAGGGTTAAAAAGACCTCTGGGACCATTGAGTCAAAAACCTGTGACCAAACCCCGCCTTGTTGCCAGCCCAGAGTAGAGAGTGCCACATCTAGGCCTTCCTTGAACTCCTCCAGGGATGGGGACTCCAAACCTTCCTGGGCAGCCCCTTTCAAGAGCCTTTTTTTAATGAGGGAGGGTAAATCCCCTTTGTTATAACTACTGAACTTCCAGATTTCATCTTCACCCCACACAAGAGCAGAAGGAAAAGCTCTCTCCAAAAGAGAAACATATCAGTTCTCCAACTTCAGGATTACACCAATGTTCCCATGCAAGCTGAGTCTTGCCTTTATTCCAGGTCCAGAAATGCAAACCCAAAAAGCTCTGGACAAAAGCTTCTGCTTGACAAAAACTGTTCAAACAAGCACATCACTGCATAGGAATTCACTTTCCATATTTCATTGAGCTGAAAACGTTCTGAGAGCTGTAATTCACTCTCTACTTCCATTCCCCTTTGGAGCATCACTGCCACACACTGCACTGCATGGACTCACGACTAATTCTAAGCAGATGGACCTGATTTCAGTTGTGGGTGTTTTTTGTTTTTTTTTTTTTTTNGCCAGCTCCTCTATTTCAGTGCCAGCAAGAAAGCCAGCCACACTGGAAAACATCCTCCTTTCACTTCTATACAAGGCAAACCAAAGCATTTCTGCTGGGGCATCTCTTTTTCTCTTTTTTGGCCCCTGTAAACTAAATGGATGCTTTCAGCCAGAAGCATAGCCTTCACTTTAGGGCAGTGTTCAGCTGGTTCCCAAGCTTTTCTGCTGTCTCTCATTGAGCAAACACTGGACTCCTATTTCCATGCTGAAAAAAGGTTTCCTGGCACTCACTGCATTCTGTAGGATTGAGCTCTTAAGGGCAGACAGGTCTGGGAAGTTCCTACTACACTGAGCTGAGAAGTCAAAGCACAGACAGCAGAGTAGATCCAAACATTTGTGTTGGAAAGGAGGTTTTCTAGGGAAATTGCCAGGTTGGACAAATTAAAACAATAATGCCAGCAAAATCAATGTGGAGAAGTTTCAAAATGGAGAAGAACAAGATAACTTCTCTGCAGCCCAAGCAGTTTGAAATAAACATGGCTGAAATAAAAGTAAAACTTTTTAGTACAACTAAAGGAAATGTTTAAGCTTATACAGCTTATTTTCTTCTATGAATGATTCCTTAAAACTCTTTGAATTTTGGGTTTTTTTGGCCACCTGGCTCTGGGGTTTGTGATGTGCAAGTTCCACACACTGAGGAAGAACAAACACCTCCTACTGCTCCCTGCATTGAAGGCAGAAGGGGGTACAGCTGCCACCAAAGCGCTGCATCCTGTATATACACGTCTGTATTGACACCTCTGCCGTGTCATGGTTTGAATTATTTTAATTTTCTGAGTGTGGTATAAGCACAGAAACCCACTCGTTTAGCCTAGAAAATGTATCCTGCTCTTTGGGCTGGAATTTTCCATTTGTGCTCCAGCACCAGGATAGGAGTGCACATCATCCCAAACCTGCTGGGCTTTCACTGCTCACTTGTTTATATTCAAATACTCTTGATTAATTTTTCTTGTTTGCAGGAGTTGCAGAGTTTCTGGAATAACTCTCGGCCTCTGATTTTTAAGACGAGGTCAAATTTCGAGGGATAAAGATCTGGGGAACTGATGCTGAAATGCACAGTTGCCTTAATTTAAGCTTATATTTTGAAACTGTAAAAGTCACACCCATCACTCATCTCTCTTGTGCTTTGCAGGAAAATAACAAATGTCATAAAACACTGGAGGCAGCTCCTGCTTTGGAATATCAGAGACTCCTCAATATTAAGATAAACAGCCCCTATGAAACAAAATCTGACTGGGGGGAACCTGAGACTCAGAGATTTAACAATGTCTTCCATGAGCACAAAATTGACCCCAGACATTCCAAATAACCTCCTGCTCTGCCCCCTTGGCTTTTCCATTCTTGTTAGTGCCACATATGTGAGCCAGCTGTAAAGCTTCCACTGCTTTGGGTTCTCATCAAGACTCAGAGCTGGTCTGCCCAGAATAATGACCCTGTCACAGTCAACCGTGGTGTCTTTAAATTCAGTGTGGTGACTCCTGGCAAGGTACAAGGGACACTTGCCGCTGGAATTACTCCTTGGATATGTTCCTGTATTTGTTTCTCCCCATATGCTACAGCATATTTCACGAATATGACACTTATTTGTGATCGAGGTAAAAATAGCGCAGGAGTATGGGAAGAAAAGGATGAATCATAACATGAATCATGGAGTGGTTTGGGTAGGAAACAGCCTTCAGAGTGATCTATTCCTACCCCCATGTCATGGGCAGGGACACCTCCCCCTATCTCAGGTTGCTCCGAGCCCTGTCCAGCCTGGCCTTGGACACTTCCAGGGATCCAGGGGCAGCCACAGCTGCTCTGAGAATTCCATTCCAGTCTCTCACCATCCTCACAGGGAGGAATTTTTCCCCAGTATCTCATCCATCTCTGCCCTCTGGCAGTGGGAAGCTCCTTGTTCTCTAATTCCCTTGTCCCCAGCCCCTTTCCAGATCTCCTGGAGCCCCTTTAGGCACAGGAAAGGGATAGTTTCTGTGAGTGTTCACTCAGGCTGAGGATTTGCTGACTTATACCATGTAATGTGGTATATTGGGAATGTCTTTGTTTTAAACAAAGTTGCTGCCTTGCTTTTAGCTCCATTTTAAATCTTTAAAACCAGCTGCTCAATTGTGGTCAGCATAAATTTCACTGTAACTCCATTGGGAAAAGAAAAAAAGCACAAAATGAGAAATAATTAAAATCCTTCTAATGTGTTAAAGGAGGGTGTGTGTGGGGGAGTGGAATATCAGTGTGAACTCTTCCAGGTTTCAGATGAATTTTGCTATTTGGTGCAAATGAGAAGCTGTCTTTAACAAATTCATTAGAGGTCCTGGTGATCCATGAATTCCCTTGTGCTGTGTGACTGCAGTGCCTGGGTGTGGGAAACAAGGAGCTCTGACTCATCATGTGTTCCCCACTGCCTACAAACCATCCAAAGCCCATGGAAAGCAGCAGCATAAAAAAATCAGGATTTTTTTTTTTTTTTTGTCCAAAGAACAATCTTAATGGATGCATCATCAAAAACAGGACGCTTGCTGTTTAATTCATAAAAACCTCAGATGGAGAACATCTCCCAGCTCTGCTTGCAGCATTATTCCCTTTGGCTTAATCTTGATTTTGCTGATGTTTATAAAGCATTGCAAGAGGCAAGAGTTCGACTCCCATCTAAAATAAGGCATTTCTCTTTATTTCTTGGTTCTGTGTCCCCAAGAGGGTGCCAGCCTCCTGAAATTACAAACAGCGAACGATGCCTCCCATAGCCAACCTGCCACCACCACCAACTAAGGCTGATTTGAGAGTCCCAAGTGCATGCTGCAAGCTGACATCAGGAACCTGGGCTGGTGAGTTTGGTTTCCCAGGGATAAGGGCTGGCATAGGGGCTCAGGGGCCAGTGGGCCCAAGTCCCTCTTGGCTTCCTGAAGTTCTGAACGGCAAAAGATGGCCTTGGGCACACATAGAGGCAAAACTGTTAATTTCCTTGGAAATGAAAGGCTGGCACCCCTTTGTTTAAGAGGCAGGTGAAGGGCTGTGTAAGGGAGGGAACTCCCCACAGGTCTTTCTTCATCTAACCCCCCTACTCCAAGGTGTAGCAGTCCCCTGTTTGACCTTCTGCTTTCAGAAGGTTGCCCAGGCAAACCTGCATAGGGAGCTTCTAATCCAGAGGGGCTAACAGAGGTATCC
>WBNO01016652.1:0-28506 GCA_013400575.1 Peucedramus taeniatus
CATGTCAGCAAAAGAATCAAGTTTGTTCAGGATTATTTGAAATTTGGTCCACTCAGTGTGAAAATCTAAACACATTAAAAGATTCAACTGTAGGGGAAATGAGCAGTCCTAATATATACAGGACCTAAGGAGCCCTGAAGATAAAAACTTGAATTACACTGTCTAAGTTTTAAAGAACTTCTTTTAGAAAAATCTTAATTCTTTAAAATATTTTTTTTAAGCAAAGGCTTTAGCACTATTCACATTCTTCAATAGAGGGTTCATAGGGCACTTTTACTGACAAATAGCCTTTAAGGACTTTTTTGAATATTACCCTCACAGTGTTCTTAAATTTGACTGTCTTAAAATAGTCAAGTAAGGTGGATAACTCTGTCAATGTGTTTTCAATTGCAGATCATGGCACTTTCATCAAACAATTTTGGAGAGATAACTTTTAATTACAGTAATAAGAACCACATGGGCAATGATTGATGCAAACCTGATGTGTTCTCTTACTTTATTAATCTTTTTAATTAGAGACAAAAGAAAGCTTTATCTTTAGAGAAGAGATGAGATGTGATGTTCTGTTGCACTTTTGTAACTTAAAATAATTTAATTGCTTACCAGAAGTTTTTTGCTTGGATGCAAATGGCAAGAGGAATTTGCACATTTTCTCTTCCAGTTTGCTTACCTTCAGCACTGTGTGCTGCCCCATATGGCACCAGACTGCTGAGAGTATGGAACTCTTCCCTTAGTTTTACTTCGATTCTACAAATTTCTTACGAGCGGAGTTTACAAACTCAATTAGAGAGGAAGAAAATGAGACAGTTAAACACCACCATACATCAGAGCAGTTGATTGCCAAAGGGTAGCTTGTGTGAGATGTTGAGAAATACCTATGAGATATCTTGTTCTTTAACTCTCCTTAGCTTTAGGAGCTGAGACATTTTAGCATCTCTTAGGTCCACTGTGGCTATGGTTTGAAACGTTGTAGTTTAAAATGGTGTGAAAGGCACGAAAACGAGATGATGTTGATTCAGGTGCTAATGCAGGTCTTTGAAAGAGACACTGTGAATATTTTACCTGAACTGGTTTAAAGGCTTCACTTGCCTTGAGTATACTGAAGGTTAGATTCAGTTCCCTCTCTGGCTTGAGATACTTTGCAAACTTACAGGTAAGGTTTAGTTTGCACATGTTTGCCTGGGTTTTTTGTCATGCAAGTACTTTGAGTAAGATTAATGGCTGTGGTGGAAAAATAGCACAGAATCTTTTCCTACTTACTATGGTTCAAATTCTTTCATATTATGTAATGCCCATAGTGTACCAAGTGAGTTACTAACAAGTAAAGGCAAGGTTTCTGCTCTAGAAGGTTCATAGTCTAACTAAAAATATGACATCTCAGGGCTTTACAGAGAGGCATGAAGACAATGAAATTTCTGGACAGGGAGGGAACAGAAAGCTCGTGCACATAGGATGTCAAAGGCAAAGCCAGTCTGTGATACCTGTATTTTGTGGTTCATATAAGAAACCTGTAAATTAACCTATATCAGCACAGGAATTGGTGACACTTCACAGAATGTTCTGCAAACTAACAATGAAAGAACAGCACAGGCTTTTGGAGACCTGAAGTTCTGTAAGCTCCCTGCCCTGCTTCAGCAATAGCATATAAATAGCACAGATTCCAGCCAGTGCTGTGGCTTGGAGTCTGTGCTCACATGTGAGGATGCTGACTTTGGGGCTGATCCAAACGCCTTTGAAGTCAGTGGAAGACTTTCAACTTCAGTGAGTGAACTGCGGAGGTGTTTTGTGGTGCTTTCTTGTGCCAGCCAATTTAGAAATGTCAGTGGGAACAGAGAAAGGGAGAAGTTCAGTTTCCTGTACCAGCTCAAGGAAGGTAAAAGGAATTGGTTTTTTAATTGCTATTATTTTTTTTAAAACATTCATCAAAATATGTTTGTGCCTGTCACCTCATAAAATGGACTGGGTTTGTAATAGGTGATGGTAATGAAGAGAGAATGGCAGTTTCTTAGAGTGGCCTCACTGTGAATCTTTGTTTGTGTGGTATAAGTGGGTGCACATCTCACCATTTATAGAAATGTTAAGTTAGATGTGGTCTGTTTTAAAGCCATTCCAGACAACTTTTAAGCAGACATACTAGCACTCAATGCCAGTCAAACTGTGACCTTGTCTGCAAATTAGTTCCCTGATTGCTTAAGTGGTGATACTTGCACCACAGAACTAGAAAATTTAGGCCTAAAAAAAAAAATTAGGCTTGCATTAGACATACTAAGAAAATAGTTGTTTTAGTCAAGCTCATTCATCCATCCTGGGTCTGGAGATACAGTAACTCTCTAGAATCCCCCTCTAATGTAGCAAGGGTGGCAGGAGAGGGTTGAAGTGCTCAGAAAGCTTTCATTTGTTTCAAACTGTCACACTCGTTTTGAGGATGTATGGTGAAAGCGTGGAAGAAATATTGCATTTTGGGATTCCTAGAAAGGTGCATTGGCATATATTCCTACACACGTTTGTCATATCTAAATTATTGTGCAGTTGAATTTAGTAATAATGACCATGAATTAACCATCTGTCAAAGATAAGGAATATTTACTTTAACCCTCACACTGCCACACATGCCTTTATCTGGTGCCCACAGCATTCCTTTGGTTGCCAAAGTGGAAGTGTGTCCATAGACCAAAAGTTAACCTGGAGGAGTGGGGATACATTCCCTGCCACTTTCTAAGAAATAATTATCATTTTGCTCATTTGTTTCAGCCAAACTTTAGCTATTTCAGAATTGTTCCTGCAGATTGTTTTAATTTTTAAAAAGAATGACTGCTTCATGCTGCAAATGCATTTCAGCTTTAAAGACTTTGGATCTTTTAAAATTATCTTTGACGTTACCTGAAAAGAGGTGTACATTGCATAGAGGACTCAAAACTGAAAACTATTGGATTTTCTACTTAAATTGTCCTCCAATTCCACTTCAGTCCATCTTCTAAATGAGGCCATGTATATCTTTAATAATGTTGTACTACTGTATCTTCAGAGTTCAGAGTAGTTCAGAGGCCACTTGCCAAACTTACTTCCTTGCTGTGTATTTCACCTGTAAAAAAACAGATTGAATTCTCAACATCCAGACCAAAGCTTATAAAGAAATAAATGTAACAAATAATTTAGAAAGTTATCAGGCTAACTGGTGTACATCTGTGTGATGGAATTATTTTGGTTTGTTTTTCCCTCCTTGGATTGAACTGGTTTCTGAGATCTGTCCTTCCAGAGATGACTAGTCTCTATTACTTTTTCTATAAGTACTAGTTAAAAATTAAAATGACAGTGCCATTTATTCCATTTTGAGAACTGACTGGATCATATTATATGAATGTAACAACTAGGCCTATTTTAAAAATTATATGTCATGATTTGAGGCAAGATATAGTTTAGTTTGAGGGTGGGGTTTTGGTGTGGGTTTTTGGTGGGGTTTTTTTGTGTTTGTTTGTTTTGGTTTTTTTTTTTTTGGTTTTTTTTTTGGGTTTTTTTTTTTTTTTTTTTTTTTTTTTTGGGGGGGGGGTTTTTTTTTTGGTTTTTTTTTTTTTTTTTTTTTTGGGGGGGGGGATTTGTTTTGGGTTTTTTTCCCCTTTTATAAAAATGCCTCTTTCCCTGCCCCCTTTCTCTTTTTCAGTCTTTTCTGATGATTTTAAGTTCTCCTAACTGGTCCACTTCGACCTTATAACTTGTAGAAACATCCATATGGAAAACATCAAGATACTTTAATGACTTTCATGATTTCTTTGGGAGAGGAAGAGGGAGCAGGGGAAACAAAGGTCATTGATCATGCAGTAAACTCATTGGTATAACTAAAGTGATCAGTCTTCTCACCTGTCTCTCACAGTAGCTGCCTCCTTGGTGCTTGGGAGTTAACAGCTGATGGTACTGAGGTGAAAGCTTCCTCATGCCTTGCCATGGGCTGTGAAAAGCTGAGCAGCTAAATGGCTGCTGATAATTTTACCAGCTTGAAGAATTTTTGTAGATCTCCAGCTCCATGCATCATCTTTGTAAGAATCACCTCCTGTTTGTTTGGAGCGGTTTCATGTCCCTTCTGCACAGTCTGGACTGGTGATCGAAGCCCAAGCAGCTTAGAATTAACTTGCAGTATTTTCTTGTCCCGTAATGAAAGATTGTAAATGTGCTGTCATCTCCATTTTGCAGTCTTCTCAGTGGCTATGTAGAACTACCCTCAGGCTGAGAACAGACTTTCTCCATTTCCCCTTTGTAAGGCTGCATTGCTTCTAATAGCTGAAAAAAAATCTGAAATGGAAAGAAATACAGGCAACGCAAAGAGAAATGGAACTTTTCAATATCAGCTGAAGTAATCATATGATGTGAAGAATGTTTTCAAAAGATATCTCTTATTTGTTTCATGAAGAGTCACATTCCATGGGTGGTTAATTTGGACCACACTGGGTCTTATATTTCAACAATAGTTTGTGCTTATATGCAAGTATGTATCTTTGTCCTGCAAAATATTGTACAATGCCATCCTTTAAACAGTCTTTATCTTGCAGTTTTAGCTTCCCCCCCCACCTCCCTTGAAATGTAGGTGGTCACCCAAAGTAAACAGAATTCCTTCTACTCCCTCCACATCTGCTATGTGTTATCTGGCACTCACCTCTGACCCTGATATTCATCATAAGAATAAGAATTGCATCCTATTCAGCTGCTTGTGTGCACTTTAACTCCAGTGATCACTGGCTGTTGAAATAGTATGTGCTGGGAGGAGAAATTGCTGAGACATATCAGGGTTCAAACTGGACTCTCCGCTTTCTTGTGCACTTCTGGCTAATTAAACAGAAGTCTAGGGATAAGCAGGTCAGCATAGTACACTGGGGGACAAAGCTTGGTATAATTCAGGACTGTAGTGGCTAGTGAATGTAACAAAACAAATTCAATGCTAATTCTTAATGAGTAGGACTTTTAAGTTCTGTTTGTAAGCTGCTGGATCAAATGATATTATGCATCTGCATAGAGAGACAGTATCCTCCATGGAAGCAGTAAGTTTAAAAGTATGTCTGTGGTGCAAACAACAGTTAGTGATCCTCTTCCTTTCATTTAATAACACCACCCTCCATGACCTGGTGGTATCATTCAGGGAACAAAGTAATTTTTGTTGTGAGTAACAGTTTTAAAATCTGGTCTTATATGTAAAGATCTGTATGTTAGGATGAAGGAAGATCTGGTCTCTGCCACCCTACTAAATGGAACCCATCTGAAAGTTTCCTTTTTTTACAAGGATGGACAGAATTACTTTTTGGTCATTGTGAAGGAAGAAATAAAACTGCCAATTTGCTTGCCAAGGGTAAATCAGTTAAAACTTTGGGAAATTTACCAAATCTTTGATTACTAAAGACTTCCTGCTACTTGCTCTCTTCCTTCATGGCAGAGGTGTGCAGGAGAAACCGTTTGCTGGCCCCTAATCTTCAAACTCATATCTTCAATTGAATTATGATGATAGTCATAGAGCAATGGGAGCTAAATGTGAATTTGGCCTGTGGAATAAACTGCAAATATCTTAAGGGCTTTTAGCTGCCAAGTTTATCTCCCTCTCTCCACCCCATCCCCAATTCTTTTGATTTTCAGAAAAAAGATTTGAGAACCAATACTGTTGTGAGACCAGTGTGGTTTATCAACTGCCACTCCTGCCCTTTGATGCTATAAGCCTCAACACTGCTTACAAGCCAGGACCTCCCTGTACCCACACTTTGAGGTGATCTCTGTCAGTCCAGCAAAAGCAGTTCTTGCATGTGTACTTCTAGTCAAAAGGCCATCATGTGGATTACAATCACCTAGTAGGGCTCAGTTATACATACCAGTTACCAGGATGTGAATTGATTTATTTCTTTCCTCTTAAATTGTTTATACTTCTTCACTTGCCAAGTTTGTTTCCTTGAGCATGTCTGTTTTTATATTTAGCAAAATTAACAAGGGATGAAATAGGTGCTGAGGATGTTAATTATGTAATTATATGAGCAAAGACATACTGTGTAATGGCCAGAGAAGAAAAATGACAAAGATCTTACATGCGAAAATTAAATCCCATGTTAGGTTTTTGATTAAGGTTATGATTTTTACTGTGTTGCCAGTGGTCACTGGTGACCTCGAAAGTGAAGGTGAAAAGTTTTATTTCTTGTTTGCATTTAAGTTTGCACATGTGCATCTGCTATATAGTCATGTTAGTGGGGGGGGGGCTTATCAGCAGATTAAAATATGGGAGGCAGGATTCTCATCCAGGAAATCATCTGTTTGAAAAAGACTGTAAAATGAAATGAAAAGGATCATATGAACCTTAGTGGTATCTAAGTGGTTTCAGTTTGTGCATTGTTAAAAATCATGCAGTGTCCTTTGGTGCCCTTTTCATCTTGTTTGTTTTAATGAAGAAGACCAGTTAGTTTGAAAGGTAGTTCTCAATTGGAATTGACTTCTGATCACCCTATCACTTCACAATTCTTTATACATCAGGAACACTTGAAAGTATACGCACATGTTTGTGGGGATTTTTCTTTTCCTCCGGAGAGATTCAATTATTTATGCTAGAATTATTCTTATTGTGAGTTATTTTTATAATTGAATCAAAACTGTGTAGGCTGATACAGCCCCAAGTTACTGTTGTGATCTGAAAAATCCTCAAAATAGCTGAATAGAATAACTTTGTCACTTGTTTGTCATACCAGTTATGACAATGGGTCATTCCATGGATGTCTAAAATGATCTTTAGCCACATTTTATGAAGCCAGAACTATAATCCAATAACAATTTTCTGGCTAAGTGCTTCTCAGTTGCCACTGGGGACTATCTGCATCACTGTTGATGCTCTTAAAATTAGTTTAAGTTAAAAGGACACAAATTTCATATTTCTTTCCTTATTTTCTTGAGAATAAGCTAAGAAAATAATATTTTAAATAATTGCATTCTGGTTCCTGAGGGATATCAGCATAATTGCATTGAGGATACCTTTATTTTTATGCATTTATTTATTAACAGAGAACTACATTCCATCCATAAACCAAATGATTGGTCCACTGGCACAAAACAATAAAGTAATGTAACCTCTGGTTCATTAAATTGGAATATAGGGATTGAATTTCTAATTTATGTTGGTTTGAATTTCATGTTATAAATTTTGAGATTCTAAGATGTAAGGGAAAAATATATCCCATGATGTAGGCTACCTATAGTTCCAGCCAGGAAAATTTATATAAGACTCATTGAAGGTGAAGAAAGGAGAGGTACTGAAAACCAAGTCTGGCATGGTTCATCTGGTACTTTGGTGGGCCCTTGACAGAAGGCATAGCTGAAAAAAAACCAAACCAAAACAAACCAAGAAAGCACAAACTCTTATTTAAACTGAGAATATTCTGTAGGGGTCACTTTTAAATATGGGTAGGGCGAAGTGCTGGTTTCTGAAACTCTGCAACATGAAGGTCAGGTAGCAAAAGAAATGAACAATGAGAAAGAGAGATGCTCATAAAGCTTTAGTGGTTTCATTTCATTTCTGTGTTGTCTCTCCTGCAATCCACTCTAGTGTTTCATTCACTTTAATCTTACATTCAAAACTTTCATACAAATTTCAATCTGCTATTAAGTTCACTCTATTCTAATCATTTCAGTTTGATTTCTGTGTTTAACAGTCTCTGGAGCTGTTTGTAGAAGCAAATATAAAACCCATATAAGACAATATGTTCTCTTCAGTGTTATTATGCTGACTGGATTACTACTGGCACCTAGTCCTCTGATATGACAGGTTGAAGTATGAACTGGCTCTTATTTCAGCCCTAAGACCACAGACAAGTCACTTTCTGTGAACAGTCTGTGCCTCAGTGTTACACCTCTTCAAAAGTTGTGTTCATTTCCTTCTTTAGTAACACAAAGTATTTCACAAAGGCTGCCCTCAGATTTTCGGGCAAAATATTAGCTAAGCCTTTCCTTTCTTACAAAGAATGGGTAATTCAAGCCACCTGTATGGCAATCTGTCACGAATATCTAGGAACTGAAAATTGATTTAATGAATTTGAGATGATGTGATGTTTCCAGAATTTTGGCAGTAGAGCCGTACTTACTATAAAGTGAGTGAACTTAAACTGCTTCCCTCCTTCTCCGCCCTGGGCTTTTGTTTGGAATCAGGTAGGCACAGCAGGGCGTTTGTCTCTATTCTGTACCAAATCTCACTTTTTAGAGCCACAACAGGAAGTAGTTTAATACATCTATGAAATAGCACGTGACTTGCTTGTTTCACAGTGGTTTTCAGGTGGAAGATGCCATTATGGTGGGGTGGTTTGCCTGCTGGAAGTGTAGGCTTTCTCTGCAGAAAACTTGCCAGTTATTTGATTACTCATTAACATACTTTGAACCACCACTAATTTTGATACACAAAACAAAGGATCAAGGTTCTTCCCTCTTAAAATTTGCACTTCCTTGATGGTAGAGGAGATTTCCATCTCTCCTGACCACAAGGAGAGGCCTCCTCCTCTCCACCCTGGTGTCAGGTGAGGGCTACGAACCCTCAGGCAAGTCAGCAACAACTGTGGCTCTCAGGTCAAAGCAAGGCCAGCTTGGATCAGGTTCTTCAGCACTGGTCCTGTCAAGTTTGGAACATCTCCAGTGGCAGGGATTGCACAATATCTCTGCCCTACATGTTAGTTTTTTACTGTCCTAATGATGATTTTTTCAGCTTTAACAGTATTTGACTGTAATATTCCTTCTTGGTGTCCATTATTTCCCATCCTGTCACTGGTGCACTTCTTTAGAAGAGATTGGCACTCTCTCTCTTTCTTTCTCTCTCTCCCTCCTCCTCTCTCCTACTTCAGACTGTGTTTGAGACCAGCTTAAGTTGCCCTTTGCTGAACCTTCTCTGTCTTGCAGAGCTTCAGAATTTTCAAGAAATAGTGTTCTGCCTTTCATAGTTGGACCTTTATTGAACCTCCTTTGAACTTGATTGATAAACAAATTCTTATACTCTTGTGTAAGAATCAGGTCTTCTGTTTCAGGGTCTAAAATGTGGGCACAATGGGGTCTGTAAAGTGTATAATCTGGATTTGATAACCATAATATTGAAAGCTGGTTTATGAAGGACAGGCCTTCATAAACTTTTGTAGCAGGTCATGCTTTTGCTACAGAAACTCATGTCACTTTGTGTGCATTATCTCACTGAAACTATGTGTATTTCCCTTGAGACAACGGTTGAACACCATGAACTTTGATTACTTCCAAAGGCTCAGGGAGACCCAGGCATTCTGAGCTCTAGTTTATGCTGATTGTCCATAACACACTTGAAGCTTATCTTTCTATACTTCATTGACTCACAGTATAAAAGCATTTGCATAATATGAAAACTCTAAATGGAAGAAAGGTGCCCATTATCAAATATGGAATAGATTTCAGGATGCTCGGGCATTCACTTTCCATTATAGATGTGTCCTTGCTATTCTTGAATCTTGCCAGGAGGATGATACTAGAAGGTTTTATGGGTACTTGGCTGGAAAAGATATGATTTACATAGGTTTAATTACTAACTATTGGTTTTGTTTGTGTGTGTTTTTTTCTAGAGTTCTTGAACAGGAGGTAATCTGACACAAAGTGTATTTACAGCATAGGTAAGTGACACAACTGATTATATGAAATTTTTTGACAGTATTTATTGAAGTGAAATTGGTAGTCTGCAGATCAGGAAAGCATGGTGTAGGTTGTGCTCTAAAAAAAAAGAGAAATACAGATTTGGACACTACAGCACATAGCTGTAAGTCATTCTAATGTTGACAGGCCACTTCCAAGACATAAAAGTGTATTAGAAATGAGACCTTTTTCTATATCAGCTGTTTCTTGAATCTCTTCATTGAAGCACAAGCTTCCAGGTCTGCAAGTCATTCTCACATGCCAGATGGAGTTCAAGCTGTTGTTTCTTCAGCTACAGTTTTCTGTCTTAATTCCCTTCTCTCTTCTGTGGACATGTACACCCCTACGATCTCCAGTCAGCTATCTCCTGCCATAGAGGAGTGTGAAAGATGTTTTCTTCCTCTGCCTTTAGAACAAATAAAGGGGTGGATTTATTCTGTTATTTTTAAGGGATTGTTACTCCAATTTGGGAGTAATGAGACAAATTGCTGAAAAGTGAAGAGGTTGCATTTGTCTTTACTGTGTAATAGAAGCTATATTTCTGAAGTATATTACTGAATTGTGTACTTCAGAGGTGGCTCTGTGAAGAACTAAGTGTCTGATTACAAGTTTGAGTTTATGTGAGACAACAAAAGTAAGTTGATAGACAAATATGGCCTGAGATATTTTCCTCTCATTGATACTTGACAGCAGCATAATATAAGATTAGAAATATTTTCATATCAGAGTAAATTCCTGGAAATTCATACTGGATTCTCTGCTCCAAGGAGCTTTTATTAACATTGGTCAGATGCAGCCCACCTGGGAGGACACTGTTGTTAACTGGGCATAATTATTTGTGTAAATTCTCTCATAGGTGTCACATTCAAACCACAGCTCCCGTTATCTTTTACCATCCCTCACAGCATCCTTCTTGTCCAACCAATATCTGACTCCATTGATCCTTTGAAGTGGATTTGCTCTTTTCAGCTCCAGCACAGGCATTTGTGCATATGCAGCTCCCAGATGCATTCCCTAGGCCTATATGCCAGATGCCTGTGAGGACCAAACAAAGCATTGCTATCTATACCACAAAGTATATGAGAATACATCAGGAAAAGGAAAATATCAACTGCCTGATAACAAGGAGCTGTGGATGAAGAACTATTGTAAGGAATTGTAGCAGGAGGAGAAAGAATCTATCCATTTTAAGTCACCTTTTTTTGTTTGTTGGTTTGTGTATTTTTACTTTGTCCTGACAAAGTAGGAGTTTTAAGCCTACTGCTGGGACATCAGTCACTTGTCTGAGGTATTGTATATAATATTGTACTGTGGTATTGTGGACAGGCTGTGAGGGGGCTCTGTGTAAATTCAACTGCTGTGAATTCAGTTTTGTAGCCAGGTAAAGTGAGCTGTCTTCCATCCCACATATTTTGCTTTGAGTTCTTTTGTTCTCCACCAGTGATCTGTTGGTGACAGGATGGAGTTCAGTTTTGACATAAGTAGTTCAGGATGGGAGGCTGTTTGTCATTTAAGAGATCTGTGGGTGTTTGCTGTCCCTGAAACTGCCTCTGTGCTCTCTAATTTGCCTATGGGCTGCATATACAGTGTGAGTGCCCCAGATCTGTGGGGACTCTGGGGGGAATGGGGTATTGGCCTCCTAAACTCTGTTACAGGCTGCATGCCAGTGTATCTGATCTGTTAGGCTTCACACTTCCATTAATTCAGACAAGTCCTCTTTTGATCCTTACATGGCATTGCATAACAGGCTTCAGGGCATCAGAATTGTTACTCAGATAACTGGATTTGGTATCAAAATACAGGAGAAGCACATAAAGTAAGCTAGGGAGAAAAAGTGAAAGTATGGAGAGAACATTGCAAACATTACTTTAAAATTTGGGGGAGATGGCTTTCTAGACTGAGTAGCCAGCATTAGGGTAGGAAGGAGATGTAAGAAGTTTGGTTTGATA
Organism: Peucedramus taeniatus; assembly: GCA_013400575.1. Lineage (NCBI taxonomy): Eukaryota > Metazoa > Chordata > Aves > Passeriformes > Fringillidae > Peucedramus > Peucedramus taeniatus. The sequence continues at coordinate 11,592 of WBNO01016652.1, forward strand.
CGCACATAAGAAACGTTCTTAAAAACTTCAAAGAACAAGTGGTTTCTGCCATAGCAACCTAAACCAGATTGTTTCAGCACACCTAAAAAGGGTTGCATCCTCTTTCATATTGCAAGTAACATAATAATATTCAGGACTTCTTTTTTACCCCTTGGAATCTTAAACATAAAACACTGTTCCGCACACTTGTTTTATGAAGTCTGGATTTAGAAGGGATGTAGGGCACTGGATATCCTTTTTTCTATGTTGGTGTTGGGGGAGTTGCAGTTCTAGTTTTAGCTCCAGCCCCTTATAAACCTACTAGCCTAATGGTGTTCAGCCAAAACCCAGACATTGCATTTGTGCTTTTTAAGCAACTTGAACAAGTGGAAGTAAAGCAGACAATAGTTTTTTCTCCTTCACGTTTTTAGAAATGCATTTGATAGCCTTACTGTTATAGTAAAGAACGGCAGCCCTGTGGTTCTATAATTTCTATTAAATGGCACTGCTTTAGACTAACTGGCAGTAGGCTTTTTTCTATTCACCAAGCAGTTTCATTCAGATAACTCCTCAATCATCAAAGTCTTCTTCTTTGGTTGCACCACAATCATTGTGACAGTTCCAGGTAAGAGTATTTGGCAGGGATAGCTCGAGGGTTCGTTCTTTTCAGAATGTTTACTTTACCTGACATATCTTTCCTGGGTGCCATAGTGGTTAGTCATCTGTATAATATTTAAGGGAAGCTAAGGAATAATAATCTTAGAATAGAAGAATAGAAGAATATTATTCCCTAGAAACAGACAGAGGGTGTATTTAAAAAAAATAGTAAGCACTCAGTACTGAAGATGTTCTAAGAGAGATACTTGCGCAGCAAGCAAAACACTGTGTAGGACAGTGTGAGCATGTGTGTTCTAGGTAGGGCAGATAATATTGACTGTCATCAAGATTACCTGAAAATTCTCACTTATAAATTACTGTAAACAAGATTTTAAAAATTAGTTTATTCACAAGCTTTAAATATTTGGGTTGATAACTTCCACATTGGGCTTCCTCCTTGGGCAAAACATTTGGAAAGACTATGATCAAAATGGTTTGTTTGTTTCTGGAAAGGAAGTGAATATGTACTGTTCTGTGTAAAATTTTGAGCACTTTTTCTCCCCTGAATTGCACCTTTCTTTTGCTATTTCAGTATACCATCAAATTCTATTGTCAAAATGTGATCTTCTTTCCTTGAAGTACTAGTTTCTGTTGAAAAAGACACTACTGTTGCTTTATTTCATGAGCTGAAATGATTAAGATCTGTAGAGTGATTCTAAATATTCCTAGTTTAGCTATTGAGTCACAGGCTTATCAGTAGGATTCCATCCTATGGTATTTGTGGAGAGCAGGATAGATCCAAATTTTTAGAAACTTGGTAATTTACAAATAAAAGCTGAGATTGAGTTGAGAGTTTAAAATCAGGATGAAATCTGCTGGATAATGCAAGTATAGCAATCACTCATTGAGCAGTTCAAATATTTTGTTCAAGTATATAAAATCCACTATTTTATTTTTTCTCTTCAGTTAAGTGTGTGCCTTCAGGCCCTTTTTATTGCATGCTTTTCAGAACTTGCTCCAGAGACAGAACTATTAATTTCCTCCTAGGTTTCTGCATAGCACTCAACACTACAGTGCTTCAAAAGCCATTAATGAAATTATTTTCACAACACCTCCATGAAATGAGGAGGGATTATTGTCCTCATTTGACAGATGGAGACTGAGGCAGAGCAAATCAAAGCTGAAAGCATCTACTAATTTGGGAATACAGTTTGAGACATTCTGCTCCTATCTTTTTTACAATATTTAACATTAGGTAGTAAGCTGAAGCACAGCTCCCTTTAATTTCAGCTGCATTTATGAGAGTGATCAGCACTTCGAGCAAGGCAGACCCCAGGTTTCAAGTCAGGCATGGAGCACATGAGGAACATACAGTTGATAGATGACCTTGAGTGAAAAGCTTGACTTTAGGAAACTTGTCTTGTATCTCATAGACTGTCATATGAAAAAAACAGATATAGACTCCAAACTCTTTGAGGAAACTTTATAACTACCCGAAGTAGGAAATTGTCTTTTTTTTTTCTTTTTTTCCCCTACCTTCCTCACTCATTACATAACTGAATGTCAGCAATGCATAGGGCAGCCCATCTTATCCTTGGACAGCAGCCTTCTGCCCTGCATTTATTTGTCCCACAGACAAGTCCATTCCATGCATCGTATAAAACAGTGATGCTGTGGAAAACTCAGTTTGCAATTATGTAAACGTACTGGTTTTAGCTGGGGTAGAGTTAATTTTCTTCACAGTAGCTAGTATGGGACTGGTTGCATGATGTGTTTAAACAAACTCTTGTCCTGTCTTTGATCATAAACACTAAAGTTTGAGATGTATCACCAGAGAGAGCTACAAGGTACTAGTGAGATAGGGAGTGTAGAGTGGCTCTGCATAAGTTTCTGTAGGAAGATGAAGTATGAGCAGGGATGATTGCTTTTTAACTGTACTGATTTCCTCCCATTCCCCATCTCTTTTCCCTCAGTGTTATACCTAGATCTCCAACATTGTAGGGTAAGGAGTACTATGTTTTGCTTGTGTAGAATTTAGTATACTTTGGTTTTGATCAAGGAACTTCAGTTGTTTTGGTAGAGTCTCTCTGCTTTCATGTTATCACCAGAAAAACAATGAGTCTCAACTAGATAATTGAAATATTTTCTATGTGGAGTGTTCTCTGTGGACCTCTGAGGTGGGGCTCACTGACAGTTTGCTGTGTGTATTTTTTACCTAGAATGTTGTAGGGAGAATTGCGATTTGTTCACTAACTTTTGTTTCTCTTAAGTGAATTTCATGTGCTCTATACTTTTCAATTTACTAAAGTACTAGTAGTTTATTAAAAGACAACATTAAATTGACCTGTATATCTGTATCACAGGACTGTTGTGAAGATTAATAATTAGATAATGTTAATAAAGCACTTTTTATAGGTGAGAAGTGCTATAAAGTGCTAAGTATTATTATTGCAGCATGATAGAGATCACAAAACACAAGTGAATCAGCTCTAGGTTTAATCCTTATAAGGCAAAGCATACCAGGGGCAAAATAACATTGCAGTTATTTTTCTTACATCCAGCACTTCATTAACTACCACATAGGGTTATATAACTCTGTGAGAGTCTAACTTAGTAAAGTCTATAATCATAGCAGCAAAAGTTCTCACGGGTTTTGCAGGCAAGACTTGTATGTACAGCCTTTAAGGTCACACACAGTTACTCCAGCTATGCTGCATTAGTGCCTCCAGTTGCATGTAGGGACATCACTGCCCAATTTGGCACTCTGCACATTAACCCCATCATGCAATGCCTCGGTCTGGATTGAATAATACATGGCACAAATACAGGTCTTCCCTACATGTGAAATGGTATAATGCCATTAAATGCATACAGACATCTGTATCTTCTCAAGATTTTACTGTGCTTTCTCTCACCAGCTCTTTTCCACGCTCCTTAATCTCTGCTTTTACTCTAAATTTTTACTGAAGATGTGTGAAAGACACCCCAGCAAATCCATCACTTTTTTTCTGGCTCCAGTCAAGTCTTTAATGTCTTTGAGAAAATCAGTCAGCATTTTCTTTCCTCTTTAATTCTCACTTACTGCTTATCTTGCTGCAGGTGGCCTACTACTACTGCTGCAGTCATTGCTTTTCCCGAGGATGCCATAAACAGAGAATATTTTCTCAAGTCAAATTCTGGTGCTGCCTGTTTTCTGCCTCATCCTCTGTAGGACATTCTTGAGCCAAAACCTTGAGATGCAGCATTTATTACTTGGTATAGCTACATACTGAGAAGAATAATGTGAAATGGACTCCCTAAAGAAGTGGTGTGCCAAAACTATGGGAGACAGTCCATTAAGAAAACTCATGTGCCTCTTTCAATTGGATTTAATTTATCCTTCTCCTTGGCACCTTTTTGAGTTTTATTTGTTGGTGTTTTGTTTTGGGTTTATTTTGGTTTTTGGTTTTTTTTCATTTGCTTGTTTGGGTTTTTTTTTGGGGGGGGGATTGTCATTTTTGTTATGGGTTTTTGTTTTGGTTTTTTTTTGTCTTTTTTTTGTTTGTTTGTTTGTTTGTTTTTGTTTGTTTTGGGGGTTTATCTGGCTGTTCTGGGTGGGATGGGATGCCTCTTGTTTGGTTTTCCTCTCTCCCTTCTTCCTATAGGAACTGCCAGTAGACAGCCTCTTAAATCCTGGCTGCTGGTATGTGGACTGCCTCCCTCTTAACTTTACACTAGCCACCCTTGTCTGACTAAAGCATTCCTCCATCTTATCTTTTTTAAAAAGGCAAACAAGTAAATGTACACCAAGGTACCATTTCCTCAGTACAATTCACAAGCAAACTACTGAGATGAGTTTAATGCATTTCTTTGCTTCTGAAATGTGGAAAATGTGTGTTAAAATGTCAGGTCTTATATGAGAAAGGCTGAAGAGAAACGCATTTCCTTGAGCACCAGATACATGAGCTTCAGGGGAACAGTTTCTGGATACCTCAGACAGGTGTTTGTCAGGATCTAATTGCAACTCATTGAGTAAAACTGCAAAGCACCTGTGCTGAGAGAAACCTGCAGTCACAAGAACTCACAAGATCATGGATACCTGTCCACATAGTTTAGACATCCTCAACATAACCTGCTTCAGGGAGTCTCCAGAAAGCTATAGAGGGGTCATTTCTAAGGACTCCCGTCTGCCTTCATGTCCAGACACTGACTGTGGCACATACAGAGGCTCTGTGGTCTAGAATAAATGGAGGCTGGTGAGAACCACAGCCCTGTGACCTTCCCGGGTCCACAAGCACATTCATATGTACAAATTAGATACCTGAGGGCACCCTGTAGGACTTGTCCCCAAGGTAGACATATTGGCCCTCCTGTGGGAAGCAAGGCAAGCAGAGGTCAGCTTGACCATAAGCATAGCCCGGTGTCTCTTGTAGATATTGGTACTGTAGTTTTGAGATGTGAGAAGTGCTAGACTGAAAACGTAGATGAATAGGCAAAGGACTTGATTAGGGACCTACCAATACATTTCTATACTTGTGAATTTGTGCAGTGATAGCATTTCTGTGTGGGTAACACAATGAAGAGAGGGAACGCTAACTCTGTAAAGGAAAGGGAAGCTCCACCTTGTCTAAATTGGAACCAGCTTACTCCAAAACCTAACAGCGTGGGGAGGGGATTATTTATAGTCAAACCAGCCAGGGGAGGATTATTTATAGCCAAACCTGGAAGCAAGGCGACAGGTGGTGAGGAGCACTTGGGTCAGACAAAGACATCTGCTGGGAATATCAGCAATACAAAGGTAACTGTATCCAGTAGTAAATGATAGGACAGAAATTACAGCTAACTTGGAGGAAGAAAGGTTGCAGAGGCATATTTGAGGGAAGTAGCAAGATGTCAGACAAAGGAATTAACTAAAAGTAGGCATACTGCCAAAAATAAAACCTATGTACCATTGAGAGACCTAAAGTGAAAAGCAGGTGAACTAAGTGCCTGGGGATGAAAGACGACTGACCTTCACTACTAATTGTGACTCAAACAGTTGATACTAATGCAATATTATAGTACATAATTATTAGCCGGACAAAATAGATCACATGTGGGAGTATTTCAGTCTAGGGCTATAAATGCCATAGAGCAGACCAGCCATGAGGATGGGGTCCAACCAGGTACTACTGTTCAATGAAAAGGTATACAATAACTTGGCGGGGAACTGCTGTTCTTGTACAGTGTTATAAAATATTTTAGGAATATCTAAAGTTTGTGTAAATTCTTTGGTGTGGAATTTTTTTTAAATTAGACGAAAACTCACAAAAAATAAAAGGGAACCTTATACTACTTGTTGCCTGCTCAATGAAATAATGAAGACCTGATTCTTGCTCTCACTAATGTTCCTTGCTGTTACTCTGGCTTTATATAACAGTCAGTAATATATAGAGACCAACTCTTTGAGTGTAAAGGTGTAAAGAAGGGGTAGTGTAAATGAAAATTGTTCCCTGCCTGTGCAGTTGTGAGAAATATTAATGAGGTAGCATTTACCCATTTATAAAATGGCTTTGTGTGTCAACAGGGCAAAGTTCAAAGAAGCACTTTCTTGACAATTCACAAGATTAGGCTGAAGATCAGGTCTTCAGACAGGCACAAATGGAGAGCTCTCAGTCATACATTAATTGCCTCAAGGTATCTATCTATACTTAGTAATAGCCACAGTATAATTAGGTTTCATGTCTGTGTGAGAGAGAGCACAATAACCTTTGTGACTCAACACTGGGAATCTACTGCTGGACTATTTAAACATTCTAAAATGTGCTTTTGGGATGTTTGCAGTGTCTAAAGCAAATTCAATGGGCTAGAATAATCTCTTACGCTATCTTGTGTTCCGGTTATTTTCTATTTTAAAAAGAAATAATGAAAAAATATAAAGTTAAACCAGAAGAAATCTAGATATAGTCAAAGAAAGACTACTGTAGGAGAGACTTGGATTTTTAATTCAAAGTGGGGAAAGTTGCAAAATAAGGAAGTCTCAAATCGAGAGGAATTTTTGGGAGAGGAGAGGGAATGACTTGACAAGCAAGAGATAGAGAACTGGTCAAATTAAATTTTATGCAACTTAATTAGCGTATAGAACTCATTGGCACAAGATATCACAGGAGTGGAGAACTTAAGAGGGTTGAAAAAGATCAGGCATTCATATGGATAACAAGAAAATCTAAATTACATTGATTAGAATAAAAACATTAAAAAAGACGTAAAACTTTATGCTTGTGGGCAGGAGCCAAACACATATGAATGGGGTTCCAGGGAAACTTCTTGCTCGAGGTGATTATTCCATAATATTCCCCTTGGGATTTTTTTTCTTTCCTTTGTAGCAATTGATGGTATTGAGGTACTGATGCAATTGAGGATCTGCTAAGATCCTGTGTTTCTTTGCATTTATGCCTGTGTAGAAGGGAGGAAAAGGGTGGCCCAAGAATATGCTCCTATTCAGTGCTTCTCAGAAGGAAATAACCTTTAGACAGCTGTAGAGAACACAAGCAAAGTAACCTTGCTATAACTGTCATTAGAGCAGGCTCCTGAGGTGTGTGGAAGAAAGACCTGGTCAAATTTTCCTTACCTGTCAGGCCTTACATCTGCTGGTTGAGCCAGGGGGTGAATTCCGAGCAATGCAGAGTATAGATGACTTTCTGCAAACCCATTGTGGTTTTACCCCCATCTTCTCCTTCAAAATAATTTTATCATTTGAAGTATATACAGAGATTATTCCCACTCAAAAGTGATGGTCCCTCCTATGTAATCTGCCTCATACCAGCACTCTGCAGGTCACAGGATGCTAGTGGTCTGTCAGTGGCAGTGCATGTTAGGTCTGTGGCCTGGGGGCCTCAGTGCAGCCCCCAGCCTGCCAGGTGAGCCAGCAGAGCAGATGTGCTTTCCACCCTGCCCTCCATCAAACTAGGACTGCATCTAGCCACATGGTGATTTGCTTCCCTGACCTCTGTTCTTCATGGTGAGATAGAAGACTCAGTGAGTAACTGAGAGAATCTTACCAATTAGAAATGGCAGTAGGTTGGTGCTAATGTTTTAGTCATTTCCAAAGGTAGTGCATTTAATTCTGCCTTTTGCTGTTGCTTGACCCAATGGCTGCTGTAGCCACTTCCAAGCACTGAATTAATCTGAATGGAAATATGAGTGAAAAAGCACAGTAGCCACACTGTATTTATTATGAATTTGAGAAGGAAGAAGAAATTGCTTCAGCACTGCCTCCTTTTCATACTTCATATCTCTAAAAGTAGCCAGTTAATTACATTCCATGGTTACTGCTATTGTAATATGTGCTTATTTGAAGTGCAAAGATAATAATCGATTGTATACTCTTGACTACACTATTAATGGTTTCAATACCCACATTGTGTTTACATTTTACTTTATAACTAACACTTAGCCATTGTGGTTTTAACATGTAGTAATTCAGTGAATTCTGTCTCCATGTAATGCCCTTGCCATTTCATTCTGCGGTATTAAGTCTTGTTTTTCTAGGAAGGTCTTGAAATGTGGGGCATTATGTATGAGTTATGCTAATTTGTTAGGGCAATGAATACATTAATTTCATTAGTAAATGGCCTCAAAGCAATAATTACCAGTGTAGGTGTGTCAGAAACGATCATGTTCAGTTTTGCCAGTTAATTATTAAGATTTTGTTCTAAGGGACCCAGATTTGACATCCAGCTTCAATTTAGCCATAAATAAAAGTCTGAAGTATATCAGGCTGAAGAAATCTAGCCAAGAACTTGTTTTGCTCTTAGAAATTCTTACATTTTGTCTAATTGTGACTGCCAATAAGATGCCAAAATAATTAGTGCCAGTGCTATGAGGTTTATATTATACCTCCCAAAAAGGCACATCGTAATGAAAATAGCAATTGTGCTTTCTCATTCCTCTCATCTTGCCTTATGTTACAGAATGTTGAATTATTCAATGGCAGTATTACTTGCTAGTGCAGTATTAAATTTGAAATGGCTGCAGTTTATCGTTAAAGCTTACGGGTGGTTTTTAATAGAGTTTACTTCTAATGGCCTAATTAGGTTTCTAAGTTATATCTGTGCACTTCTTGAACTTTACATGGTAGCTCCATGTAAAGGAGACAAATGGAGGCCCTTGTTCACCTGGATTACTTTCCTTAGATGTGACCCTATTTTTAATTACAGTCACCTGTTGGGAGCACCTAAAAAAACATTGTTCAGTCATAATGTGCTTTTAGGCACCTTAGAACTGTATTTTTTCCTGAGGAAACTTGAAATTGAAGAAGGCAAATGGCATTCTGGTTTGTATCAAGAATAGTGTGGCCAGCAGGACCAGGGCAGTAATTGTGCCCCTGTGCTCAGCACTGGTGAGGTTCTGCCTCAAGTGCTGTGTCCAGTTCTGGGCCCCTGACTACAAGAAAGGTATTGAGGGGCTGGAGTGAGCCCAGAGAAGGACAGTGGAGCTGGGGAAGGGTCTGGAGCACAGGTTCTGTGAGGAGCAGCTGGGAGAGCTCATTCAGGAGAAAAGGAGGTTCAGGGGAACTTATCAGTCTCTACGACTGCCTGAAAGGAGAGTGTAGCCTGGTGGAGGTCAGCCTCTTCTCCCAGGTAGCAAGCGGTAGGACAAGAGGAAATGGCCTCAAGCTGTGCCAGGGAAGCTTCAGGTTGGACATGAGGAGAAATTTTTTCATGGAAGTTGTTAAACTTATTAGAATGGACTGCCCAGGGAGATGGTAACATCACCATCCCTGGAGGTGTTCAAGAAATGACTGGACATGGTGCTTAGTGCCATGGTAGTTGGCAAGGTAATGACCACTCAGTGTTTGGGCTTGGAAAGTCTCAGAGGCCTTTTCCAACTTAAATGATTGTTTGGTTCTGTAAAAAATTGTGTACATGAGCTGAGTTCCATTTCTCAATTATTAACATGATAGCAAATAAGAATCTCCAATGTTTCATTTTTGTGGTCTGCTTTGTAAAATTGAACCAACGAAAGAGGGACAGAGACCCTCTGTTCACATCACTGCAGCTACTTACAGCTTCTTTCAAAACATGTTTATATATAAATTGCAAGGCTGAACTTTCCAGATGATTATAGAATAATACTGGAAAAAATAGGCCTGATGATTGTTTACTTTTTAGCTCTATCAGCAAACACACTGCATTACTCTGTTGCATCATAGGAAAATGCACCATATATGGAGGCAAAGGACATATAAAATTCCCTATATTTCCCATCAGTGGACATGAATAACAGGTGCTGACAGTAACTATTTCAGCTCTGAAATATGTTTTATGTTGAGCGCAAGACTCTGGCCAAGCTCTTCAGATTTAGAGCGTAGGCCATCATTAGTCTGGTCTAGTAAAGTATGTTCTCTGCAGAGTTTGCTTGCTGACCTTAGTTCATAATCCCAAGCAGAGTCAGTGAATAATGGTATGACATCTCAGTTCACAGATTTACAGATACTAAGAGTGGGTGTCTAATTATGGCTTTCTTCTTTTGCATGATTGATAACTTTCCACTAGTTAAGCTGATATTTGGTTTGCCTTGGGAGAGAGACAAACAAATGCAACTTATCTCACAGTGAGTTTTGGTGTATATCTGGGCAGCCTGGTTACTTTACCTCTTTTCTGGTCAAGCTCCTGAGAATTCTAGGAAACCATGCAAGAAAAAATAAGTATTGTGCTACTACTGCAGTAATTGTAAGCCAGCATATCTGTTTCTCTCGTTGGATGGCTTTTATTCCGGACTGCTTCTTTGCTTCTCTGATATTTGTTTAGAAACTCAGAAGCCAAGTGAATGAGCTCCTTTCTGTCTCAGATTGTGTCCTTCTCCCAAGATGCTGTGAGGAAAATGAGTCTTCCTTGTTAATTGGACAATTAAATGAAACACATTGACAGTATTCCAACAAATCTAGAGTAGCACAAATCTATCAGAGTAACTTAGGAATACTTTTCACCACAGAGATTCTCGAATATGTAGACAAAATCCCTTCTTAAATTTTATTCCTAAAAAATAAATCCTCTGGGAAATCAAGGTTTGTAAAAAGCTGTCAGTAGCAAAGCATGTTTTTTCTCTGCCCATGATCAAACATTCTAGTCTTTTATGGAATAGGTTGCCTACTTACATTTTCCTATTTTTTTCACCCTTAGTATTGAATTTAAACATTTAATGATTTAGTATTTATTGCATAGTTTAATGAACGTTTAGTGATGTAACAGAGCTAGTTACAAAGATACGCCCAACTAGAAACTCATTTACTTACAAAATCAAATGCTAAGTAAAATAAACAGCTTGACTTTCTACTGACATTTTATAGCCACCTTAAGGGAAAGGTGGTGATGGGGGTTGTGTTGCCATGTGGATTTAATTCATGAACTTCCACTCAGAGTGCTCAAAGGCAATACAGTAGTTGAGCCAACTTTCTCTGTTAAATTACAAAAAGAGATTTTTTTTTTACCAAATACAAGGGATCAACTGCAGCTGCAAAAAGGAAATTTAGAATTATCATCATACCAGTATCAGAAGGTCCTTTATAGCTTCGTAAAAGTTCACAGCTAGAGTATTTGCTGCCAAGTCATAAAAGAACTAATGAAAATTTCTGCAGATCTTTTTTTGTGGACAGTGATTTCTTAATCCCCTAAATCCTGATGAATTCTTATATTCAAAACATTTGTAAAAATGGATGGAAAAGGACTTTGTGATTCTTTAATAGGGTAGGTCACATTTAAACTCACTAAGGGACAAACTGTGCTACTGTCTTATTTGGGTAATATCGCCATACTCCAAGTGTATCCATTAACACCAAAACAACTGTGACAGTATTATTCAAACAACAACAACAAAAAATAATGTTATGCTGCTTTTCTGAAGGCAAATTACTCTATTGTTTGGATAAACTTTAAAATTTTATTTATAATCATAAAAACCATTATTGTTTCAACATTTTAAAAGTGTAATTAAGCAATAAGTTTCTTTGAGATAAATAGTATTTGGCAGTAATGAAAACCTTGCGTTTTAATGTACCTCAAAGGGTGTTGTAACTCAATAATTCACAGATTCTCTAAGCTTTTGAGTCTAAAAGCAAGAAAGCTTCTTCTAGTTACATTCCTAAAAGTATGAAAATAAAATAAATGTTTTTCTCTCCAGCTGTGGAAAACCATTCCAAAAAGAAAAGCCAGTGATAGTAGCAGGTTAGGTGAATATTTTTCAAATTTCAGGGTAATAAGAGTTTTGGTGATTTCTTCTAGCTACTGATCATTCCCCTCTCTCCCTCAACCCCTGTCTCTTTGGAACATCAAGTCTGCCCTAAATTTGTTACTTCCATATTATTGCTCTCTTCTTCCCTGTAGCCTCATCTACTTGGAGAGAGCCTGTCCCACCAAGAATCATGTATTGTCATGGTTTAATGCCAGCTGGCAACTAAGTACCAGACAGCCACTCACTCACTGCCCATTCCTCCCACCTTGGTGGGAAGGAGAATTGGGGCCAAAACCCATAATCCTTAGAGTTGAGATAAGAATAGTTTAATAACTGAAAGAAAGGTAGTAATAACTGTATTGAAAGGAGAGACAGATGGATGGATGGACAAATGGACGCACCATAAAACTGCTCGCTGCTCTCTAACTGATGTCCAGCCTGTTCCAAGCAGTGTTCAGCAACTTCTGGCCAAATACTCCCAGTTTATATATGGGGCATGACGTTCTATGGTGTGGAATATCCCTTTTGCCAGTTCAGGTCACCTATCCAGGCTATCTTTTCATCAAGTTTTTTGTGCACCTGCTTGCTGGCAGAGCATGGGAAAGTGTAAAACACTTGATTTAGGGTAAACATGATTTAGCAATAACTAAAACATGATTGTGTTATCAACATCTTCTTACTAAATTCGAATCACTACCCTGTACCAGCAACTAGAAGAAAATTAACTCTATCTGAGCTGAAACCAGGGCCTGTATTTTTGAAGTTGCTTCCAAGTTTAACTTTCATGTAGTGAGAAGTGTTCTGTATTATGATAATAATAGGCTGTCTCTCAGTGCCAACAGAATAGAGAGGCTGTATTTCAGAACCAGAAAGTTTCCAATCCTACTGCTCTAAAAGGATTTCTCTCTTTAAAAGAGGAGTTTCTTCAATTGAACATACTTTCCTTTAGGAGTAAAATGACTTGCATAGGTGTGGCACTGTTAACTAGAGGAAAATCACAACAGATTTTGAAGCTCTGTAAAGAGCAGAATCATTTAGGAGCTGCCCTTTTTGGGTAGAAATGAGGAGAAGAAGATTGGAAAGTTATGGGGGAGAAAAGCTCTGTTAGTTTCACCATGCTGGTTCTTTAGGTTTTTGAGCTGGTGAATAAGGTCAATGTCTGTATTTTCATCTGTGTAGTTGTGAAAACTTGTGAAAAAAGCTTGCTGGTTTTTTTCTGCCAAAGGTTAATAGTGAAATCTGACCTCTTCCGTGGATCCCTCTGAGACACACCTACCAGTGCTGAGCCATTCAGGCTATCCTCACAGCCTGAGCCATTTTATCATTTTGCATGCAGTGTGTCTCAAGCTGTGAAGCTATTTGTTGAACTAGGCCATGTTACTGTTTGACAGAGAGGAAGACAAATTGTCCATATTATTCCATATTATCCTTAATTTCCATATAATTGTTTTAATCTTTGTTTCATAAATGCATGAAAGTGTCCTGAGGGTACCTTTTTGTTTGCTATTGTAGGTGTCTCATTTAGAGTCCAAGCAAGATGGAAATGTTCAGGACTGCTTTTTCTTCCTCTCACCTGAATGGCTCACAAAACACTCTCTAAAACTAAAATATCAGTCATTCTTACTGCAGAACTCTATTCCCAGCAAGTGAAGCTGTGTTTCCCATCCATCTCATTCTGAAAATATTTAGTAAATTGGATTAGGACGAGTAATAGTTTTGGCTGGAGAGATGTGTCATGTCAACCCCACAGAACATCTAGCTGTTGCTGGGGGATCATATGTTCCAGGTTAAAAGGGGCTGGGGGTGAGGAGAGAAGGAATATCTTACCTGTGACTAACTACTGCTTCCCATCTTGCATCTTGACTGCATGTTTATTTAAAGAGGCTGAACAAGTAATCTTACACAAGGAAAATGACAGTCTCCAGAAGTTCTGAATGGTCAAGATTAATGAAAAAACACACAAGAGTCTCCTATGGAGTGCTTTTAGTTTGGCACTCTACCTAGGTGTTTCATTCATACCCAGCTAATGACAGCTTGTCTCCATTCTCAGTGGCCAGCCTCTTGTGGCTTTCACTCCTGGGCTCTTTAATCCATGGTGGCACTTTCTGATGTGTCTTTGTTTAGGAGTGCTTACTTTGTCACACCGCCATTGCTACCCTTGAACTTCACTGGCACGAATCTGCTAACGCGAGGACTCCCTTGGGAGTACCCAGCCAAAGAGCACACACTTGGACATAATTGCTCCACACCAGTCTAATGGGAGGGTGTGAGGCATTAACAAAACACAAACTGATATGGGAGCAAAATAAGGTTCTGGAGAGTTTTTCTGTTCAATTATGTAGAAGTAATAACCTATCTGTAGAGCTTAATGAAATGTTATAGTCCCTCTATAAAACATCTGTGGGATGCCACAGAAAGTCTGTAGAAAGTGTAGCATTTTATAATATAGATCCATGTGGGTATTCTTGTTTGGTTTTGATGGGAGGTGGGACAGTGGCTGAATTTAGTGGGCTGGCAGAGTTGTCTGTGCATGCCTGACAGAACAGAGAAACAAGGATACTTCATCTAGCTCTTTCACAAGTTGTTTTTAAGCCTGAAATAGAATATAATCTTTAGGGGGAACAAGCATCTTAATTTCACCAGATGTTAATGTTGAATTCTATGGTCCCTTTAAAAACAAGCCCAGCGTAAAGGGGACAGTCATATGAATACATTTTTTGACATTTTGTTTATTAGCATTTTGTCTAGGCTAGTAGTAAATGAATAGACTTGTCAGCAGAAATCTCAGGGTGAAGCAAATAAAGAATCTTAATAGGCAGGGAGAAACAGAACTAACGGCAAGTTCCTCACAAAGAGCTCTAATTTATTAGTTTCTCTTTCATGGAGATTTTGTTCTGGATTCTGGCTTTGTCAGAAGAAACAGCTGAATGATGACATGGATTCTCATAAAAACTGTGTTGTCTGATGGGAAAGAAAGAAAAGAAAAAAGGAGGAAAGCTAGTCTATTTCTTTTAACACTTTCTTCAAAATACGTCATACCACAGATTGAAGTTTTCTTAGTTTGATTTGTTGGTTTCAGTGAACTTGCTAAGTCTGAGTTTGTAAAAGTGCTGTGAGGCCTGAATCTTCTTGTAAGTGACTGCACTAAAACAATAAACGAGGGCTTCTCTGGGTCTCTGTTGTGCAAATGGTGCAGAGCACTGGGTTCAGGATATGCAGCTTTGTTGGAACTTCTTCTGGCTTGCTATACACACCTGTACCCACTGGAACTACTGTGATGGTGCTCCTGGGGCCAGTATAGTTGCTGGGAGCTACAGCACTGCCTCATTTCTTCTGCTCACACTGGTTATGCCAGCCTATTCTCCCAAGCAAGGGAAGAAACGACACATTCCAGAGTCAAAGTTATGAAATTTTCTTGGCGTATGCTTACTAGTTACAAGCTGGACATTTTCTATTGCTCTATAGAGCATACAACTAAATTAAGTTGTGTAATTAGTAAAATGTCATCTTCACCACTTTCTTCCCAAATCCATTAGTGTGATTGAGAGTGTATGTGTACAAGTCTTCAGCCAGGTGGGCATGAGGAGCTGTCATGTGTCACAGTGCATTAGAATTAGCTGTGGACCCTTTTACAGCAGAAGTCATTATTTGCCAAGATGACTAAAACTTCTCTGACCCAACCAATTCAGCTTTCAGTTATATGTTGACAGTATCAGAGAAAGTGCAGTGTTTTCAAAAAAGTAATTGCTGAGTGACCTCATAGGGCAAGTTCATCCTCATATTCCTTCCCTTGCCTTGGACAAGAGAAAGGCGCAGAATGTAAAGATGCATCCTTAAAAGTGCTTGAAGTCAAGATAGAAAAAGGAGAGGTAATGAATGAAGTAGAACAAGACAAATGAAATAAATTTATGGAAATAATCTGTTTCTTTGTTTAATTAAATTTCCTTTCCCAGAGTTAAACTCATTCTCTGAGCCTGTATCATTATCACCTGATCTTGTCAGTGTCATTCTGAAGTATACAAAAACACCCCCCAAAAACAAGCAAACAATAAAAAAAAAAAACACTGGGAAAAGAAAAATGCTGAATCATGGCAATCTAGAAGCTGTAATATTTTTAATTTGATACTTTGCTTGTATTTTATTTTGTTGCTCTGTTGGAAACACTTCTGGCCTTTTTGGTGGAAGGAAGAATGAAAGAACGGATTTAAACCACGTAAAGGTAGTGAGACAGTAGAACTCATTTGATTGTGTAGACTAGTTGTATGTAGTTTGTTTTTCTTTCTCCTCTAACTATGTTCCTAAAATGAATTTCTTCCATAAATCCAGTACAATAACTTCTGTTTCAATAAATGCCTGTCAGGCTTTCTCTCCTGCTGGAGAAACAACCTAGAAATCAAAACAACTGTTGTAGCAACTTAGGAAATGCACTTGTACTTTCTCCTGCATTTCACCTTTTCTTTGTCCCAGATCCTGAAGGAAGAAGAACAAGACTCCAGGAATGTGGTCTAACAAGGCTGTAACTTACATTATATTTCAAGGAATTATCTGATCATTATTCATCCAGCATGGGTCATTCATCCTGCTGTAATCCTCTTTGCAAGGGCCTGTGTCAGCTCCCTACCCCATTAACCAGGTGTAGCACCACTGCTAAGATTTCACTGCTTTCTCCTCCTGCAAGACAGGGGGAATTGACTCTTTAGTGGTCAGGAGATTCAGAGTTTCAGTCCCATTCTTCAACTTCTTTTATTACTAAGTGCTTTCCCCATACAGCTGCAGTTTTAGCTTTCTAAATGGACAAGAAGCCGTTTTGAAAAGTTCTGCACAGAGAGTGACTTGCTGAATTGCAACTCTCCTTTTCTCATCCCCTGAAGAGGAAAGAAAAAGAGATATCATGTTTGTTGCATTTGCTCACCATGAATGTGCTTCTCTTCTTAGTTCCACAGAGACTGTGTGATATGCATGGGGAGATTCTGAAGTGCATTAATTTTACTGTGGTAAAGCTTTTATCATTTTTTAAGACTCAGTCTTCTGGATGGAAACTGAAGGCAAACGGAAATGTTGATCAGGTCTTTTGATCTAGTGGGGATAGGAAAGAGAATGGGGGAGGAAAAAGAGACTTGATATCTACAACGCTCAGTGTCCTGACACA
>WBNO01016656.1:0-10169 GCA_013400575.1 Peucedramus taeniatus
TGCTGATGAACAGTCTCAAAAACATTCCATTTTAAAATAAACAAATATAAGTGATTCGTTTCAGTGTCTTTCTACTTAAGAAATCAATCATACATTTTCTCACTGTGACAATTTTCTCTGAAATTTTCAGTTAGTTTCACCTCATGAATTAAATGGTTCAAGTAACCGTCCCACAAAAATAAAACTTTCAAGTCATCCAAGTGCTATAAAAGTCTACTGTCCTCTTACAGCTACTCACTAAAGCTCTCACAAGGTTTTGAAAAAATGTCAAGAACAGTCACAGAAAGATCTTCCAGAACACAGTAAATCAAGGCAGAAAATTGTACCTTCCTCATCAATTAAAATCCACAAAAACTAATGCAGAGGTCAGTGTGTTAGACAACAATGGCTTGAACACCAACAAGATCATTCCACATTTTACAGAATTGACAATAACCAGCATGAAGCACCCACCCATTCTGCCATGTAAACCAGACATCAACAGCAGATTTGTTTAAACATTTATTTTCTCAAAATAAAATATGACAACAAGAACCATAACGAGAAAGTGTTCTTATTTCCAGCAAAGCAATAAAAAAAAAGTTTGCCTTTTATTTTTTTAAAAGAACAAGTTCATATACATTAAAAAAAAAAAGGAATATGTGCCACACCAAGATTATGAATAGCCTGTGCAGGTGAAATTATCATTACACACAAGTATTTCAGGAAGTCTGTTCTCAACTGTGCTTACAACTGCATAAAATAAACCAGATGATTCTCCTCCAGAATCCTATACAAAAAAAAGTAATAATTCCTGGGTGGCAAAAACGAGATTCAGTAACTTCTGAAATTGCCATCTCTCATCTCTGGCTCTTCAGAGAACTCTTCAGCTAAATTTATGTAATTTATGGTTTTTTTTAAAAAAAAACAAAACCCCGAGTTTTTACTCCCTGCTGTTACAGGTGCTCCAGGAGTCCTATAGAATAATGGCTCTACATTTTGTAAAATAACAGCCTAAAAGCCAAGAGTGCTGACATTCTCTAGAAAACAATTTCCTGCCCCTGAAGCTTTTTCACAGGTCTATCTCCTGGCTGGTTTCTCACCCAACAGTCATAGTATAAGGCACAAGGAGACGAGCCCAGTGGAGGAGAAAAGCTTGCTGGTGGCAATTATGTGTTTCAGAAGCACTGGCAGCAAGCTGCTAAATGGCAGAGAAATCATCACTGGGGTACTGGTGATAGATAGAGACTGGTGGTTTACCATATGGTTGCCTCTTGTGAGCAGAAAGTAGCCCAAAAGACCAACTTTTTCCTTGCTGTTTGAAATCTTGATTTGGTAACTCAGCAGACCATAAATTCCAGAAGTAGTCTGAAGCAGAATTTCTTTCCTAATGGAGCCATGACAACAATTTAATAGATGATATTTGATTTTTCAAAAATCCTTCAATAATGAAGAACATCACTACTATCTGGCATTATCTTTTTCAAGAAAACGATTTTTTACACTGCCCTATCTTCTAAAGTTTCCTCCTGAAAAATATTCCAGAGCCCAGCTAACTACCTGCATGGTATTTCACTAGGGAAAGGATAAGGAAGAAAGAATTGAAGGGAAGAAAGACTGACAAAAAAGGGCGGATCTCCTCCTTCAGTCTCAACTCCATTTCCTGATGGATCCAAGTTCCCACCAATACCATTGGGCTAGCTCTCAGTTTATTCAGATCCCTCTGTGGGTTTACTTCACTCACTAACTGAGCACAATACCAATTTCTCCACTTCCACAAAAAAGTAAAATTACTGTTCCATCAGGTTGGAGTGGAAGCAGCTCACAATGTCCACAACCCACCAGAATTAATGAGGAATAAAAAGAAATTGAGAAAGAAAAAGTACCTAAAAGCAGAGAAACTAGAAATAAAAACAAACAAAAAAGGAAAAAAACTCTGAAACACTACCTTTCATGGTAAGCACCTTGTCAGATAAACAACAAAATTTTTGTTGCTATTAGTAATGCCATGTCTCAACTAAAAGTATTCCCAAGGGTGTCATTTTCCCTGATTCTTTCCCTCCTTCTCCCCTTCTCTTTCTATTGTCTCCTACAATCAGACACAGGGTACTTTAGGAAAACAGAAGTCATTAGACTAATTAGCATAAAATCCAGTAGCACAAGGTAAGAATAACAGTAAGATACTAAATTTTAACTCCTCCAACAAGTGGAGATAAAAGTGAGATGCCTAGAATACCTTAACAAACTGAGATACCTAGAACTTAAATAACTCCTTATAACACATAAATAGCAATACTCAACTTTTAGCTAGCCAGTGGATAGCTAGAAGAATGAAATGGTAATGATTGCAAGTTTTCTTAAAGATATAAATTAAAAAAGAAAATGGTATCATTCACTCTTATACACCCATTAAAAGAGCTACTTGAAAGCTTTTCAGAATACTTCCAGAAAGGTTAGAAAAATGCTCTGGAAGCTGCTGTAACACAGGGCTGTACTTGTAACACAGAAATTTATACTTTAATTTCCATTAACAATAAAGCACAAGTGGACGCAACTGTTGTGCTTCAGATTAGAATTTAAATGCTTTTCCCTATTAAAACCGGCCAATGTTTTATACTATTTTTCAAATTATTAAACAGTATCTTATGACATACAGCACACTTCTAACCATAAACAAAATTGGTATCTACAGTTCCTGAGTCCTGAACTGTCCTGAACTTCCTTAAAGGAAGCCATCTTTGTAAGAGTCTCCACATGTCAGAAGTCACAAATATTTTAAAGCACTTGCACAACACCATCAGATGAAGTGTAAAGATAAAAACAGTATGTGCACGATCAACATAAGCTGGTTAACAGCACAAGAAGACTCTAAAGTTTCATTTGCTACTAAACTCTCCTGCTTAGCATTTAGCACCACGCTATTTATATCACAAGTATCAATTGCTACAGTTGCACACTGTAAAACACTACACACTTACATGAAAGCGTTATTTTTATACAGTAACTTCGCCTTCTGAAAGGTGAGCAGAATTGAGCATTTCTACTTACAGTCCCCACCCCAATATTACCAAATAAGGTACTGCTGCTTCTGTTAATTTTTACTGATTAAAGACATTTTAAGGAATGGCAATATGGGAGTCCGAGTTTCATTTGGACAGGTGAAAACAGTATGAGATGATAAAACAACCTGAGGAACGCAAACTTTCACTGGCATCCACCTAAACTATCATCATCAATCTGAAAAAAGTTTGGTAAAAGATTCAGGTGTACCTCACCATATTTAGGCCTTCAGCATCTGAATTACACCTTTAGCACTAAGGTGCTGTGTAATGTTAAGTCAATCCCATAATAAGAATTTGTTAAAAATAACTGTGGCTTCAAAAGCTGGATGAAGCTGCAGCATCTACTATTTTGAATCTGGTACGTAGCACAACAAATCAACNNAAAAAACAAAAAAAAAAAAAAAAAAAAAAAAAAAAAAAAAAAAAAAACAAAACAAAAAACCCCCAAAAGACCAAAAATGAACTCAGTATTTTATAAGATGAAAGACTGAGCAGACCAGTAAGTCAGCTTCCAAAAAAGATAAAAACTTAAAAAATTAAGGGACAGCATTAGGTTTGATTTCAGGCAACCTGCAGGAGAACACAGTAGACAGCCTCCCTATGAAACAAAAAAAGAAGCTAACAAAATAAGGCAGTTATCCATGCATCAGGAATCTTTAATTTTCAAAAGCTGAAAAACAACACACAGTTAAGACAAATAGAAAAAAAGCAAGGACAAAAATCAAGAAGGCCACATTAACCACTTCTGACAGGAAGTGACCTAAAAAGGCAGCAAGAAAGGTTGCTAAATTTAATAAAGATGATTTTAGAAATTACCTCTTCACAGGGAAAAAATGACAGCTCATACACTGTTTGGCTTTCAAGAAATGTTAATTGCAATCATCTGTAAATTTTAACTATCATTACTAATTTTACAAGGAGATGGGGGTGTAGGTGAGAATACACAAGAATGACTCAAATAATTCCTGAAAACATTAAGATATAGTGAAGGCAAATTACTGGATCTTACTCAAACTCCAGTACTTTGGATTTACTCTGAAAAATCCGTGGAAGTTGTGGAAAAAACAGAAGTCTAACAAAAAAAGTATGGATGTACAGGCTTTT
Source organism: Peucedramus taeniatus (assembly GCA_013400575.1). Lineage (NCBI taxonomy): Eukaryota > Metazoa > Chordata > Aves > Passeriformes > Fringillidae > Peucedramus > Peucedramus taeniatus. The sequence goes on from WBNO01016656.1 coordinate 4,146, forward strand.
GGCACCACTTTACCTGACAACCTCCTCGTAAGCAAAACAAGGAGATACAATGTACTTCTAGCTGCAAAATATGGGTACAGTAGTTGTGTAAACAAAAATTTTAAATACATATACAAAATTAAAATGTGGTACGTTGCAGAATGTATATTGTGGGGGAGTCCAAGAGAAGCTATCTCCTGACTAAACTAGGAAACCACTGGCACAATCCATGTGCAGTAATAGCTTAAATACAGAACACAAGTTGTACATTTTGGACTAAACACAAATGCAGGAATTTAAGATGGGGTAGAACTGGCTAAGCAGTGCAGCCCAGAAGGTACTGAAAATGAGGCACTGCTAAGCATGAAACATCACATAGCACGAAGACTTCAAATTCTCAGCTCCTAAACAGAGGAACATAGCTAAAATACAGATAATGATCTCTTCATCATGGTGTGTTTATTCAAGGAAAAAAAAAAAACAAAAACAAACAAGTATAAAAGACCCAAAGGACTAATCTATCCCATTCCACTCTCCAAATACAGAAGCAACTGAACCTAATCCATCAGGAATCAACAACCGATACTAATGGTTGTAATATTAATTGTAACAAAATATTTTAATAGGATATTTCAGTCAAACTTTCTCATTTGGAAGCTTCTAAAGTAAGATCAGGAGGGGGGGAAAATCTATCACGCATGACCCTGGTATTTCTGATCCTGCCTCAGTACTAGATGTTTGATTACAGTTTTATGATGTAATCATACTTTCTCTATTATTTTAATTAACTTTTTTCAGACTTAAATGCTATGCTACACAACAAAACACATACTTCCCTAAGAGCTGCAATGAGTGTCAAGTATTTACTTTCATCTATTACCTTCAAATGGCATTTTAAGGTTTTCTCTATGTGAAACACTTTATTTGCAAGCACATACAGCTGCATAGTAAATTTCAGATCTGTTTGAATGAGCTATCTAGTTCCTCCCCAAAACGTGTAATTTCTCTCTACTACACTTCAGAACTGGAAGAAGGTCAAAAGGATAAAGTGAGACCAACTAAGCGATCTCTCTCCAACTCCCACTATCACAAGATTAGAAGTAGCCTTCAGATATTGGAGCCTTTACACCATTTCCAGCTTTGTCTCTACAACTGCAGCCCTCGCCTACACAGGAAAGGTTAACTGAGCATTTGTAAACCCAAAACAAGTGGTAACTCCACCTCCAGTTTAGCTCACAACATTAGGAAAGTAGCTGAAGATAAACTCACAGAAAGACTGATGCAGAATTGAAGTGTGCATGGAGAAATTTATATCAAGTCAACCAGTAAATTCTTCTGTTTACAAGGGCTTAAGCAGGAATCCCAGTGCTGTACCCACATACTTATATCTTCCACATTGCTACAGCAGACTTAAAACAGTGTCTTTAATTTCCTATAGGAACATATCTTACACACCAGCCTGAGTAAAAAAAGTCCCATCTTTCCCAAAACTCAAAAAGTAGGTGATGTTCATGTTTCCCCTTGCAGCAGCAGAAAGATTACTTTCTGTAAAACGTGACCAATTCCAAACATTTTTTAAAAATATATTTACATATTCAGCTACATATTTATTCATATATTTGTATAAATATATGAAGATAACCACATGTTTAATTATAAATACTTGACATTTGCCTCCCTTTATCAGAGTTTAAAAATATATTTACATATTCAGCTACATATTTATTCATATATTTGTATAAATATATGAAGATAACCACATGTTTAATTATAAATACTTGACATTTGCCTCCCTTTATCAGAGTTTAAAAATATATTTACATATTCAGCTACATATTTATTCATATATTTGTATAAATATATGAAGATAACCACATGTTTAATTATAAATACTTGACATTTGCCTCCCTTTATCAGAGCCACAGTAAGGTAGCTGCTGTGGTTTTTCTATGGAAAGTATTGAATATTTTGTTCTTTCTAAACTAAATAGGCAAAAACTGCATGAATTCATTCTCAAAATAAAGTCATGTTTGAAGTAATAATAGCAAACTTAAGGGAGTTAGAATTCGTAAGTGTACATAAAAGCACTCCAGACCTATCACTAAATTCAGTAAACATAACACTAAATATAGCACCTGAGATCCCAGCATGATTCACAACACTGTTAAAACATTATTTGTACAGTTTGCCATGATCAGCTACACAAAAAGGCCACAATGTTCAGGCCACTGAATAGCTGTTTCAATGAGATATAGCAGGATCTTACAAGAGAGAAAAATTAATGTCTTTCCATGTAGACTGACAAACTTTGTGTTTCTTGAAGAATATCTAAAAAAATCCCTAAGTGATTCACAAGAAGAGAAAATGTTTGCTTTGTACTGCACTTAGGATCTTAGGAAAAAACTCCTCACTGAAAAGGGTGTCAAGCAGTGGAACAGGCTGCCCAGGGAACTGTCAGTCACCTTCCCTACAAGTGTTCAAAAGACAGGTAGATGAGGACATGGCTCACATATACTTGGGGACATGGCTTAGTGGTGAGGTTGGCAGTTGGACTTGATAATCTTAGAGATTTTTTCCAACTTTAACACCTCTAAGATTCTGTGAGTTCTTGGGAAGTATCTAGGCATTTATATTCATCACTACAACACTTATAACAACTACAACAGCGTAGTTTGTTTAACTTTATTACAACAGAGTATTATGAAAAGCAAGCCTACTCGATGCCTCCTCTGCTTTTGAAGACCCCTCTTTCTATAATTTTGCTAATGTAATTAAGCATTCAGTTCTATGCTTTCATTAAGCATTCAGTTCTACATTTCTGTCCATTGGTAATGGATTGCCAAGTATGATAGTGAATAGCCAAAAAGAACTCATTTGCAGCTAATCTAAAAAAATAAAACACACCATTCACTAAGCCATGAATCATTCAGGTCTTTAATTTATGAATTAATCAAATCTATCCCCCCCCCCCATCAATCTGAAACCTTTTTTAAAAGGATATTTGCTCTCCCATCTTACCAACATACTTGAAACACAGCACAATGGATCAAAAGGCACAAGTACCTTCTGTGTTGGTTTTGCCTGGGTTAATTTTCTTCAAAGCAACAAGTATGGGGCAGTCTTTTGGATTTATGCTGAGTACAGTTTTGAAAACTACAGAGACAAGCTTGTGAAGGAGCAGGGTCCTGGCAGGACGTTTGGGCCTATAGTGAGAAGAGCCCACGCTGGAGCAGGTTTGCTAGCTTGATTTCATTTTGTTATTGTATTGATTCCTCCTTGATTTTCCTCTTCAGCTATACTTCCATGATCTATATGCTTTAGGAGCCTAACTGTTCTCCTTCCCTGATTTAGACCCAGACAAGGTGACCAGCAATAGGAGGATGTCGGAAAAATGGAGCCAACACCCTATTTCTGAGCACTAACTTTCCCACAGCAGAAAGCTGTAACATCAAACCATAACATCACCTACAGTATGTAGAATAAAGTCCCCCCAAGATATCCTGATAACTCAAAACTCTACTCTAAACACTTGTCAGTGGAGAGGTGTGTTACACCATTCTTGACAGTCAGATAATAACAGCAAATTCAAATATTTTTTTTCCCTAGTGAAGCTTTTGTAAGTTCCAGTAAACCTTTGTACCACGTAAACTAGCACACTGCTGAAGTCAGCTCTTGCAGATCTGAAGTTTGTTGTACTGGTCTGCTGAAGTTTATCTTTAATAAAATCGCATGGCAGGAGAGTGACGTGTAGCTCAACATATTTCACATTTCATAGCAGATGTGGTCAAGTGAAAAAATAAATTTATCTTAAATCTGGCTTGCTATGAAATGCTTTTTAACCATTAGGACACACACCTACTATCCTAACTCATTTTTTGAAGAAGTTTAGATTGAAAATCAAAGCAATAATGATGCTTTGATAAATCCTCAGCTTGAATGTGATGCTTGCTCTTTCACATCTCTAAAGAAGTTCACACATTTGCAACTCTCCTGTAACCACTATTGTAATGGTAGTCACAGACTTGCCTCTGAACTGACTTCATTATGTTCAGTGCTAAAGTGACCATACCAAGCACGTGGAAACATAGTTATTCACACAATTTTCTTGAAAAATGCTAGATTATTCCTGTTTATTTACTTAATCTTAAAACCGAGTGCGTCTTTCCCTACTATTTCAAATAAGACTGCATTTCACTCTCAAAATAATCTTGAGACCTGAACAGCAAGTATAGTAAGCCCCAATGTTGTCCATATGTCAGTCTATTTCTTCAAAGGAGGTCCAGCTCCATAAATTCAGGCTTAAGTAAAAGAAAAAAAAGAAGCAATAAATAGTTACTTAAGGTTAAAAAAAAATTTAGATCATATGCTTAATACATGAAATTTCAGTTTGTAAGTATTACCTTTGCTTCACACTTTGACTCAAGATCATCATTTGGGCACCAGGATGCCTAAACACACAGTAGTGTGACAGGGAGATTTCCACTGAAAACTTGTCTTAGGAATGAAATTATTTGACAACAGGAATGTACAAAAAGTTTCAAAAGAGTTTTCAGCATGATCACTGAACTATCCCACATATGAACAAATTTATATCTGAAATTAAGTATAATTTGGTGTAAGATAAAGGTATTGGGAGCCAATAAAGGTATTGGAAACCAATAAACCAAACCCCAGCTGTAAGAACCAAAATATCATCACATAAAGCACTTCTAAAGTTCTTTCTAGAAACTGAGTTCTAGGGTCAAAAAAAGTTAGTCCTTCACCAAGTCACGCATGAATTTCAGTGAATATTATTTCTCACAACAAATTAATTTAGGGAATTAAGCTTCCAGTTGAGTAAAACAAAAATTAGTTACTAGAAGGAAGAAAGGTTTATTGATAATTTGTAGCCAACTAAATGTGTGGTTCTGTTGCCAACCATAAATCGGATATTCCTGGCTCCTGATCCTTCCTGAACTGGTCTATTCCATCCCTCACACCAACTTTAGCATTTGCTGGCATCTGATATACTTCAATGATTAAAGACCACAGAAAACAATCTTTTTTTAAGTAAGATTTGGGCTGAGCTACCAATAAAACAGCCCCAAAGTAAGACTAATAAGCACTAAAAGTAGGGAAATTAGCCACAATATCCTTATTTTGACAGTGAGACTTCCCTCTAGGAGTTCTTCATTTCTGATTCTTGTCTTTTCCCATCCCATCTTCTGAACGAGCTCTGGAACTCACAAAGTCCTTTGCTGAACATACTCATCTATTTAGAATAGCAGAAAACTGCTATGGTTTTCTACCAGGAATTAAGTTACAGAGACTTAAAGGAAACAATAAATACAGATAGACAGATATAGTATGACCCGAGAAACAGAACAATTTGGGTAGCACTAAGGCCTCATATCAGCTCATAAATCTGTACGTGTCTAATGTTCACGAAGGTTTGTATCCCTAAGCTTCCTGCAGGGCACCAATCACATGTAAGTTGTCAAAACCGCAGCCGGGATGCACACACGTGGGTAGGACAGGCTGAGTTTTTCACCCTACCTGTGTGAAAGAAGGGAGAAAAAAACATGGCAAAGAAATTAAGCTGTGCCTTCTCACAAGAGACACAGCAGAGTCTGAGGGCACGAGGAGGAAGCCCAGATTCCAACTGTGCGGGTACCCAGAGTCAGTCACAGAATCACCGACTCGTTTAGGTGGCAAAAGACCTCCAAGATGAGCGACTCCGACCTGACCGATCACCACCCTGTCAGCTATAACCAGAACAAGTGCCACGTCCAGTCGTTTTTTGAACGCCTCCACAGACAGCACCTCCGCTCCATCACTATCTCCTCTAGTCTTTCCCTCTTCCTCGACGCCCCCTCCACACGGCGTGTCCCCCACAGCCGTGTCTCCCGGAGGTCAGGGCTCTGCTCTGAGCCCAGCCTGGCGAAAGCGCGGGCAGCCCAGGCCGCCCAGCCTGAGGGCAGCGGGGCTCCTGGGCGGCCTTTGCCCTGCGCTCACCCCGAGACCGCGCACACGCGGTGAGGCCGCCGGGCCGACCTGGGGCGAGCG
>WBNO01016657.1:0-10142 GCA_013400575.1 Peucedramus taeniatus
TGTCACATTTGCACAGTTTCTATAACCCACAGCCATTCATGTTCTTGCTTGCAAGTTGCTAAAGGGATTCTTGGTTTTTATTGGTTTGTTTTTGTTTGTTTGTATTTTTTGGGTTTGTGCTTGCTTGTTTGTTTTATTTTTGTAGTTATTGTAGTTTTCTTTTTTTTTGTTGGGTTTTTTGTGGAGTGTTGCATTTTATGATCCTATTTTATCCTATTTTTGAGCATACAAGTCATATCTGAGAGGCTAATCAAAGAAGGATGAGTGCAGAAGACATTTAATTTACACAAGTTCCCATGGTGCAAGTGTTAATCCAGATTCCTGACAGGCTTTTCTGGGAACTGTCTGGATCTGCAGTCATATTCCAGTTCGGGATGCTGATGGAACTTGAACAAGATTAAAATATCTGTTGGGAAAACTGAAAGTAAATAAACTACTTGAAAATATAAAACATAGGGTGTTGAAAGGAAGAGGTGGGAGGATTCTCCTGTTGTCAGTGAAGCTGCAAAAGCATATTATCAAGCATAACATTTAGGGGCAAAAACAATGATGTCAAAGGATTGTTCATTAGTCACTTGTTTTGAAATAGAAAGAACTCTGTACTTTGAAAGGCTGCAGTCATAAAAAAGACCTCATAGCTTACTTGGAAGTGATAACAAGGATTGACCTTGTAGCAAAACAAAGCTTCTGTAGAGACATGGAAGTGAACTGCTAAAGAATTAGTAAAAAAAAAAAAAAATCTCTGTTACTAGCTAAAAAACAAGCTAGTTGAGATATGAAAGATAAAATGAATTTTCAGTGGAGAATGCACAACTAATTTACCTTAATTAAAGAAAGATGAGATCTGAAATGAGCTTGAATCTTACTGCAAAGGCCTTCTAGTACATATAATATACTGCCATAAAGAGAAAAAACCATGATATTCATGGTGCATTGCATTTTTATTTCTTTAGTTTTCTACTAAAAGAAAAACTATCTTCCCCAAGAAATGCATAAATACGTCATATTGCAAATACATGTTTATATAATTATATGGATGCACATAAATATCTTCCACCAGAAAGGAAGGTGAGTCATTTAGATGCTAGTATTATCACTTCTGAGCAAAAGTTTTAGGCATGTATGTCTTAAAGAATCATCATCAGATTTCACTATCTTGACTGCTACTGCTGTCTCAGATTTCATGATCACTGACTCACTGATTCAAGCCAAGAGCTCCTATTTCTGAGGGGTGACCTCACTGTTGGGATGTGAGGAGGATGGTGGCAAAAAGCATTTCTTTCAAAGCTCCACTATTTACTTGGCAGAAAATAATTCAAGATTTATTATGCTGCTGAGAAATAAATAAAAGAGCAATTTTGAACTTAGTAATCTGGTTAGGACCTAGAAGGCAGAGATTGGTATTCCAGTGACTGAACTGCTTATGTGTGCTAAGTAGGTATGGGCCAGTTCTAGGTGTTATGCACCTCTAATAGTCTTCTGAGCTGGGAGATGGTGCTGCTTAAAGAGAAAACATTATGTTATTCCATTATTCAGATTAAAGATGGAGGTAAGGAGAGACAACCTACTGTGAATTGAATTAGAGCAGTTTGGAAAATTAGTACTGAGCCCTAAGAGCAACAGTATATTCTTCCAAGGTTTCTTAAAGTGAACTAAGGCAGGCTAGCTGAAGTAAACTAGAATTCAAGTGTGTTTTCATATAACCTTAAACTAACAGCTGAAGGTGGTATCTTATTAAACAATTGGACTTTTTTTCTGACAGTCAGCAAACTTTTGTAGCATTGATATCAAACAAGTATTCATAGCAACTGATTAATACCAAAGACCACTAACAAAAACTTATTCAAACATCTCTCTGAACCCAGGTGTTGGAAAATGATCTTTTTATTAGTCTGTACAGCTCATGTATTGGGCGAATTAAGTATTTTCACTTGGAAAAATATTTTTCCATTTTCACTCGATGTGAGCATTACATTCATTACAGCTAGCTTGGCTGCCTTGGCAACCCTAAGATCAATATACTTTCCTAAATAAGATTTTCTGTGTAAATTCTTCATAGGTCACAAAGACATAAATAATATGCATTGCAAAACCAAATACAGGAGACTGTAATTTCATATGATAAGGAACTTCACCTGCATTATGCAATGTTAAGTAAAAGTAAGTAAAAGTTAGTGTTAAGTTCAGTGATACTAAATTTTGGGTTCTGAACATGATCCATTTAGAACGTTTTTTATGAACAACGTTGGTATTTCAGATTTCATAAAAAAAATCAACAAGAAAGAAAAAATTATTTCTCAAAATTCCTTCATTAGTCAGAACTGATTAAGGCCACTGGCTTAGGAATTGTACATTTTCATTAAACCGTATGATATGAAGTGATATAAAAATTTAAAATGTACTGCTTACAAATAAAATATCTTGCTGATTTTAGTGTCAACTCATTTAATATAATGGATTGCATCCCTTCTCCTTCCCGCAGTTCTAGTTACGTTTTTTTTTCCTTTTCTTCCTTGCATTTTGAATTTTTTTTCTCTCCATCACACTTTCTGACACATCTTATTTTCCCATTCAGAGGCTATTTTTGACCATGTATGTCTTCCTGGCAACCCCTCAACTTCAAACGAGTTATTGAGAGCACATTTTAGTGTTATCTGTATTTTTTAATGCAAGCTTGTTACCCAGTTTTCCATGTAAAGTCCTGACTTCAGTGTTACTCCTTTCAGTCTCAAACTTCCAATGACCTCAATATGTGCATAATCAGTTCTTAAAATTGAAAATATAATCAATACCATAGGCAACCTGGGACACTGAGAAAGTACAGAATAAAACTTGTCTCTGAGAACAGCAATGAATGAGTGCAGTGAGGTAGCACTGGTAGGGAGAAGTGGAAGTAAAAAGGCACAAGTTCAAAACAAAACAGAAGGTGAAATACACTTTTCTCCTTCTTTAAGTCAGTAGAGGGATGGACTACAAAAATATGTTTAGAACAACAAGGAAAATTAGTGTAGCTGTGAGAACTAGAGAACAGTAATTTCAGTAAAGAAATAAAATACTCTACAGAACTCTTCAAAGTATTTTGATACATTTTCATTATTCTCTCGTGGCTTAACCTGAGCCAGCAGCCAAGCCCCATGCAGCCACTTGTTCACTCCCCTGCCAGCAGGACTGGGGAGAGAATGGGAAGGAAAAGACTCCTGGGTTGGGATAAAGACAATTTAATAGGGGAAAGCAAAAGCCTCACATGCAAGCAAAGCAAATAGAGGAATTAATGCACTGCTTTCCATAGGCAGACAGGTGTTCAGCCATCTCCAGGAGAGCAGGGCTGCATCACATGCAACAGTGACATGGGGAAATGAACACCATCACTCCAAACATTCCTGCTTTTTGTCCTTCTTTGCCCAGTTTATATACTGAACATGATGCCATGTGGTCTGGAACATCCCTTTGGTCATTTGAGGTCACCTGTCCCAGCTGTGTCTCCTCTCAACCTCCCAAGCACCCCAACTCCCTCACCAGTATGTCATTATAAAAACAAGAAAAGGCCTTGGCTCTGTGTAAGCCCTGCTCACAAGAACAAAACCAGCTCTATATCACCAGCCCTGTGTTCAGCACAAATCCAAAACAGGGACCCATACCAGCCACTGTGAAGAAAGTTAAGTCTACCCCAGCCAAACCCAGCATAAATGCCTAAAGAGATACATGGAGACTTGAATATTTAATGTATTTCAGAGCTATGAAATTAATTTGGAAATTTGCCAAGCTAGGCAAAACTGACCTGCTTGAAAGAGTTTGCATTGTTTGTGAGAATGATGAGAAACCTTACATAACTTCAATGTTATGTAAAAAAAAAAAATTTCCCCTCTTTAGTACTTAGTTTTTACTTGCATGTTTATGATAACTGGTGTTCTACGAGATGTTAGTTCTGATTGGAAAACCACCTAAGTGGATGTTTTATTATTAGCCTATATTTTAAAACTTTAATGTGGGAAATAATTTTTCATTTCTACTGCCACTGTTTGTATCAGTCTCATTTTATTCTTCATACTTTCTCATATTCCAAGTAAGCCTCATCAAACCTTGCGCACATATTAAAAAATACAAGTTAAATACTGGAATAACAGAAGTGTTCCTCTTTATTTTCTCTTACTTACCCATATTCTGGGTAGAACTAGTTCATAATGTTATCATAAGTAAGACTCAGATATCTGTGTTCTACAGTTTTGAAGATTTGATTTAGTTTTAATTTAATAATTTTGTTTCCTCACAATTCATGGGAAGTCGACATATTACTGTTCTCTTCATGATTAACAGAAAAATAAAGTTGTTGTGGGAAACATAAACAGAACTCTCCCATAAACCAGATAAATATGGTAGAGTAGATAAAATTATGAGTAGCTTAAGTGCCTGAAAAACACCTATATTTTATTTATTTATTTATTTTCTAATCCTCATTTACTGTGCATGCGTCTAAGAAGCCCATTCACAGGAACAGGACAAGTTGAGCTATTGATAGTTAACATTGTCCTGATTTTGTTTTAACAGTGGAACAGAAGATATTTGATCTTGCACCATCTAATTATATGGTAGAATTGCATCAGGTCTGTTGTACTCTTGTACTAGATTAGGATGAGAGCATAAAGGAATAAAAGTGTATCAACTTTCAATTCTATTTTTATTTCTGCAAACTAACATTGCAACATATTTTTAGTTGGATAAAATTGTATACAAACCAGGGTGTTTTTTTTGGGAAATGTTATATGTCATAACAGCATTTGAATAAAAGATCTGCATTTTAAATACACATAACTAGCAACTTTTCACTGATGTCTTTATTGGTAGCTTTGTTTTCCAGTGATAACAGAAATTACTAGTGAGGAAATGGGGGTGACAGCCCCTGAAAATTGATGGTTTTATATATCCTTGACTCATAGAAATCAGATATGGAAAAGACCTTTCATGATGAATCATCTAGTATAGTCTGTTGTCTGTTAGAACTTTTTTTATTCTTTTATTTGCAGCATTTTCATTGTTAAGTGAAGGAACTTATAATTGGCTCCCTTGGGAGAATATTTTGAAGTAGAGATTTTATTGGGCCTCATTTTATTTACATATATAATTGCTCATTTTATTTACACATACAATAACATTGAAATTAATAGGACAAGATATGTGTGCTGCGAAAGAGTTTTTTTCATTATATTCACTGTCATTACTACTCTTCATTTTCAACTGTTTTTCTTAATAACTTTTGCAAATTGCAATATGCTCAATTAGTTACCACTTGGTGGGCTTTTTCCTTAACACAAAAAATTATACTGGCAAGTTTTGAGTTTGCATAATATTTGAAAGAGGCTTGAGGCAGGGGACACTTTACTGTCATTTCCCAGGGAACTATATAAAAGGTAAATATATAGAAGTTACAAGATTTGAAATTTTTCACTTCCTTTACTTCTATCCCTGCCTAATAGTTTTCCTAATTTTCCTTTCTTCAACATTTCTTAACAAGTTATCAAGAACTATCTGACAGCTTCTTGGTGTCAATATTTTTAATCCATATACAGTTTGGAAGCTCTGACTGTGTAGGTGTCTTATTGTGGATATAATCAATATGAGTTGAGGCATGTGAGAAAAGAAATCTGTTTCCTGAATATTTTTATCTTTCTCACATTCATTCTAAATTTTCCATTGCATTAGTTTCTTAAATTTTTTTGTACCTTCCATAGAACCATTTCTGTTTCATCTCTTTGCTCTCTTCTCCAACAAAGCTGCAGATGACAGTATATTGCAGCTGCAGAGAGACAAGGAAAATATTGCAATAAGCCTGCTGACCTGCTGTTGGAAACTGATACCTATATTGGCCTCAACAGCTTTGGGAACATGTACCCAGATGACAGAGTAAGAGCTGTAAATCCAAGTAAAATAACTGGGAAATAGAGAAAAATAATTTCTGAGAGTAACTTGAATTTGTGAAATTATCATGTATGATTGTGCCCAAGAAAAAACCGATCTCTTCTAAAAGTACAGCAGAGAAAAAGGCATTTGTTGAGTTTTAGTTGCTAACAGAGTAAGCTAATGAAAGGAGTTGGCCAAATAGACTATAAAAACACATTTCCAGTCTTATAATTGAGAAATTATAATTTGTTTAAATGTGAGGGTTTTTTTTCATTCATTTCTCTTAGCATTGCATGAATGGATACAGCCTGTTAGAAATGCATTTGGAAAGGAAAATGCCATGTATACATATGGCATTGCCATATGACTATGCCATAGCCCTTTGGACAGATATAATGCAGAAGTCTAACCATGTAAGTCTTTGGGCCAAGTATGGTCATCCTGAGAGCTTTTTGGGAGTTCACAAATGACAACAAGATAATACTCTAAAAACAGAGAATTTAAAGAGATCAGACTGATGAACATCAGCTAAAAGTCTGAATGACCATATGTTGCTCCAGTAATTCTGAGGGAAAAAGTTACAAAAAATCAAGGAATAACTTGGATCAGTGGGAAAAAAGAGGTACAATCTTGAGGTAAAAGTTCTTGAATAAATAATCTATTAAGGCTTGTTACAATCATAACAGAACTGGGAAGTGAGATCCCACTGGGGATGTGGAGTACATTTATGTGCATCAGATAAAATGAAGAGAATAAATGTGATTAAGAGTGGGATGGAGCAGTCAGGTGGGTAACATTTTTCAAATTAAATGGGAAATAGTGATTTTTCAAGGGACAAGGGAGAAGACAGTGTGCTGGAACCACAGAATAATAGTGGTAGGAAGGCAGATTAATTAATTTACTCAAAGTCCTGGCATTGATAGCTTTATAAGTCATAGGCTGTATGGATGTTGTCATGAGCCATCTTAGGAAGGTAAGTGGCTACATAGTTCCTGGAGTAAAAATGAGAGCTCAGCTGGAATTCCCTTTAGTGTCCATAGCTACTGGTAACAGTCCACATAGGTATAGATAAATTGAATAAAAATGTGCAACTGCAGACTTGTAGGCAGGATGATTTTGTTTTCATTGCCCATGGGTGATGTTCTTAGGGGGACAACTGAACAGAGGTGAAGTTTATTTCTTCCACTGGAGTTTTCACTGAGGTCATACCAAAGATGAAGGTACATTCTCAAAGCTATGGGAGGGAAAAATTTAGTCTAGATTAGCAAATGATGACAGCATAAGTTTACAGGTCAGTCTTAAAGGTTTAAAAGAGAAAAGAGGAAAGTTACTGTGCCAAAATGGTGATAGAAAGGATAAAATTGTATTTCAAACATTTTAGGTGTTTCATCTAACACAGCAGAATAGATTTAGATCAAATGATGGTCTTGATGTCTTAGTACACAAATGAAATAATGATTTAACTTTCATTACAGAAAATTAGTTCACAGATTTAGAATATTGATTGAATTGAAAATAAAGTGTGATTTTGAATGGAAAAGAAATAAAGTATTCCTTTAATATAAAACATACATGTAAAGTAATTCAAGTCCTCAAAATGCTCACAGAACATGTTGAACCTAATTGGTGTCATGGTGTAATCCCAGCTGGCAGCCAAGTCCCACATGATCACTCATTCAGTCCCCTCTTGTGGGATGTTGAAGAGAATTGGAAGATAAAGTGAGAACACTTGTGGGTTGGGATAAAGACAGTTTAACAGGGAAAGCAAAAGCTGCACATGCAAACAAAGCAAACCAAGGAAATCATTCAGCACTTCCCATGGGCAGGCAGGTGTTCAGCCATCCCCAGGAGAGCAGGTTCCCATCACACATGGCAGTGACTTGGGAAGATAAATGCCAATAATCAATCTGAACATGTGACCCTGAGATGAGCTCAGCTGGTCAGGGCATGGTGCTAATAACACCAAGGTTGGGGGGTTGATCCCTGGATGGGCCATTCACTGAAAAGTTGGACTTGATGATCCTTGTGAGTCCCTTCCAACTCAGAATATTCTGTGATCTGTGAATATTTACAGAACATGCCCCTCTTCCTCCTTCTTCTCCTGGCCTTCTATACTAACATATGATGCCATATGCTGTAGCATATCACTTTGGTCAGCTGTCCAAGATGTGTATCCTCCCAAGCCCTTGTGCAGCTTCAGCCTCCTTGCTGGTGGTGTGGGTGAAACATGGAAAAGACACTGACCCTGTGTAAGCGCTGCTCAGCAGTAACTAAAACATGTCTGGGTCAGCAACACTGTTGCCATCAGAAATCCAAACCACAGCCCCGTGCTACAGTGAAGAAATTAAACTCTATCCTTACCCAACCCAACACATTCAGGGGCCAATGACTAAGGGTTATTTATTATTGTGTCTCCAGTAGAATATAAGCAAATGCTGGTGGTGTGCTTTTAAAAGGGGAACTGCCAACTAAAACCAGAAAGGTTGCTTTTTTTTTTTTTTTTTTTTTTTTTTTNGCCAGTGAAAAACTTTCAGTTCTTCAGGCATCAGCTTGCAAAGAGAGAACAGACAGGTTAAAGTGAGGTGATGGACAGTAATACTTTCTTGAACTTGGTTGTGCCCAGTTGGGAAGACCTTACTGAGAAAGTAGATGGATAAGTGTTAATATGAAAATATGAATTATGAAGTTATTTTCTCTTAAGATGGAGAAAGAGACTAATATGGGGTTTTTTTCAGGAAAGCAGACTTCCATGAACTCAGAGATGTGATAGATAAGAAGCTAGGGAAAGTGAAGTTACAGGAATAAAGACCACAAAGTCTGATAGATTCTTAAAAGCCATTTATGGGTCACAAATAGAGAACTCGGTGGAAAGAAAGGCTGGAAATTATGTTATGCCATGAATTTAACTGGGATATGAACTCTTCAGCAACCTCTCACAGAGAGGATTTCTTAGAATTTGTTAAGGGTAAGTATAAAAGAACATGAAATTGTAGACACAAAATCAAAAAAGTATAAAATGGCATGCAGTTATCAGGAGGCAAAAAATAGTCTGTAAGCATACTGGTATTTAGAAGAGTAAAGAAACATCTCTACACAAAGGGATAGGATATCCAATAGTGAAATATCCTGAGAATTCTGAGTGTTTAATGTCTTCTTTTTTTTCATTCTTCAGTAAAATACCTAATTGGTTAACACAATTAAGACATATGGAAACAGAGGTAAGAACCACTGTACTATAACTAAAAAAAGAGGGAAGAGACTCATGAGTCATTTTCAAATCTGTTCTGCCAAGTAAAATTCCCAGCAGGAGATTCAGCAAACTGAATGAGACCATCTCAAAGCCGTTAGCATTCATATCTGAGAACTCATGCAGAATGGATGAAGTCCCAAAAAACTGTAAGAAGGTAAAAATAGAACTAATCCTTGAAAACTGTGAGGTGAGGGGCGAAGTAAGCCAAGATACTATATACAACTAAACAACTTAAATTCATGTAAGAACACAATAAAAAATAAAAATATGAAAGCAAGATGTAAAGTAAGAGTTCTCATCAATTTGTCCATTACAGATCATGTCAAACCACATTATTTGTCTTTTTGACAAGATAATGGGCTGATGGGTAAAGAAGGAGCAGATATGATTTATTTTGACCACTGAAAGACTTCAGGCACCATTTCACATGACAGTTTCATGCAGGAGCTAGGGATCAAAATAATCCTACTGCAAGGCTGCACAACTAGGTGCAAAAATAAAGCTCAGTAGAATGGTTTCAATGGCTTACTGTCAAACTGTAGGGATGGGTCAAGAAGGGCTGCACAAAAGCCTGTCTGAGGCTGGACACCACTTAGTGACACTCCTAATGTCTTGTCTCAAGGACAGAGAGTGTTTTCTACATTTGTAAGCAATATAAATTTATCTGTGAGCACTAAGGATAGCTCAAAATGATATTGACTGACAGGAGTCAGCCAGACTGAAATAGTTATGTTTGAATTATATAATGAAGAATGAAAGGCTTTACACAATGATAGAAAAAAATCAAGTGCAGAAATATAACATGGAGATGGCTGTCCTAGCCTTAATTTTTCTCTGAAACAACTGGTTTGTTGATTAGAAACCAAATGTAACTTAAACTAATATTTTATATGTTAATTCATTTTTAAGGCAATAATGTTAAATGGATAATATTCATGGCTGGAGAATCTCCCTGTGCCCAGGCCTTTAGTCAGATCTCTTCTCTTCTCTTCTCTTC
>WBNO01016659.1:5403-41463 GCA_013400575.1 Peucedramus taeniatus
TGCGCGCCGAGCACGGCGGCCGAGCTGCGCGCCGTCTGCAGGTGGGGAAGCCCGGCTGTGTGCAGGCCGGGATTTGCGGCTCCGGTGCGAGGGCGATGCCGGTGGCCTCGCTCGGCGCTGGTGCGGGGGAGGCGGCTGGTGCTGTCGCTGGACGCCGCGGCGGTTCCTCGGGAGAGGCGGAAGGTGCTCGGGCAAAACGGCCTCGGAGCAGCCGCTTCCGGGCCTGTGCACGCGTTCGTTTCTATTTCCCGAGAAAATACAGCATCGTAGACTGCAGGGGGTTGGAACGGACCTTAAAGCCATATAGCCGCATGCCATGTCCAGGGATACATTCTGCTAGACCAAATAGCTTCGAAGCTCCATCCAGCCTGGCCTTGAATGCTGCCAGAGTTCCAGCATCCACAACTTCTCTGGACAACCTGTTCCAGTGCCTCACAGTAAAGAATTTCTTCCTAATACCCAATCTAAATTTGCCTCTTTTTCATTTCTACTGAATACTTTTTCTCCTGTAGTACAGTTCCTTATGAAGAGTTCCTCACCAACATCTCTGAAAGCCAAATAAGCCGTGAAGAGGCAAACAGTTTTTCTGCAGGGTAGTGCTCCAGTTGTGGAAACTTTGTTACATCCCTGAATTTGAACAGTTTGGCGCTAAAAGTTACATGGGTAAACATTTAGCAACGTCTTACTGGTTAAATACGTTAAGGTACCTGAACATCTTCATGGTTTTAGGAGACTGCAGTTGTACAATGAAACGTATACCTTATATGAAGAAATAAAGCCAGGCATCTGTTCGTATTAACAAAGAATCATCACAGAGTGGGTGGGAAGGGACTTTAGAGATTGTCTTGTTCCAATCCCCCTGCCATGGGCAGAAGCACCTTTTACTAGAGCAGGTTGCTAAAAGCCCCATCCATCCTGGCCTTGAACACTGCCAGGGATGGGCATCCACAGCTTCTCTGAGCAACCTGTTCCAGTGCCTCAACATCCTCACAGCAGAAAACGTCTTCCTAATACTAATCTAAGCCTACACTATTTTAGTTTGAATCCCTTAAAAACATCATTTAGAGTAGTTCAGGTAGCTGGCTGCATACAGTACTTGTTTGTCGTCTCTTGGTCCTTAGCCTCCACTGACTTGTTTTTCTCAGGGCTGGTGGCGAAGTCAGAGGCTTGTAAATGCAGAGGGTGTTGGAGCAGCAGTAAATCTAGCACGCTATGGCTGGAAGGCTTTCAGGTCATGTGGGTAGTGAGAATTGTCCTTCACCTGTAGGAAAGGCCTGATTTTAGGTAGTAATTCCTCTAGAAAGCATCACAGTTAGTAATTTATCTGTAGTCTGCCAGTAAGGAAGACATGCCAGAGTTCTGATCCTATCTGTATAGCTTTGTGCTTCACCTGTCACAGTTCTGGTGACTAGCATAAATTTTTTACCATTACTAGACTTAGTAAAAATAGAGGATGATGTTGGTTTAAAGGAAAAAAAAAAGGATTCTGGTGTGGCAGAAAGTGTGACAATTACTCTGTAAGCTCTTCCAGTGTAGATGGTCCCTGATTGCTCCTGTGATGTGCCTTATTCTCTGTGGCAGTTCTGTTGCCTAAGCCTGTCTGTTGCTGTTTTCATTTGAATTCCAAGGAGTTTTTCCTGTGGTTTCTTTATTTTTCCCCGCATTCCTTCTGCTTTTTTCTTCTGTTCTGCTTTGTTCAGTTTACACATGCATTTCGCTTGTTGTCTGCATTTGCTGGTGTTACAGAGCAATGCTGTCTGTTTGAGGCTGAGTTTGCTGTGAACAGCGGTCATTTGGGACAGAGGAAAAAGACTGGTAATCTATGAAAGGGAGAGAACTGATCATCTGGCAGCCTTTTGTTGGCTTTGCAGGAGAATGAAGCTAAATCTGCACATCCTGGTGTGACCTTTCCCCTGTTCAGACTGGAAATCCCAATCCGTAATCTCCATGTGCTTTTGCTTTTAAATTAAATAGCCCTAGCCTCTTGAGTCTTTCCTTAACATTTGCCAACCTCAAATCGCTACCCCTGATCACTTTCACTCACCTGCTTGAGCTGCTCATACTCCTCTCTTGAGGAGAGATGAGAACACTGGGCTGCACCAAGATCTATTCTATGATGTCCTGGGATCACATTTATTACTGGTGTAAATATAACTTTATAAGTGATGAAATGAACACATAATGGATATAAGCACAGATTTTTTGACTCTACTTCTAAGGAAACTTCTGACAAATTAAGCAGGTTTTCTTTGGGAAAGATAGGAAGAGAGACAGGAAGATGTGGATACTCCTACATCTATTTTTAAAATAGTGATGGATTAAAATAATCTGTCACGGATTCAGAGTGAAGTTATTTGATATTCATCATTAAATCTTTTTTAGAGTGTGACATAGTGTACATTTAAGTATTCCTACAATGTAGAGTCTTCTGGTGAGGAGAAATGGTATTATGTTTAAATGCTGTTTAACTCTTTGGACACCCCAGTGCAATGTGGTTATTGTGGGGTTTTTTTTTGTTTGCTTGGTTTGGGGTTTTTTTTGGTTGGTTTGGTTTTTGGGCTTGTTGGGGTTTTTTAAAAATTTTTTTTGTTTGGTTTGTTTCGTTGGGTTTTTTTTTGTTTATTTGTGGTTCATTTTTTGTTGTTGTTTTGCTAGTTTGTTTTTGTTTTATTATTTTTATTTTGTTTTATTTTCTTTCTCTAATATATTCCTGCAAACAGAATGCAGGAGAAAAATTATGTCTTCCCTCACTTGCATTTGACTCTGTAAGAATGCCTTGCATATTGCTCAAGTGCTATACTGATAATCATTATAGAGATTGCTCATGTTTTCATCAGATTTTAAACAGGTTGTGTCTTTATCTGGAAGATTCCATCAGTAATTCTCTTAAATAACCAAGGTGTCAAAAAGAGCAAAATTGTAGATTTTGTTCAAATGCCTCAGGAGTCTGTGGGCAAAGAAGTTTTCCTTGGTATTCGTAATTGGTGCTTGAGTGACTGAAGTCCTTGAATGTTGGAGGTGCTGAGTTATGTTATTCTGTTTTGTCTTCTGTGTGATGTGTTGCTTGCATGTATAGGGCAGGCTAATCCTCAAATCATTGTGGGTTTTAGGTAGGTCATTAGAGGTGACACTTGCAGGTACCTTATTCAACTTCAGCCCTAATTCACCTTCTTGTTTTATTAGAAGGGGTAGTTGTAAATATCTCTTGGGACGTGTTATAAAGCTGCATTAAGCTAGCATTAAGGTCTTAACGTATTAGTATTTAGTGTCTTGTGGTATTAGTGTCCCAAAGGTGATGAAAGTACTACCTTCAAAATATGTGCAATATAAAGAGTAATATGAACACTGCATCTTCTTATTTTAAAGAAGTATTATTAAGATATTAAAATACTTTCGAATTTCTAAAAGAGAAAACTCATTGTGCTGCTAGAATATTCTGGGAAAAGTAAAGTCACAGTGATTAAAGACTTCATTGGTAGTCTGCTTCCAAGTCTACATTTCCAGAGAGTTCTCTTTGGCCTTTTTATTTCTTATCACCTAAAAATATCTTTATAGGGGAGGTAAATTTATGTAACACTTTGCATTTGACTTTTTTCAGGAGACACTTTCAACTATTGTTCCTCATTACTGTCCTGCACTTCACCTTGGTTTCCATTAAACAGCTTGGCAGTGCTTTCCCCTCTCTGTAACTGTGTGCACAGAGTGAATTTGTCGTGCACTCAGGGAATAGTTTCTGTGGGGACGCAGTAGGATCTCAAGCTTGTGGCAGTCAGGAGTGAGGTGTTCATAGTGAAAACTCTGCACGCACTTCTGTGTCATAGGTGTCTGACAGTGACTTAGTCTAATTTCTGGAGGGATCAGCATATAATTCCTGTTTGTAAAGCCTGGCTTCCTCAGGACCATGGACCAAGCATTACTTACATGGTTCCACTGGCAGCAGTGGAGGTAGACAGCGGGAGCTCCAGCATGGCCTGTGTGTAAGGCCACACTGCAAAGCCTTTCAAGACTTCTGTGCATGTGATATGATGACATATGTAATTAACTATTAGACTGATTTTTGATACTAAAGAAGGTGCTCTGCTTTTCCTTTAGAAATTGAGGGTTTCTGACTTTTCAGGAGCGAGAAGTGGCAGTACCAGCGCTTGCAAGGTTCCATGGAACTTGTCAGGGGTTCAGTGTCAGTATCCCTTTACATTAGCTACCATTCAGTCCTCACAAGGAAAAAGACAAAGCAGTTTTAATGTAAATTATTTTACATAGTGTCTGTTGGTAGCAGTTTTTCTGGAGATGTTAGTTTTTCCACTGAAACAGACAATTAATGGTCTTGGTGTGGATAGCACAGCCAGAGATCCCACCTAGGTCTATGGGAAGAAAGAAAAGCACAAGTATTTTTGGTAGGTTCTGACATATTGTTGGTGGGTCCTGGCACAGAAAGGATATGGGAAACTGTCACCTTTAATGTAAGTGAAACTTCATAATGGTAGGTAATAGACCTTTTCAGATCCTGCATACAATACTTGTGGTGTTTAAAGAACTGAATACAAAGTCATTTCCTCAAAATCGTACATATTCAAGTGACTTGGGCTCTTTGGTGAGTGGGATCACTGATCCATGTGCCAGAAGACTTTGGATAAATAATTTGGTCATGTTGTCAGTTTTACAGAAAGGGTCAATTGTGAGATTTATCTGTCAGGGGATGTCCTTTACTTGGTTATGTGGGCTGCTCATAACACAGCACTATGCTGCCTGGAGAACAGCCCCATGTAAAAGGCTAATGGTTGAACTGTGTTCTCCAAAGTGCTTTTCTCCATCTTTCCTTTGGAGAACAGCACTTTGGAGAACACAGTTCTCCACAGTTCTACGTTTGGCACAGGATTAACTTGGTTGTGTCTGCCTCCACTTCCTCAAGTGGGAATCCAAGGATAAGGTTCATTCTGTTTCCAGGAGGTTGTGGCTCATTACTGCAAAGTTCCTTTTAAAATGGTGCTTCTGAAAGAATCCCATTTTCTCAGTAACTTAAAACAAAATTCTGTTTGAGATGAAAACTGTGAAACAGAAAGTTTAAAACTTTGTGCGTTGCTGAATGGTAAGTCACTAAACAATGGTAAATTCATATTACTGTCAATACAGAGTGACTTTATTGGCTCATCAGAGCAAAGCCATCTGTCCACAATCAGAGTTTTGTCTCTGACTTCTGCTTATTGTCAGCTGGTAATGGCTGATTCCAGATTTCTATTTCTCAATTTGTATTCCTATGCAGTTCCACTCCAAAGGGTTATTCATTAGTGTAGTGATATTATTGTCAACATGGGGAATGCTGTAAGATTATAATGAATATAATGAAATAATAAATGTTATTGAGGATGAATGGTACAGTCCAAAATATTTTCCTGGACTTCACCAGTGGTAGTTTTGTCCCATAAGGAGATGGGTTTGCACAAGAGTTTGCTGGGATTCAAACTGCAGGTGGACTTAGACACTGGAATAATCCCTGCCTTTATGTAGTCTGCAAAAGTGGAGAGACAAAAGCAATCAAGTTTGATTCAAAGCAGGTTCTCTGTTTTAAATATTTTTTTCCTCAGACTATTTTTAAGCTGGATGAAACTCTATTGTGATTAATGCAAAATGCTTCTGGGAAGGACTGCAGAGGAGGGGATGTACATATGATGGTTCCTCTGAATCTGGTGTGCTGTAGTGCACAATGAAATGGGAACTCATAAATGTGACCAGGTGTTGAAACCACATCCAGGTTCCTGCCTCTCATACTTCTACACAGACTGTGAGAAATCACTGCCATGTCGAAAGAGGATAGCTCTAGATTTAGATTAGGTATCATGAAGAAATTGTTTACTATGTAGAGTTGTGAGGCACTGGAACAGGTTGCCCAGAGAATTTGTGGATGCTCCGTTCCTGGAAGTGTTCAAGAACAGGTTGGATGTGCCCCTGAGCAACCTGGTCCAGTGAAAGGTGTCCCTGCCAATGCTGCTGGGGGAAATTGAACTAGATAATCTTTTAAGGTTTCTTCCAACCCAAACTGTTCTATGATTCTGTGATTCTATCTGTTATTTTTTCATTGTTCTAGCATTGATATGTTAATGTCTTCTGAAAAAGAAGTGGACCCAGATGTTATTCCTGAAGATAGCAGTCTGCTTACTCTTCGGTATGTTGTTACAGTGCTCTCACAGTGCCCTTATTTGGGGTGGGGTGGAAAATCAGCATGGAAGTATGGCTGGCTGCTTGTTCCCTTTACAGGCAATGCTTTCTGAAGCACCGTACAAAAATACCGTAAGGGCAGTAACACCAGCTTATGATGGATGGTGTCATTGGTATGAGTCTTCTGAATGTTGCTTAGGAACATTTTATTAAGATATACAGAATATGACTTCTTTCATATTGGAAAAGAATTTCTGGACTGAGGTGCTTCTGAAGTAGTGCCTAAGTTAGGAGTGCTCAGGGGCCTTCTGATAATCATGTGTGTGAGGTTCCTCCAAAGAAGCCTATCTCATACCTCTAGTAACTCACAGTCACACTGTAACAGCCAGCTGTAAGTACTGATGCTATATCCAGATAACCTCTTTATCTGAGGCCACTGTTTTGTTGAGTTTTGTTTTGTTCATGGAATTTATTGATACAACTGGTGCATTTCAGAGGCTAACCAATGTAGGTAAGGTTGGCAGACTTGGCCAGTTCAGGCCTTTGCTGTACTTTACATAGCACTAATGTAAAGAAATGTGTTTAGAAATGTGATCAGTGTTAAGCCTGATTGTTACTGAAAACCTTTGTGGAGGTCTGGAGGATAAGTAATCTTGTCCTGGATGTTAAGGATTGGGTGTTCATGCAGTGGTTAATACGTGTATTTTAGTTGGTATTCTACTTATAGTCTTTCTTCTACAACTAATAATGAAGGTTTGTTTTTGGGTTTTCTAAAGTGTCTATGCGATGGGGCTGAGAAAGAATATTTGTGGGTTGTTTCTTTCCTTGTGTTTTTCTTGAACATGAATTCAGTTTTTTTTTGAAGCGGAAAAAATTGTTGAAACAGTTTCCTCAAAGATCACAAAGTGTTTTGTCCTAGGACAACCTTTTCAAAAAACATTTTGCTGGTTTTTGTTGTGAGTGTTAAAATTGCTCACAAACAACCTCTCATTTGCACGTGAGGTGAAAAAAACCACAAGCTGAAATCCACAAGCTGGCCTGTGTACTATCAGATTTTATGAGAGTCAGGAGATGAGTATTTTGAGTTAACCTGTCCCACTAAGACAGACAGGAATCCTGCTCTTGAAAGCTGCTCTGTAGTAGCTTGTGTCATTTAAAAATATGAAATTCTTGACATTTTACATGGAAATTGTTGAATGAAATTTTATCTTGTATTCCTGCCTTTCAGAATTAGAAAGAAGGCCTTAGAGAGGAGAGAAGAAACAATTATTGTGGATCGGGCTTGCAGACAAGAAACTCTTACCTATGAGATGGTAAGTTGTCTGTCATCTTTTAGGCTCTCAAGACAGCCAAAATCCAACTTCTTGTTGCTTTTTTATTTACCACTATGAAATGTACACTGTAAATGTTTGCAGATACAAGTTTGATTGCCAGTAATGATTAAAGACATTGTATAGAAAAATAGGACAGGAAGTCTGCTCTTTACTGTCTGTTAATGCAGGATGTAGTTAAGGAGGAACTCCATCTTGTTACCACTATAGGACTGCTGTTTTTAAGTGCTGTGAACTTACAGCTAGACATAGAGCTAGACAAAATGTGTAATGGTTTTGCTTCTGGAGTCCAGTGTTGGAAACTAAGCTTCAGTGTGTGAATGATTGTGAGCTAGTTTCAGTAGGGCTGAGAGAAGAAAATAGTAGCAGCACAGTGATGGTAAATTCCTAATTCTGAGCTTCATAAATCAAGTTTTTCAGCCATTCTGAACTGCCAGGAATCAAGAGTGTAGTCATCAGCCCCTGAAAAGCCTTATTGGAAGTTTTTAACTGTGCTTAACAAGTTTGGGTTTTTAAAATTGTTTCTTCTTAACCATTGAAGTCCTAAACAGCAAAACCTCATTTCATAAATGTTCATAGAACCATTAAGGTTAAAAGACCTTTAGGATCGTTGAGCCCAACCATTACCTTAACACTGCCAGATCCACCACTAAGCTGTGTCCCTAATCACCACATATACATATTTTTTGAACTCTTTCAGGGGCACTGAAGTGCTGGAGTCCTGGCTTTAACAAACCACAAACTGCTGTAAAAATTTAGGGACAGAAGTGTAGTGAGGAAAGAACCTCATGTGACCATTAGACTTGTTTTTCCCCTTGAGGTTTCCTGCTCTGTTGTGAGTTATCCTGTTTCAGCTGTTCAGAGACCCAGGCACGTTATGTAAACAACATGATGCAACTACTCTGCTGGGCTCTTAGTCTGGGGAATATCTGAGAAAATATTAGCAACAGAAACCTTCCTAAAGGGTTTCATTGAATATTGCTGTATTCATTGAAAGAATGATCACATGGTCATTTATTGCATTCTTTAAGCAAGCTGTGTCAGAGTTGTGATTCTGTGGTTGGGACCACAATGCTTTCATACAGGAGGAGAGTAGTAAGAAACAGGAGTTCGGAATGTGTCACATGAAGAAGGCAGATGCGAGTTAGAGAGCACAAGTATCTCTGAGTCTCAGGAATACAAGTTCCTGTTACTAAATCTGAGGAATACTGCATGCTGGTGGGAGGTGTTTGTGCAGGAACACACTCTTGATTTGTTGAAAAAGGAGGAAATGGCCACAGAAAAGTACCTTCCCTCATTTTCACAGCTGGGCTCTATCTTAAACACAAAGCAGGATGGAAATGTAGGGATCATTTACTTCTTTTCTAAGACACAGTACTGTGGCAAGGGCAGTGCTGGGTTTTGGGTTTCAGTTTTGGAGAAATTGTGGCCTGCAGCTATGTCTAGCTTCCCTAATAAGAGGAAGTGTTGCACTGACTGTAATTTTTACATATTTTAGAAAATATGTATATTTTCTAGATTAGTGTTTCCCAAATTAAGGGTTGCAATCCCCCTTTACATATGAAAGCATTCAAAGAGCATTTCAAAGCTTTAAGTGGTGAAAGTTGGTACCAACAAGGTTCCATGAGGGCAGAATGACAGCAGCCTCTGTCAATAGCCAAGGAGCAGCCAGCTGTCTTGCAAAAAAGCTGAGAAATGAAGGAACATGCGTGAAATCGGTAATTGGAGCAGTTTCTCACCTTTCCACCTTGGAGGAAGTAGGCTGTTTTCAATTCAGAAGGCTACATAGTCAAAAATTAGTTAGCATTTCTCAGCATTTCTCGGACTGTTGCCCAGTGTTTATTATGTGTGTGTGTACGTATATATATGGTTGCCAGTATAATATGTATATGTGTGTATGTTTTTCCAGGAGTCACATGCAACTGGAAAGAGACCAGATGATCCAACAGATCTAATTGAGGAAGGAGAACTACTTTTAACTCTGAACATCTTTTATCCTGTTATATTTCAGAAGGTTGGCATGAAATTCTCTGGGTTGTATTCTGATTCTTTCCTATTCTGGTAATATCTTGCCCTCCCAAGCAGTTAAAATCAGTGAGTCTACTGATGACATGTGGTAAACTCTTTAACTCTGGTAATTTCTTAAGGCTCTTTCAGAATCTGGCTTTCATTCTGTTATGTAACAAAACATGTACAATAATTACGGAGTAGTTAATTTATTTTACAGAAAGCTCAAAACCTGAAAATAAATACATTAAAACGGAAGTACTCTTTCTTGATTTGGGATAAGTGAACTCAGACTTTCTGTCTTTTCTGCACTTTCTGATGGAGAATGTAACTTTTGAGTTCCTGAATAAAACTATTAAGTTTTATTAAGTCTATTAAGTCTTAGGAGAAGCTGTGGCATGATGCTGTTCAGAGAAGTGATATGCCAAATGCTGCCAGTAATGACCTTAAGCTGTCAAATGAAGAGAGCACTGCTGATGTTGACAAGTTATAATTTATCTGGAGTTTGTATTCTGTGTTCTTTGTAGCATAAAGATCACAAACCCTACCAAACAGTCCTTGTACTGGGCAGCCAGAAGCTCACTGAGCTGAGAGACTCTATTTCCTGTGTCAGTGACCTCCAGATAGGTGGTGAGTTCAGCAGTCAGCCAGATCAAGCACCAGAGCACATCAGCAAGGTAAAACTTTCTATGTGGAACCCTCTACATGTATAGGAGTCTTGAAAACATAAAAAGGGAGGCAGAGTTTTGTTTTGTTTCTTCTTCATTTTTTCTTGTTTCTTCAATGCACTAAATTCAGCTGCATTGATTCTGCCTGTTGGTTGCACTGCAAGTAAATACTTCATAGAGGCATTACCAAGATGATATGTTTTGTGCAATAGCAAGAAAAACATCATCATTGCTACTGCTGGGAAATAGAAACACAAGCAGTGAGTTTTGCATAGATATATTCCTATGGACTAATTTTATTTTGAGCTGTGTTATGAGACAACAAAGGTAATAGCTTAATCCCACTAACAATAATAAGCTAGAGCATCCCGCTGTGCTTTGTTGTTTGCAATTGGATGCTAATCAATGTAGGGATGAAGATTATTCTTCTCTCCCAAAGTTGCTATGTATTCTCTGGATATGAGCAAAACAAGTAATCTAGTTTAAAATACTGAAATTGTATCACTTTGATTATACATTGTATGACATATAATGCATGTCATATCATAGAGTGTTTGAAGTTGAAAGGGACTTGTGGAGGTCATCTGTTCTACTCCCTCTGCTCAAGCAAGGCCACCTACAGCCGGTTGTCCATGACCATGTTCTGACATTTTTTGCAAATCTCCAAGGATGGAGGTTGCAAAACCTCCTTGGGCAACCTCTGTCAGTGTTCAGTCATCTGTGTCAGTAAAGAAGTGTTTCTTGAGGTTCAGGGGGAGCTGCTTGCATTTCAGTTTGTGCTTATTGACTCTGATCCTGTCACTTGGGACTGCTGGAGTGAGCCGGGCTCCATCCTCTTTGTGCCCTCCTTAGAGGTATTGTGTAGGTTAATGAGATTCCCCTACCTGAGCTTTCTCTTCAGGATTCTAACTCACAGCTCTCTCAGCCACTGCTTTTAGGAGAGATGCTGCAGTCCCTTCATCTTCATGGCCCCTGTGGGACTCTTTCTCCAGTATGTCCATGTCTCTCTTATACTGAGCAGCCAAGAACTGAAGACAGGCCTTTAGTTATGGCCTCACTAGTGCTGAGGAGAACTGAAGGATCGCCTCCCTTGACCTGCTGGTGGTATTTTATCTAATGCAGCACAGGATCCTATCTGCTCTCTTGGCTGTCTTTGCTGCAAGGACACATTGTTGGCTCATGTTCAATTTGGGATCTACCAGGATCCCCGAGTCCTTTTTGCCTAGCTGCTCTCTATCTGAGTGGCCCCTCAGCATACAGTGGAACATAAGCTTGTTTATCCCCAGGAGCTCCTTGTTCAACCTCACCAAGATCTTGTTAGGCTGTTAGGATCCCTCTGGCTGGCAACAGGATCATCTGGTGTATCAGCTACTCCCTCCAGTTTTGTGCCAGCAGCAGAGAGGATAACAGTAACAGATAGAAGTGAATCAAAGAGTCTCAATGTATAACACATTCCTAGTGTTGTGTCTTTATGAGGGTCATCTGAGAAGTCCTGTCTTTGGAAAAGCAGTGTCTGCTTCCCTATGTTTTGGCATCTTAGAGTTAATAGCTCAAAGAGACCTCTGGGCACAAACGAGCATCCCCAGACTGGTCTGATGATGGAGAGTCCCTGGTTGTCCATGGTTTTCCCATTTAAAATAAATAGGGATAATCTTTATTGAGTCCTTGAAGGGTGACTGAGGGGGAAAAGGAGGCTCAAGGGAGACATTACCACTCTCTACAACTGTCAGAAAGGAGGGTGAGGAGGCTGTAGTCAGGTAAGGGGTCAGTTCTCCTGGGTAACAAGAGACAGGATGAGAGGAAATGGCCTCAAATTGCACCAAAGAAGGTTTAGATTGGATATTAGGAAATATTTCTTCACTGTGAGGGTGGGTAGACATTGGAACAGGATACTCAGGGAATCATCAGCCGTGAAAGTGTTCAAAAATGTGTGGATGTGGCATAGTTGGGACATAGTTTGGTGATGAACATGGCAGTGCTGGGTTAATGGTTGGACTTCATGACATCAGAGGTCTTTAACAACCTTGATGATTCTATTCCAACCACTTTGTGGGGCTTCAGCATGCATAGTGGCTGCTTTGGAAGACAAATGCTTTCACCATGAATGGCCTATTCCTCTTAGCCTCCAGTTCTTATTGCTGAGTGTAGCATCACATGACATGGGATGTCCTCTGGGTCACTTTGGGTCAGCTGTCCCAGCTACATTCCCTCTCACCCAGCCCCAGCCCACTGGTCTTGGGGACACTTGGATAGACAGCCTTGGAGCTGTGCAAGCACTGCTCAGCAGTAGCCAAAACACTGGTGTATTATCAACTTCCCTTTGTCAAAAATGCAGAGCATGCACAGGGGCTGCTGTGAGGAAAGTTAACTCCATACCACATTAACTCTCTGTGCATTTGATCAGAACACAAAGTACTTCTTACTGAAATAACAGAATTATTGAAGTCTTGTCCCGTACACACATGCGTGCACACATGCACAACTACAGATGAGAGCACTTCTGGTCACATCTGTATAAACAAGTTAGGCAATTCTGGAAGGTCCTTGTGAGACCCTAGCAGGACTTTACTGCTAGGGTCTCACAAGAAAATCTATCATCCTTTAAAATTCTTTCTAAATTACAAAGTTTGTCACATGTAGATAGTCCATTTGTGACATTCTCTTCCATCAAAGATAATTAAGTTTATGGCACTCATACCAGCAGCGCAAGAGTCACCAGATGCCAAATAAAGTTTAGAAGCTGAGCTAAACATTAACTTGCCGTCACTGTGTTCTCTAAACCATATTTCTGAGTGCCACTTCACAAACCTTTTCAACATTCCCAGGGATGGTGATTTCACCACTTCCCTGAGCAGCTTATTCCAATGCCTGACCATCACCTGCTGATGGGAAATAGGGAATAAATCACCTTTTTTTTTTTGCTTTGCTTCTGCATGCAGCCTTTGCTTTTTCTCATTTAACTGTCTTTATCTGAACCCATGAGCTTGCCTGTCTTATTTTGTTTCCCCAGTCCTGTTAAGAAAGAGGAGTGAGAGAGCAGGCGGATAGGTACCTGGTAGCTAACCAGAATAAACACATTGCATCTTGCTAATTTTTAAAAATGTTATTATTTTTTTTAAGTCAGTGCCTTGCAGTTCCTGAGTTTGTGCTGTGATGTCTATGTTCTTGTTCTGTGTTTTTGTAGAAGTCCGTAACTTCTGTGATGGGGACAGAAATAAGAGAAGAACATTAAAGTAAACTGTGATGGCTTGAGAATATATATATCAGCAGAATAGCTACATAGTTGGCAGTCATATGAATCTAGTTGTCACATCAGCATCTACAATCAGAGCAGAACTTTTCTTAAACACCTGTAGAATGAGCTCTCTTAATATAATTTAGTTGCCTAAAATGCTTGGATTTTTGTCGTGTTCTTGTTTAAGGTGTTTATTCTCTCATAACACTAATGGAAACTTCTCTCTCTGTCTCTCAGGACCTCTACAAATCTGCCTTCTTCTATTTTGAAGGCATCTTCTATAATGATAAAAGATACCCAGAGTGCAGAGATCTGAGCAGGTACAGTATTTGTAGATGTTGACTAAGGAAAACATAAGGAACATAAAATTTGTTTCATTTTGTTTATGATTTGTGGTGCTACAGATACTGGAATGTCTAGAGTATTAAGTCCATTAAGGAGTGGACTTTTCCTGTTGTTTCTCCATGATGAATTGGTTTTTACAGAGAAGTTTAACTTTACTTGCTCTGCTTATTACTTCCATTTACTTCCCGTTTGAAAAGAGTATGAATCCATCTTTTAACCTGCAAATCCTGTTTTACTCTGTTGAAATGGGATTTCTGTGTAAAGTGACAGGTACCATTTTGTACTAAGTTTTTAAGTACCTTCCTTACTTGTGATGGGAATCAAAAGACTTGCCTGTGAGGCAGAAGATGTGTCAGAAAAACAAGCTCAGCTGTGTAGCAGTGGTTGTCTTGCTCAGTCTTGAAAATATGCTGAATGCCTTAATTGTAAAGTAAACATGAGGTCTATGTGACTGATCAGAAAAGAAATTTGATTTTTAAGGAAGCACGGTCTTGCCGATACGCTAGTGAGATTTAGAAGATCAAAATGTTTTAAATGGTTGGTATGGAAGAGCTGACTCTGTTGGACCCTGTTGTTCTGCCAGAATTTGTATGTGACTTCAGGGAAATTAATATTTTTCTTCTTGTCTTTCTGTCTGTGAATAACAATGGTCTTCACAGAAAGGCTTGTCATAGCATACACGGCTTGCAGAGTTAGATGTTTTGTGTGTAGGAGTGTGCTGAAAAGCTGAAAAGAAATTTATAGTGGCCAGTGCCCTTCTAGTGCTAAATTTTGGAAATGTAACTGCGCTTGTCAGCTTTGTGTTTCTCCTTGACAAAAAAGAAATTTAAAAAAATGCTTTTTAATACTTTAAAATGAAGTCATTGACCAGAGGGGCAAAGTAACCTGCTAGTAACTTGAATTATTGGACTACTTAAGAAGTATTGTGCTGTGAACAGTCTGACCTGGATGGTGCATTGGGAGCATACACTGACTAAAACTCCTCAGGAAGCTGCCTGGTGAGGACTGAAAAGCAGGTGTTCCACAAGAGCAATGAACAGTTCTATGGTGTTGTAGTAT
Organism: Peucedramus taeniatus; assembly: GCA_013400575.1. Lineage (NCBI taxonomy): Eukaryota > Metazoa > Chordata > Aves > Passeriformes > Fringillidae > Peucedramus > Peucedramus taeniatus. Next base: position 20,202 of record WBNO01016659.1, read on the forward strand.
TGCTGTGAAATCACCTTAAATTACTACCAAATGTTGTGAACTGTTTTGATTTCCATCATTTAATCATGTCTCAGTGAAGAATTTTGCATTTCCCCAAGGCATCTTTTTCTCTGCGTTCACAGTTCATAGCTTTGCTGTGCTGATGGTCTTTCTGTTTTCAGAACAATTATAGAGTGGTCAGAATCTCATGACAGAGGCTATGAAAATCTTCAGTCTGCTAAGATGGAGGACTATGTATTTAATGATTTATCGCTCAAAATTGGCTTTCCATACCTTTACTGTCACCAAGGGAACTGTGAACACATCATTATAATCACAGATATAAGGTAAGTAACTGTTCTTTGGGAGTCCTTGGGCAAATGAAAGTAAGCCTTCTCTGTATGAACTTCAGACATTAAATGCTGAATGTTTGCTAGACTAACTTATTTGCTTTAAGATGATTCTGCTGCCTTCTGCAGAGCTTAAGTTTTTCTTCCATATACATGGGAGTATCTCTGAAAGAAGGAGAGTAATCTTCCTTGCTTTTTTCTTTTTAATTTGCGTACAAAGACTGCTTTGCAATTAGTGTGCTACGACTGCTCTGTAACAGGAATGGCAACCACAGTGTCAGGATCTTTCTATGTAGAGCCAATGTGTGGCAGATTTACATACTGATTCTGGAGCACCAGGGAGCAGAATGTTGTAGGCTGTGGCTGGACTCAACAGAACAATTAGTTTTAACTTGAAGCTAAGGGGCAGGAACTGAAAAGATAATAGAGGAGTGGAAATAGTGGGCTGAGGTGGATAGGCCAGGAAGAGAAGGAGAAGGTGATAGTGACTGTGAGGTGGCAGTCATATCAACAGTAGAACTATTGTGTAGACTTTGCTCAGTGCATAACTATAGAGAGCATTCCTGTGGTTGTCTGTAGTGGGTGACAGGTCATTTTCTGTTCCAGGAGCCTGATGTATCAAAGTATTCAAAATATATTGGTGCTTTCCAAAAGGAGCATAACCCAGAGAAAAGCATAGATGTTGCACATAAATGATCTGAAGATTCACCTGACAATAGTTTGTTGGTCTGTATAGGAGATAAAAGCTTTAAAACAACCACAGAAAGGAGATGGTCTGAAGACTTCTATGTTACTACACAAACTGAATTTACTTGTGATCATAAAATCCACAGATGGTGCAACTAGCAGTCTGTCTCTAGCTCTTCATCTGTATTAAGAAATGTTAAGCAGAAGTCTAGTCAGAGTTTACATGGGAGTTTAAATTATACCTTATCTTCAGTGTCCATGCTTATGTTCAGATAAATTTCAATATGGCAACATCTTTATTGTATGTGTTGTATTTATTTTTTCCCTCAAGGCTTATTCATCATGATGACTGTCTGGATAGGAATCTATATCCTTTGCTGGTCAAGAAACATTGGCTATGTACCAGAAAATGTTTTGTGTGCAAGATGTATACAGCAAGGTATGCTACATTCTTGATGCTATTGTTGTCTTAATTCTTTCTAGGTGCTGCTACTAACTTAAAAAAAATAGTAAAAATCAAAGCTCTGTATGTGTTCCATAATAGTAATAATCTTCACTCGTCAAGCAGCTGACCTCTCTCTAACCAGGAAAAGGCTTCCTGCAGGTAGTGTTCATTTGGAATTGATTCAGAAGTTTCAAAAGAACTAAATGAGTAAGAGATTAATTATTTGGCTCATGCTCTTTTGCATATCTAGAGCTTGGCTATCTTATCAGTTACTTTTGAAAATCCTGCTTTTGGGGGAAAATGCTGCATTTTCCTCCTTTGCAAGACATATGTTTCAAATTCATTTACCAGAAATCATACAGTGCTTTTGTTTAATCTAGCATCTACACAGGTATAGATGTGTCCAATTCTAATATAATAAAGTCTAGAGATTTTTAAAAGGCATTTAACTTGCCACACAGGAAACTCCTAACCTCTACCTGAAAACTGTCTGCTCTGAAGCTGTTCTTGAAGGAACTCTTTGTGATTTTCTGCATTTAAAAGAGCAGAATATGAATTTGGTGCTCTTTATACGCTTCAGTGATGTTAATTTAGATACGAGGCAGACTTTCAATAAACAGTAGAAACTTCTCTAAAGATTAGGCTAGACTCCCTGATTTTATAGATCTGAAGGATTTATTTGCAAAAACACTGGTTGCCTTTTTTTTTCCTCAGGACAGCTTACGCTTTCAGCCTCTTTTTGACACAGCAACTGTCTTGCTAGTTTGGCCTTAGACTTCCCTGGAATCAGGCGAAGAGCCAATTCCCCTTGAGATGGGAGTCCATCCTAGTGTTCCTAGCAGAGCCCTGAGGATGCCTTCACAATATAATCTGTGAGGCATTTGGCCATAAGGGGGGGTGGAGCCAAAGGGTCAATATGGGGGAAAGATGGGATGGGGAGGGCATTACCAGAGGTGATGTAAATGCATTAAATTAAAACTGGGATTAAGCACTAAGCTTAAGTGGGGACATGCTAAACCATAGACAGCAGAGCTGCTTTGGCTGGCTGTCCAGTGTGTTCTAATCTGTGCAGATAGCATCTGTAATCACCAGAGGCCTTCAGCTGTCGTGGCCTCTTGAGTGCTATCATAAATTAATTACTCGGTGACATGGCAGGCCCTCCTTGTATATGTTAACTTGTGTTCATGGTAATTTCAGGGCTTGCTGGAGTGTGCTGCAATCCTCACTTTGTCTTGTCTGCATCATTTGGGTCCTGCTTTTAGACTCCTAAAGGGTTTTGATTACTCAGAGGAGCTTGAATCAGTACATGCCTGCTCCATTTCACAGTTTCTTGCATTACGGGAAAAAAATATTTATCTTATGATTTAGAGGACCACAGGGTGGACAGAAGATTTCTGTTATTTTTTTTAATACACTGTACCAGCTACACAGGTTTGAGGAGTTTCTCAGGAAGTGCTGCTGGAGCTGCTGGGATTGACATGGAATGGGTGTGGAGTTTGGAAATGAGCTGTATGCGTGGGATAGGAGATATGCAATATAGGTAGAACCTTGTGTATATAAAATTATTACTGATGTTTGTTGCTGCCATCCCCAGTCCTGAGTAAAATGTTGAGATGTTTGCCTCAAGTGTGTTGCACTTGTGAAAAAACACTTGTGTTTTATAACCTGCAGGTGGGTAACCAACAGAGACAGTCTGGCACCAGAGGATCCTTGTTTCTTCTGTGATGTTTGTTTTCGGATGCTCCATTACGATGCAGAAGGCAATAAACTAGGGGAGTTTCTTGCATATCCTTATGTTGATCCTGGAATTTTCAACTGAAACTGACATATGCCAGGATTAATTCAGTGAATGACATTGTTGAATCTATTGCTCTGACTGTTAAAACCACTGGACAGCTTGAGGTTTGAGCATACTGCTGGGTTTCAGGTTAGGCATGTAATTCTCTTCCATGAGCTGGAAGGAGGCCTTTGCACTTGAAGACTATCTGGTGTGTTTTTCTGAGTAGGTAATTATGATTTTACAGATAAGTTGGGATGGAAAAATGTAATACACTTTTACAACATTCCAGTAGTTTGGATGCTATGAACTGTAAAATGTGAATGTTTGAGAATACCTGGCAAAAGAAACCATGAGAACTTTGAGAAGCTCTGTGCATCCAAGGCTTTGTGAACCTCTGAGGATGAGAACATGGTCTGTACATATCTTACCTTGAAAACTCTGGCAGTTGCCATATTTGAACAAGGGTGGATGGCACTGAATTTGTAGGGAGGAGAACACTTTCTGAGAGAGAAGCTCAGAATGCTGGTTAAACTCCTGGGTCTTCCCTACAAACGAGAGCTTGCATCTGAAGGCTTTTGCTGTCCCTGCTTTCTGACTGAGGACTGATTCTGTAGAGAGGAAATCACATTTCACCACTACTGAATTGTAGCCTGCCTTTTAAATAATTTTGTCAACTGTTTACAGTGTATACAGTGTTCATTGTGCACCTTTTAATTTAGTATAATTCTGTTGTTGTAAGTAATATTTTTTTTAATTAAAATGTGGCAAATTTGTAGTTCCTAGTCTCTTGTTAAACTGAAACTCTGTCAAGGCAGGATATTCTTTTTTTTTAAGTCTTCTGGAATTAAGAGGATGTTAGTGGATATCTTTGTTGTTTTTCTAGGAAAGTTAGTGCTAACTGCTTTTCTTTTGAAAACTTCAGCTAGTTCTGGTTGGGGGAAGACAGCTTACTCTGACAATCTGCATACAGAAAAGTGACAAACTGAATCCTGTTGAGGTCCTGTAGCTGCAGATTCTGCCAGTGCTGATTTGATTGTCTTGAAACAAAGGTTTCTGAAGCACTTGCAGGACTCCATTGATCACTCCCATATCTTACTGCTTTCTGGTGGTGTATTAAGTCATTTGAATATAAATCCATGCTTTTTTTAGGAACAACAAAAAATAAGTGGGCTTTTTTTTCCTGTCTTGTAAACCAGCCAGCTGTTGGCCTGTGTATTTCAATGAACCAACCACTTGTAAGAGCAGATGGTGATAGCTCTCTTATCCTTCAGGAATCTGCAGAAAAGGGAGTGCCCTCCCCATCACAACTGTGACAAGTCCAACTGCTGGAGCTGGGCTGCTTTGTGGTGCTGCAGCAGCTGCTTTAAAGGTCCTCTACTATACAGCTCTGGTTGCAACTTCAGCATTTGCCTCACAAGTTGCTACTCCTCATCTTTCCCCTATCTCCTCCTCTTTCAGCTGTCTCCCATAAATATACAGGCTTCCCAATCTTCTTCAGTATAGGATCAGGGATCATATAGAGAGCTAGCCTGAGTTCTAAAGCAGCAATCAGTAGTTTTTTTGTGGGAGATTTTTTTTTTTCTTTCTCAACTGTAGAGAGAAGGGAGTGGCAAAATGTGAGTTTACTCTTTCATTAAATTAATTTGCCTCAAATATGCTGTCTCTCACACAACCCATTTATCTTAATAATTAAAAGTTAAGGTCAAATATATTTCAAAATTGGTGTCCCCACAGATTAAGAAATTTTAGTGGGTCAGTCCCATACTTCCAGTAAGGCAGAGAGGAACTAGCTACAGTTGAGAGCATTCAGTGCTTAACCACAAAACAGAGAAGGATCGTATTAGAAGCTTGCTGTTTGTATGATGTGATCCTCTTTCATATTCAGTGATTCATCTTAAATGACAAATGGAGCAGAAAGGTTACACTAAGTCATAGGTTCTAAAGATCCCAGAAGCTATCACAGGACAACTGGGTCTGGTCTTGATTTGATAAGTCTTTCTGAATGAGTCCTCTAAGTGAAATCCAGCATTACATACAGTGCCCATTTGTAGCTAAATCTCTATGAAACCAGCTTGTTGTTTAACTTGTTTTAGCAACTTATTAAATGCTGTGAGTGTTTTGATGATGAAAACATCTAAGCAATTTTATTACTTCATGACAAAAAATGAGAAAAAAATTCTTTTTAATAATCCATTTTCTGTTTGTTGCTAGTTGAATCTCAAAAACTTTAACCTGAATCTGTGGTTGGCTTTTGGATTTGATGTCTTTTATTAAACATTCAGTGATTAGACAGTATGATCCTTTACAAGTTATTTCAAACTTCACAAATGTCTTGCAGATTCTCTCCCTTATGAAAGTTTTTGCCTTGCTGACGAGGTGATACAGAACACTGTTTCTTGTATCGAGGAAGAGGAGAGCTCCCTTTGATTTTACTGTTAGTATGAAGTTCCAAAGCAAAACAGGATTCATATAGACAGTGCTATAGCATTTCCCAGTTCTATGCAGGCACTTGTAACATAACCACAAGAGTCCCCTATGTACTTGAATGATGAGCAACTCAACAGGGCTGCACAATATTTTAAGCTGTAGTTAACTCCATTCTTGAAGGAGGAATGCTGTTGTTGAAGTTAACTCTGCTTCAAATTTTGTGCATAGCTGTGTCTTCTTTCTTAAGAATCGGCCTTATTCCTTAAGAGGCTTTAGATGACTGCCCAGTCAGTCTCAGCTCTCATGTTTGTATCTTTCAAGAGACAAGAGTTTAGAGCCATTCAGCGATCTTTGAAGGTGAGATGACCCATTCTACAGTTTTATCAGACTTTGTGAATTTAAGTTATTTTCTGGTTTGTAAATGGGCAGTAAATTTAGGTAGCAAAAGCCCAAGCAGCTGTATGGACAGAGTGATTGCATCACACAATCAGGACCTTCATCTCTGCATCCCATCTCAATTAACTCTTTGAAGCAGTGGCAAGGTTCTCCATTATCTCTGAAACAATTATGACAGATGAGTTAGTTTATCAATACTTGTGTGAAAAGTGGGTGGATTTGGCAATTTAGCATCCTTGTCAAATATACAGTACCTTTTTTTTTCTTTTTTTTCGGTATAAGGTTTGATAAAAGGGATGGTAAAAAGTGAGAAATGCTTTATGTGAGGATTTCCAGTAGCATCTTTACAGGAATACTTTCAAGGGTAAAAGTGGAAGTTGTTTGAGTTTCTTGAGGTTTCAATAAAGTACATCTTAGACTAGCTGGAATGTGGAAATCCACAAAATCCAGCATACAGTGGTACGTACATGTTGGTACATCTATTTGTAAGCTAAATGAGAATGCTGCTTATTTGATGGTCAAGCTATACAGCCATCAGTCATTCCCCTTAACATCAGTCTGCTGTGACGTGCTAGAGACTGCAAGAAGTCACAGTCTATGGAGGCCAAGCATTGTGGCCATATGCCAAAGACAGTTTCATACCAGAGCTCGCATGGTGATTGGACTTGAACTCAGGTATTGTCTTCAAGATCTGAAATGCAGGAGCAAGCAACCTCAAAATGTCAGAAGCCTACCTGGCAAAGCAGGAGGCCAGCTTAGCTGAGTAGGGATATTCTTTTTGTGTCCAGGCAGACCAAGAAGGTGTGTGCTTGGTGAAGCAAGGACAGGGGACTTGCGAGGGATACAGAGATGGTGCTCCCCACTGTAGGAAGAACATTCATGTGGTCAAAGCTCAGCTGGGGCTGAAGCTTTTTGGAACTGTGGGCACAATAAAAAGAGGGTGGAATTTTTAATATATCAATATGAAAAGGCAGTGCAAAAAAGACATTGGCCCTCACCTACAGGATGAGGATAGTCACCTCACCAACAGGGACATAGACAAGTCAGAGATGTTTATACTTTCTTTGCCTCTCTCTTCCACATGGGTTGTGGGACATGGGGGTCCCAGTGTCCTGAGCTGGAGAACCAGGACTGTGAGAATGATCAACTCCTAGTGGACCCTGAACTTGTGCAGGATCTGCTGGATCCCTTTTATGTCTTTGGGGCTTGATGGGATTCATCCAAGAGTACTCAAAAGAGCTGTCTGATGTCACTGCAAGATCTCTCAATGATTTTTGAATGGTTTTGGGAATTTGGAGAGGTCCCAATCAACTGAAATCTGACTAACATCGTTCCAGTTTTCAAGAATGGCAAGGATGACCCTGGAAACTACAGACCTGTCAGTCTCACTTCAGTGACTGGTAATGGAGGTGATTATTGTGTGAGTTCCTGAAAACACCTGATGGACAATGCAGGCTTCAGTCAGAACCAGCACAGCTTCATGATGAGAAAGTCCTGCTTATCAAACCTTTTTTGCTTTTATGACAAGTTAACACACCTAGTTAATCAAGGGGAGCCAAAACATGTAATCTTTTAGAATTTCAGTAAAGCTTTCAATACTTGCACAGTATCTTCTTGGAAAAAAATGTCATGTGCACAACACAATAAATGCCTCATGAAATAGGTGAGCAACTGGCTCATGAGTTGGGCACAGGGGATTTCAATGAATGGGCTGACAGCAGACTGGTGACCTGTTGCTATTGGGCTTCTAAAGGGCTCCATCCTTGGCCCTGTGCTCTTCATCCTCTTTATTAACAACTCAGATGCAGGACTTGAAGAAACACTGAGTTAGTTTGCCAATGGTATCAAACTGGGAGAAGCTGTTGACTCCCTCAAGGGCAGGGAGGCATTGCATAGAGACCTTCATAAAGTGGGAAGGCTGGGCAATCACCAACCATGTGAAGTTCAATAAGGGAAAGTGCCAGATTTTGAGATGCACCAGGGATAGGGCAACCCTGGATGTATGGACAGACTGGGAAATGAGATGCTGGAAGGCAGTGCCATGGAAAGGGACCTGAGGGTCCTGGTCAGTGAAAAGCTGACCATGAGTCAGCAGTGCCCTGGCAGCCAGGAGGGCCAGCCCTGTCCTGGGGGGCATCAGGCACAGCATCTCCAGCCAGGCAAGGGAGGGGATTGTCCTGCTCTGCTCTGAGCTGGGGCAGCCTCAGCTCCAGTGCTGGGGGCAGTTTTGGGTGCCACAATATAAGACATTAAAGTGTTACAGAGAGTGTCCAAAGGAGGACAATGAGGATGGTGAAGAGACTTGAGGGGAAGCTGTATGAGGAGTGGCTGACATCACTTGATCTATTCAGCCTGGAGGAGACTGAAACAAGACCTCATCACAGTCTACAACTTACTCATGAGGGGAAAAGAAGGGGGTAGGCACTGATCTCTTCTCTGTAAACAGTGACAGAACCAGAGGGAATGCCCTGAAATTGTGTCAGGGGAGGTTTAGGTTGGTTATTCAGGAAAGGTTCTTCACCCAGAGGGTGGTTGGGTACTGGAACAGACTCCCAGGGAAGTGGTCACAGCACCAGCCTGACAGAGTTCAAGAAATGTTTGAACAGTGCTGTCAGGGACATGGTGTGACTCTTGGGGTATCCTGTGCAGGGCCAGGAGTTGGGACTTTGATGATCCTAGTGGGTCTCCTTCAACTCAGCATGTTCTATGTGTATTCTCAGGATTTTCAAACTCTAATTTCTAATGTGGCTGTCCTCTGTCAAACACCACATACAAGTTGTTACAGTATCAGGCAAAGTCTGTGTTTCAAGAAACATGCTTCCGAGAAGTCTGTACCTGTTCTATTCCCTTTCATGCCTCCAGGAATTAAAATACTTTACCAGTGTTTCTGTTAAAATTCTAGTTAGAGGTCCCCAAGTTAATGCCAAAGCAGTAAAATCAAAATAGTACTAAAACCCAACGCATATTTTTCCTATGAATGGTTCTGTCTATACAAGGATGTCTTAATCAGTTTGAAATTCTTTAATTCCGTAAATCATTCAAGACAGTGTTTTCCAACCATTCTGCATCAACAGGTTCTGTGAGAACACCACACTTTTCAGTATACTTACTATATCAAAAGCAAACCATAAAAGTCACATTGCAGTAAATTGGCACAATGCATTTTGCAAGAACAGAACTAAACTTATTTAAGAAAAAACTGAACAATGAAGTTTACTCATACATTAACATTGTAACAGCTATAAAAATGCCGCTTTCAACTCCTACAAAACACAGTGAAAAGACATCCCCAACAAGAGTTGAAAAACTGCACAGAGGTAAGTATCATAGGAAGAGCAGTTTTATACAAATGAAGCAACTGGAGAGTTTGAAGTATTTACACTTTTTCTGCTATTAACTAGACAAACACAGTAGTAAGTTAAAAATATACTACAACTCTAAGTCCTGTAACATGTAAGCATTTTCTAAGTGGGATTTTCATCTTTTGAAATGTGTTACCTGTTAATACTGGATATAACTATTGGCAAAAGTGTTTAAATACTTTTAAACCAAGATTAAAGGGACTTTTATTCCACAAAATTTAACTTCAAAATACTATGCTTATAAAATTATTTAGAATTTCAGCAGTCTATAGATTTCAAATGCAAAACTTAACAATCCTCTTTAATTTGTAATTAAAAAAAAAAAAAACACAAACAAAACGTCAGTGATGTCATTTGTTTTCAAAGGCAGAATCATCTGCTGGCTTTTCAAGCTCTCTCTCTTCACCACAGGCCCTAGAAACAAAATAAAGCAATGTTATCGACCACATACAAAGGCAGCAATCAAGACTTATTCCAGGAGATTGTACAGTGTAGAGCAAGTGATGCTGACGAACACTCAGCAGTACATGAAGTCTGGAGAACCAAATATTGCAAATAAAAATGTAGAAAAAATACTGAATTAAAGGAGGTTTGTATGCTGGAGAGTATGGAGCCTGAATTTAGACACGTGGATGCATTTCTCAACATGCACTGTATTTGCAAGGGTTTTATTTAAACATGTGGTTTGTTGCTATTAGCTACTAGTAAGTTCACAGGCCCTGTGTCCAAGTAGCCATACAGTATTTTTTTGGCAAGTGGGTTTCTTTCTTTCTTTATCAAAGATCATTGGACTGTAGTTTCAAAGCCACAGCAAACACCACACACACTTAATAGAAAGATTTATTTAATTTGTTTAAGCAGGGGGCTAGAATATAACCTGTATGAGAACCTACACTTGTAACTCCACTATGTTCCTGTAGCATGCTGCTTGTTCCGACCAAATGAGTATTCGGCATAACTGGCTGAAAACTCCCAAATCCACTTCAGTACTTCTGAGGCTGCCTCACAGTAAATACTAGATAAATTGTCACCTTAAGGTTTTTTTTTTGTTGTTGTTTTGTTGTGTTTAAGTTTACCTTACAGTAAATATCAGTCAATATTCCACTCTCTTGTGTAATTTTAACTTGGCAGATAGCCAAAAGAATGCCAGGCACCTGCAGTTTCTCCTGATGTGCATGAAGACAGCGATGAAAGGAGCTTGCTCCAATACATACTGCTGAACAAAAAGAATCTCTGAGTGCAAAGTGCAGAGTGCCTGGAGAAAACAAAGTGTACTTCAAAAAATCAATTTAACTCTAGGATAATTCTGGGTCTTTTCCACATTTGTTACTAAATTCTGTTAAGTGGTTCTCTTTCTGTAAGAGACTGTTTGTTGTTTATGTTTATAAAACATATTTTTCTCTGCAACCAAGGTTTAAATACTTAATGCCAGACAAATTCAAGCATTCTTACGGCTTCATGTTTAAAAATATTAAGTGCATCCACCTCTATGAAGCAGTCAGACTTCTGGAGTTCCACAGATTTAGGTCCTAGCCTGCAGTTTACCTGCATTTGAGTGATTTTATAGCCAAACTATAGAAAATTATTTGAAGTGGCTTGTCTATTGATGACAATACATGAATTCACAAAAAAATTAATAAATCTCATTAATTTCTATAAGACTTGGTTCAGACTTCCTTTGCTTCCAACTTAATAGCCTAAAACACAGGAAAAAGCTTTTACTTTGCCCTGGTCCACCACACATACTGATTCTCTCCAATAGCAGGACATCCTGTAATGTTTTTTAAGTGTCCACCACAGTAGCGAGTGAAATAATGTTTAAAATAATCATTCAAAACCTAAACAGAAGATTTGCACACTGTTACTCTCTAAAGTTGAGAGCAAACTCTGTGAAGAAAACTGTACTTCAACATGGTTAAGTAACTTCAATCTACTGCTGTTCTATTTTACATGATTAACCTAGAGCAGAACAGATCCTCAGCTCAATAAGGTTATTAACTCACTTTTTCTTACTGCCAACTTCATGCCTATCTTTCCTTTCTTCAGCATTTTCTCCATTGTGTTGTGACTGGTTGGTGTCCTGGGCTTCAGACCCTCCATTCAGAATCTTTGACCCTTTAAAATTAAAGAGCAGAAAAGTGGTACTGTAATAGCCCTCGATAATTTCTTTACCTTAATCAAATAAAACATTATAAATATTTTCCCCTCACTTTGATACCCAGGCAGCTGAAACTAAACAAAAGACACTGATATGGCTTCAGCTTCTGAACATCCCCTGCAATGTGCTTCATCCCATAGGAATTGAAGAGCTTATAGTTTTCATGCAATTTCAAGTTTTTCCTGTGCTTGCTAGGCTACAGATCATAGGCTTAATGCTTGTTTGTATTCTGAGCAGTGAGAGAATATACTTCAGTAGTAAATTCTTTTTACCACTCTAACCAGGTCAGTTAATTTTCGGGATTCTTGTTACTTCCACTGGTGAAGTTCATAGTTCCATCACATCTCATTTACTTTTGACTCCAACAAATTACGCATAATCGAAATACAAGTTATATAAATAACTTGTGTTCAATGCTATATATAACTAAGTGTTCAATGATAGCATGGATTGTTCAAGCAGGAAAACAGCACTAGCTGGAAGGGGTATTTAGTGAAATCAATGCAGAAATATCTAACATCTTTTAGAATTTCTATTCTAAATTTTCTATATTTCTATAGATGACTACGTGTTTTGCTGTGGTATTACAAGCCAGTGAATTTTGTGTGAATTGTAGAGGAATGTCACTCTCTGAACTGATGGTCCATTTTACTTGAAGTTGCAAGTTTACTTGTATTTATTTATTCTTCTATTAAACTACTGAGCGACAGTAAGCAAAAAAGACAAGATGTTATTCATCTGAATATTTATAGTTTATGTTTATACTTGCTCAGAATCAGTTCTGAACTCAAAGGCCACAGGAGGAATTAGATAAAACAGTAAATGCTATATTCCCTTGTTACAGAGCAGGTAATCTGATGCTGTACACTAAGTACCGTCAATTAGAGCATCATTCTGTATTGATTATCATTGTGAAGACAGGGTTCAGCAATTCAGTTTTTAGAAGGGCAGAAGAATGCATGTAAGGATCAGATTTTCTTTTTACATCAAATAAAGAAAAAACTACTTCCATAAAATATCCCTCTACTCTGATAGAACTTCTTCTCATTCTCCATGTGACTGGGCAACAACAAAGTATTTTACTGTGTTCTGCTGAAGTTGTGTTAACCTGATCTGGAGTGGCTTCACTAGCCAGACTATGCCCAGGAAGCCTCTCAGTGTAGTTTCTTTGTTAAAGTATTAGTTGTGCTATCACTGGTTTTGGGAAAGATCTGTATGGAACCTCTACTTCATCATACTCTCACCAGAAAATGGTTGGATTTTAGAATCATCCTTGCTTTCTTAGCAATTACAAGTATAGTGACATTTCTACTATAGTAGTGTTGAATCCTTGGCACCTCAGTTACAGTAATTTGCTTAGTCTTGATCCAGGTGGTGCAACTTTTAAAAATTTTTCTGAAAAAAAAAACCCCAGTTCTGCTCCCAGAATTCAATTTCAAAGTAAATGTAGTTTCTGTGAGATGCTTGTGCAGATCAAAGATCTAAATAACTTGATTAGATGAGCAGACTTCCTACATTGCAACACAGCTTTCCATTGTGTCCATCTCATTTTGTTCCTCTATTTAAAAATGTATATATTTTAATACGGGTTTAAAGTTATTATTGACCACACTTACTATGGAAAGCTTTGGATATTCTGTTGTACAAATGCTCATGACTGAATTGGAACTGTACTGTTAAGAGCTTAAATACATTCTCCTGCCATAAATGATTATTTCTTTACTGTTAGGCTGAACTACTGAAGTTGCATCAGGGAAGTAACACAGAAGTGGTTAAAAGTTGCTGCTACACATGGTAGAGCATGCATGATATGGAAAGAGGCTAGGGAACGAAACTAAGCAGTTTCAAGCTCTCATTCAGTGGCAGAAGCTTAGGAACCAAAAAGCTACTGGTGGAATAGAACATTGTGTTGATTTTGGCTGGAGTAGAGTTAATTTTCTTCATGGTGGTGAAGAAAATGTTCTGGATTTGTACTGAATGTGAAGTTGATAATACAGAGATGTTTTTGTTACTTCTGAACAGGGCTTATACACAGCCAAGGCCTTTTTATGTCCCTCACTGGGGAAGAAGTTGGGGGTACATGGGAAGTGACACAGCTGAGACATGTGACCCAAACTGACCCAAGAGACATTTGAGACCATATGGCATCATGCTAGTATGTGAAGTAGGGGGGAAGGATGAGGGAATATATTTGAGTGATGATGTTTGTTTACTTATTATGTGTGGGGTCCATGCTCTCCTGGGGATGGCTGAACACCTGCCTGCCCATGGGAAGCCCTGAATTAATTCCTTGGTTTGCTTTTATGTGGACAGCTTTTGCTGTCCCCATTAAACTGTTTATCTCCACCCATAAGTTTTCTTCCTTTTACAATTCTGATTCTCTCCCTGGTCCTGCTGGTGGAGAAGTGAATGAGTGGCTGTGAGGGGCTTGGCTGCTGGCTTGCCAACAGTGCAAGAATGGTAGTATGCCATTCTACTTCACATTTAATGTTTTTTTTTTTTTTTTAAATTCTGTAACATTATCCAGTTAGATAATTTAGAGAAAAAAAATTTGCAAGACCGAATTTTTGCAAAAGCCATTTCCTTCAGCCAATTGAAATAAAATGGACATGGCAAATGTTACATTGACTTTGAAAGTTATTTGTAGCAGTACTGTCCGTGACAACTTCAAATATGAAAAGGTTTTCATAGACTGGTGAAACTCCTAGGTCAAGGATATTTTGAAGCTGGCTCATGAATTAATGGAGAGTCTTTTATGTGACAAGAAAGTAAAGCCACAGTGACTTACCTGTTTGGTCTTTTTCCTTTTCAGTTTTTTTGTTTGCCCCTTTCTTCCCCTGTTCTTTGGTTTTATTAGCTTCTTCATGCTGCTTTTGCTCAGCAAGTGATTTATTTAGTACTTGAGAAAGAACAGAATCTCCTTCCCCAACCAGAAACATGGTCTTGAACTTGTTATATAGCATCGTAGATTTCTCCATGATAACTTGGCTTATTTTAAATTTCCGTATCTGAAATCAAAGTAATAAAACAGGGTCCACTTAGGTCCTTAAATATCTGTGTAATTTAATTACATGCTAGCTTAAATTCTTCATTTAACCTACAATGAGATCATAGACTTTTGCACTTGAAGTGTCACAGAAACACAGAACTGCCAGGTTAAGAGGGACCTCAAAAGATCTCCTGGTCCTACCCTTCATGGGAAAGGGATCACATTATCAAGCACCCTTGATCCCATCACAATTTGAAAACCTCTAGTGATGGAACTCCACCACATCCCTGAGGAGGTTTTGACAGTAAAACAATTGTTCTTACTGTAAAAAAAAAAAAAAAAAGTTTTTTAGTATAAAAATGAAACCTTTTCCAGTGCAACTTGTACCATTGCCCACCACACCTGGTGAAGACAAAAGCCTCGACCCTCTCTTTGCAGCAGGCCTTTAAACTGCTGGAATAATGCAATGACTTTTCTAGGAAGGAAGGAACTAAACCCTTCAGTCTTTTGTTACAGGGCAGGTTCTCCAGCCCTTTGATCTTCTTGATGGCCCTCCTCTGGCCTCTGGGCCCTTTCCAATCTGTCTGCATCATTCTTGATCTGTAGGGATCCAGACTGGACAGAGTACTCCACGAGTAAATAAAGCTAGTATCAATTTAAGAAAACATACACTTTACTTTAACTAACATTGAAAATCTCACCTTCTTGAGAGTTAAGATCATCTCTGTATGTTTCTGAGCTTGTTGCATTGTGACTTGAAGGGAAGCAAGCTCATCAAGAGCCTCAATACACCTGTTCACATCCTGTATATAAACAAGAAATTAGTCTGAAGACTTACATGTCAGTAATCTTTAATTAGCCATACTAATCTAACTTTTGTGCTCAATGACACCTTCCTATAATATCCTTAATTTGACTATGTACTTAATTTTAGAACAACTTATATAGTCAAACTTCCCAACAAAATGTAAAACCAGTTGTCTCTTAGCTACACCTATAAAAGGCAGATTATATTTGATTAAGCTGTAACATTTAACAAGAATTTTATGCTTTCAACATACATAAAGCAAGGTTCATGCTGCTTTCATGATTCTAGTACTTCTATGCTCAAAGCTGTTCACTATAGTCAGGTTTCACCATGCACAATTTTTCACAAGTGATTAACCACTGAGATGGCAGGAAAGCACTGTAATTAATACAAAGGACTTATACACTCCCTGCCGCCCAGTACGCTTTGCTTTCTTTTTAAGTAAGTTTTCACAGATACACCACCATCCAGTCTGAGGGGCTCAGCCATGCCCTGCAGTGGTTCCTCCACTGGAGCAGGCTGCAACTGATTAAGTCTAGCACAAGGCAGTCCCCTGCCACCTCACTACCAGAACCCTTAACTCCGACAACCAAACCTAGAACAACTCTGTGTTTCCATAGCTGGAACAGCTTGCTGCTCCTCATGCCATACTTCTTCACTCTTATTTTCTTCTTTGTATTTTATCCAGACTGAACACTCCCAGGTCTCCTGGACTCCTCTTTTTCAAAACATGCTCCAAGATGTTAATCAGTCTTCGTGGCCCTTTACTTTGTGGCACCCTACAGTAGGTCCATGTCTCAATTGTTCTAGGGAGCCCAAGATATAGTCCAGTGTCTCATCAATGCCAAGTAGAGTGCAACCACCACACTCCTTTTACGTTCTGGCAACTCTCTCTCTAATGCAGCCCAGAAAGCTGTTGGCCACTTCAGCCACAGAACTGTATTGGTGGCTCATGCTAAGCTTGGTGTCCACCAATACCCCCAGGTCATTTTCTAACAAGCTGCTATTAAGCCACTCAGTCCCCAGCCCATGCTGGAGGCAAGGGGTTATCGCTCCACAGGTGCACTACTGGAACTGAAGTCGATGCAGTTCCTGTTGGCCCATTTCTCCAGCCAGTTCAAGTCTCTCTGGATGGCAACACTCCCATCAAGCCTTTCATTTCAGTTTTGTGTCATTTACAAACTTGCTACAGGTGTGGTTTGTATCATCGTCCCAGTTTAATGCCATGTTTTAATAGTATTGACTACTAGTGACTAGCCTGTAGCTGGACTCTGCCACCAATTAGTTTTTTGTGCCCTACTGTTCAGCCAGTTTTCAGTCCACCTTTTGATTTGCCTTTTTAGTTCAGACCTCAAAAGTTTATCTTTGAAGCTGTCTTGAGAAACAGTGTCAAAAGCCTTTTTAATCTTAACAGAAACAATATCCACTTTCATCCACCAAGCTGGCCATCTCACAGAAGGACATAATTTTAGTCAAGCATAATTTCATCTTCATTAACCCATGCTGACAACTCTCAGAGCTCTTACTGTACTTCATATCATTGGAAACAATTTCCAGGAGGATTTGTCCCATCACATTTCAATGGACCAGTGTGAGATTGGCTGGCCTGTAGTAACCTAGATCCCTCTCCTGCAAGATGAGTGTGACATTTACTTTCTTCCCATTCTCAAGAACCAGCCCCTCATCACCATGACTTTTCAAAACCAAAATGGAATGGACGGACAATGACATCATCCAGCTCCTCCAGCTCTCTTATGCTTATTCTATATTGGGTCTCTGTCTGAATGTTCTCTAATTTGGTCTTTGTCCTCTGTCCTCAACATTTTCTTATTTTTAACTCCCCATGGTCTCAGGGACCTAGGATTTCAGAACAGAATTGTACAAGCAAACTGAGATCAAGATGACACTGGCTGCCTTAGTATCTCCTTTTTCACTAGAGTACCTATCCACCTATCCTATTCAGCAGCCTTCCTAGACTTTAAGATGAATCAGTCTTGAGAAGGAGGTAATCCCTAAAAGTGAGCCAGATTTCCTTGTCCTATCTTCCCTCTAGCATGGTCTCTCAAGAGATTCTTCCAAGCAGATCCCTGTAGAGATCAAAGTCTGCTCTCCTGAGTCCAGGACTGCGATCCTTTTCACGCTGCTCCTTTATCCCTGAACTTCACTATCACAGTCACTGCAGCCAAGGCTGCCCCTGACTTTCATATGCCTGACCAGATCTTTGCTGTCTGGAGGATCAGGTCTTGCCTTATCAGCTCCTTCATCACCTGTGTTAGGCAATTATCAAAGTCCAGAAGCTTCCTGCATTGCTGTGTTATCTGCATGTCCCTTCATTAAATACGAGGATGTTTTAAGCTTTCAGTTAGAATCAAAGGTGTCTCCCCATTGTCTTAAGATGACTTAATTCTCTGTTACTCCTTGATCAGGTGATCTGCTGAGAAGAAGAATCTCCTGAGAAGACATTCTCAGGATGTCACTCATTTTGGTTTGCCCATTAATCCTGACCCATAAACTCCCAGCTGGCTTATCAGCTGTCCCGGTGCAAAGCTCTACACATTTCAACTGGTCTCTCACATAAAGTTATCCTTCATCTTGTCTTCCCAGCACCCATCTTTCCTAAAGAGCCTGTAAACATATAAGACAAGGCTCACCTCACTTCTACCCAAATCTCTGATACCAATGAAACCATAGCCCTGCAACTGCAGAGAGTGTCCAGTTCTGCACAGCTGCTCCTCACACTATATGTAGCAGTGTACAGCCATCCCTAAGAGAAACACAGTTGTGCTGATGTTCCAGAAAGGTTATGAGAGTTTTCCTCATTATGCTGGGCTGCCAGCAGTTCCTTATTTAATGTGCTGATGCTTGTGGTCATGCCTCATTTCCGCAAAGAAATTCTATTGATTACAAAGTCAGTTTACATCACCTGCTGACATCTGTTTACATCTGATTGCCATTCTGCTCCACCATTTCCTCTTCTGCTACCATTCCTAGTTTGACGCTCTTTATCCAGGCTGACCAGCCCTTTGGCAGTACTACTTTTGGGTGGATCCTGCCACCTCCTAGCACACCTATTCATTCCTTTGTAAGACCTTTCCTCAATAAAGGGATCACCACCTGGGTCCCCACACCTTTACCCACTACCCTCAAAGTCACACAGTCATGCTTGACACTTTCCAAGTGTCCCCTGACTATATCACTGGTGCCCAACCTGAAAACCTGCAGCAGCAAACAAACTGTCATAAGGCCAGAAAGCCTCAAATCTAACACACAGATTTGAGGCTTTCTGCCTTACAACCAAATGTCAGTAACATTCCAAATCCAAACCCCTGACAGGCAGCAGATTTCCCTTGACAGTCAGTGAAGTCAGTCAACTGGAGCCCTAATCACTTGCATCCTGCTACTGCATCCAATGTCCTGGTGTTTCCACATGGCTCAGCAAGCTGACCTGGCACCAGATGTTCTATTTGACGTAATTCTATCTGACTGCTTCTGGTAAATCATTTATTATGTAGCATTTTCAAACAAAACAGATTTCATTTGCTGACACTTACCTTTCACTGCCCACAGTAACCACATTTAAGCACTAGTTATCTTTCATATGGAAAAAATTCCTTTCATTTTCAGAGTATTAATTAAAAAACAAGAACACATGCCAAATATTTCCTACTGGAATTTGAAACATGAATCAGTTTAAAAAATATACTTACAAGATTATCAATTTTCAGGGAATTCTTTATTTCTGCATGTATCCTTTGAAGCCTAGAATCCACTGAAGTTTCTGAAGATTAAAAATAATATTCATGAACATTTGTTAATCTCATCAAGGTTTGCTAATTCCACAAGTACAAACCTCATACAGAATGTAGAAGAAAACAGGCAGGCATCCTCCATTCAGGTGCACACATAAATATAATCAGAAAAAAGTACACAGCTTTTTAAAACTGAACATGATTGGCAACCCATGCAATTTTTCCTTAGGAGTCACAACTGAAAAGAATTTCCTATTCCAAAACACAACTGTCACCCTCTAATTGTAGGCCAGCTTAACAAGAAATTTTAATAAATATTAAGAGTTACAAAGTTGGAAGACCTTCCATGATAGGACACCTGGATATTGATGGTTTGTTTCCAGCAAACTGATCATGATTCAAGCTACAGTCCAAATCCATCCAAATAAAATGTTCCTAGTAGACATGCTTCAGAAGTGTGAAAGATGAATGGACATGGCATTCCCTAATCCCCTAACATGCTGAATGCCTGCTTGGATTTGGTGCATATTCTGAACAATAATGAAAGCAAACAGTTTCCTTTAAGGCAAACCCATCTTGGATGGGTTAGGATAGTTTTTATTTGCCTTCTTGCTGCAACATTGGGTTGAGTGGAGTCCATGCCACTGGATCTGTACTATACTACAAATTTGTTAAGAGAAGATACAAAGGAAAAAAATAATGGGAATAACTGAAGTGATTTATATCAAAAAATAAAAGCTTTTTCTCATGTTCACAAACAGAAGAGACTGAGGTTTAAAAGCTCAAATAACAGTGAAGTCAGAATAGCAAAGACATGTTCTACTGCACTACACTGCAGAAAGAACACAGAAGGATAAAAATGCACTGTTTCACAGACCTGAAAGAATCATGGATTAAACATCTCCGACTGAGACCACATAGCAACCCTCAGCAATACATTATCTTATCCAGAAAGAAATTCCATTTAAAATATAAAATGACCAAAAAGTACTGTTTAGATTCTTTGTACTAACCTCTCTTCTTCTCAATCTTCTTAACTTCAGCTTTCTTGCCTTCTTCTTTATTCTGCCTATCAAAAAAGTTGAAATGTTTTTAACAATGTTGTAAAGCCTGCTTTTCTCCCCCCAGTTTTTGGATGAGATGCATTATTTTGAGGTATTATCTCTACTAAAACATTAGCATGAAAAAAACACAAAGAGCCAAACCCTGGTTTTCAAGGACAAACAATTTAACAAAAATTAATTAGCTAAGATACTGCTTATAAGTCCTCAGTCTATACTCAGAGCCGTATTTTTCTAGAAGCTGCAAATTAAAGGATTTTAAAAATAAATAATTTCCAAACTGTATTTTGGTTTTTGTTGCATAGTAACATAATATAATAACTGGAAAAATGGCATTATACAGAACTAACTTATGGAGGAAGAAAATATTTTAATTATCATGACAAAAGGAGTAGAATTATTTACCATTACCACAGGAAATTTATGGAGAGATCAATTAATCATAATTAGTTCCTATATGACTATCTTCTCAAATAATTAATTGTAACAGTATACATTTCTTACAATTGGCCATAAATGTATCAGTAATAATTTAAAAGTTCTTGAAGGAAGTAGTAATACAGAAAAAAAAAGATTTATTACAAGTGCAGTGAAACCTCCTTGGACTTCCCCCAATTGTATCACTGAAAATAAAGCTGAGACTCAAGAAAAACAACCAAAAAAATTGTCTTAATTTCAGTTATAGAATGAAGACAGCCAGAAATCTTTGAAGCAAGCTTTTGAGCTCTTTATGCAGAGAAGATAATGAACTTCTGTTTAATAATCCCTCAGTTTTGTCTGAGGGATTTTAAAGCCTACTTTTATAATTTTCATATTTCAGCATATCATAACTACATGTCCTGTGACTAGTTTTCTTCCTGTCATACTAATATGTATACGTAAAACATGTAGGCCTGCATGCCTTATCATCTTCTCCATTTCTTTCATAAAGAACACAAAACTTGTCTGCTTCAACTGGCAGCACAATCTCAACAGTACAGATAAACTTTGTATATGTACAGAATGGTGTACAAAGCACCTTAACTAAATAAATACTAATGAAGTAGCTACCAGAAAATGGAAACTATGCTG
>WBNO01016664.1:0-11563 GCA_013400575.1 Peucedramus taeniatus
TATATATATATATTCAAGTATATATGCTTGAACATTAATTTTTTATATTCTTGAACTGTATCACACAGTGTTGGACTCAGTAAAATAATTATGGTTTATTAAAAAAAAGTTTGAAAAAACTAAATGGTTATTTCTTAGTAGTATCATATTAGTTAACAAACTTACTAGACTTCTGAAAAACTAAGCAAAACAGAAGGGAATTTGATGTCTTTTTTTCCCTATTTTCTGAGTAACAAAAATAAGCATTGCCATTCTTCAGTCAGTTATTTTCTTATTTTCATGATCTTCTGTATATGCAGGCACTTTTAAATTTTAAAAGTGATAATTTAACTAGAAAAGATTTGGTTTGCTTATTTCCTCTCTATTTCTGCAACATACAAAGGAACTGAGAGAATAACATTCCTTAAACTTGAAAGCTTGGGTTTTATGGGTGAGTAACTGATAAAGTCTTCTTCCTTGTTTATATACATGAACAAGCTAGAAGTGTGCTTTGTTTAGAGAGAAAGTATAGCCTTTATTGCTGGTACCACACTTCATGAGTCTATTTAAAAACTAGAAATTCCCTGGAAAGCTTCAATATTAATAAGAACTTAAAATGTTCAGACACCTCCAAATGAGAACAGAAGGTACTTTTCATCATCATATCTATTTGTCTCTGGTTTGAACTTCATGTATTTTTACATTTTTACACATGTTCAATGTTTTGTACATGTGTATATGCTTTTATACTGAATTAATGGAATATACTCTACTCTAAAGCAGAACAGACCGTAGAATATCATGTTAATGTTTCCTAACTTGCTTTAATTGCTTTTCTATCACTTGGTGTAGTTAAGAATTCGAGAACTTGAAGAAGCTGTGCGTGTGGAAAAGGACAGACGAGAAGAAGCTCTTTCCGATTTAGAAATAATCAAGAAAGAGTTCAAAGGGTTAGAATATGCATATGAGAGAGAAAAACACAATGCCCAAGAGAACTTGGAAAAACTTAATGTGTAAGTTTCCCTTTAAATTAATTGTAAAATGGCAGCAGAGAGCTTGATTACCACTTACAGCTTAAATTTATATAGTTTTCAGTCAGTATAAAACAACTAAATCTGATGCAATTTCCCAAACCCACCAGAAGTTCAGAACCTAGTGTTCCATTAATAACAGGTCCATATCAGTAACTATATGGGTGGGTAAAGAAAATAACTGATCTGTTACCCATTATTTGCCAAAGCAAAAATGTGGAAATTATAGTTATGGCAGGGTCCTGTCTCCTGTGTGTTTGGGAGGAGTGTAGGAAAGCACACATGGCAGGGTTAGAACAGATTTTTTTTCTTCTGTGTATACTTACATTATTATGAAAATATTATTTTTCACTTCAGTGAGCTAGATCAATCTTTAAGACTCCTGTTGAGAAGTTGTGTATCATACACATATAAATGTGTATCATTTATAGTGGTGAATCTTCATTTTCAGTTTTTGAATGATTGTGGAAAATGTTGACTAACTTAACAAAAATAGAAGGGATGAAGTATATGAGAGCAGATGAAATTACCTGGGATTCCTTTCCTGCTCAGCACAGTTTACTATGTCTGTGGTAACAGATTTTTTTTGGAAGAAAAGTTTTGCTATATTCCCTGGAGAGATATAGGATACACTGTACTGAGTCTACTTCCTTAGCTGAATTAAGTTTATTTTGGGGTGAGAAAATATCAAGAAGAAGAATGGTGCTGGAAGACAGAGAACTGAGGAGTACATTAAATAAAGGATAGTAGTTTGTGAAATACAGGGACAGAGGGGGTTTAGAAGACATAAAGTGGGTGTTACACAGTGGGGTTGTGGGGAGAGAGAGGCAGTAGGACGGGTTGAAAAAGACAGTTTGCATCTCTCAGTCTAGGATTATAGGGGTCTCTGCATAAAAGTATTTATGCTGACTTGCTCATACAAGCAGTAGAGGGGAAAAAAGAAACTGGTTTCCCTACAAAAAAGGAATTTTGTGGCCTAAGTGTTTCTATATTCATGCTTACAGAGATGTTTTTAGTAATATAGTTGAAACTTATGCTGTATTATAAACATCTTAGAGCTCTTCATTAAAAAAAATGGTCAAAAGAGGCCTGATGTGCATTTAGGTAAACCAGAGTCACATTAAAAAGTGAAAACTTTTTTCTCAAAGAAAAAGATATAACTTCTATGATAAAAATTTGTGAAAAACATTATGATAGTAATCTAAAATGATTCTTCAGGAAGACTACAGTCTTCACAGCTGGGAAACTGAGTAAGTATATGTCAAGATGCTCTACAGTTCTAAAATAACATCAGTTAATTAAACTGCAGTCTCATCCTGCCTGGTTGTTTTTGCTTTGAGCATGGGTTCTCTGTCAGTAAATACATGACACTAAACTGATACTAAGTTCTTTGCCTTTCTGTGAAATGGAGAAGGCCTAGACCATTAATTTGACATTTGCTTCTGTTTTTATTGTTTTATTTTAAAAAAGCTCCTTTGTTTGCAAACCAGCCTTTTTTTGAGGAATGGTTGTTTGATCCGTAGTTTTGCATAACAGGCTACTTTGTATTGTCTGAGTTTTTCTTGTATGTAACTTTTCATTCTTACAGAGTGTATGGACTATGGTTCTTTTTCTTTGTTTTCATCTTGGTTTGGTTTTCTTACTTTTTAATTTGGTGTAGTGGTTTTTTAATTTTTGCTCTGGTAGGTTTCCATATTTGAGTGATCCAGAAGATATGGAAAAATTAATGTTACAAGAGTTTTCTTGAACCAGTGTTCAAACACTAGAACACTGTTTGTTCTTGAACCATTTCTTCACTTGTTCCAAGACCTAATATTCCAAAGTTTGTCTTTGTATTGATGTTAGACCAGAAAAATTAATCATCCTTAGTGAAAAGTGGTTTTTTTTAGTTTGGAGGGTTTTTTTTTTAAATAATGCTTGTTAAGCCATTTTAATTTTCTGTCGAGAAAAAACTATACTGTCTTGTCAACAGGGCTGCCATAATGCATTGGCTATCTGTAATCAGTCAGGGAGCTGTTAGTATGAATGTGTTCTGGGAACCAATAGATGCTAATAAAATATTAGCTGATTAGCAGCGTTTTTAATGTAACTTAAACATCTGTTTAGGTATTTTCCAAATCATTAGAATTTTACAAGTTTTACCACAAGGTCTATTTCGAAATTTTTGGATTAGTAAATGTGGTTAAAAACATGAACTTCTGTAAGTAGAAGCTTTCCAGTTAAGTCTCTGAGAATCTCTTAAAGATATTTTTCTGAATAAGATCATTTGGACCAACATAACGATAATGGTTAGGTGTTGAATTGTATTGTGCATTCAGTAATGTCTTGTTCCTTGTGAGAATCTTTTATCTAGACATATGAAGATATTTCTTTGAGAACTGAAGGGGTTTGTGTCTAGGATATTTTTGATCCACAAAAGTTACATCTTTGAAAAATGTTATCATCAAAAAAGAAAAATAAGAGTTTTTTTAGAGAGTATATTTCTTTGTTTGGAATTACTGCAGGAAATACCTGAATAAGTATATTTTTTGTACTTAAGACTATGAAATGCAGTTTTTGCAGATATGGTACCATTTGCCTTAGGAATTTCAATTGTAGTGCTTACAGAGAAGTAAATACTTGAGTTACTAAAATGCAAGATGAACCTTAAAAAGCCTTCCCTTTTTGCTCTAAAATGGACAATTATGTTCAGTGTTTCTTTTTCACAAAAATTTGCCCTATCCTAGAGGTTTTTTGGGGATAAAACAGAATTTATGCCTGAGGCATCTGTCCAGTGTGTTAATTGAATATGAGAATGAATGTTGTCTAATATTCAAACAGTACTTTTCACTACTTGCAATCATGTGTTGATTCAAGCAATTACTTCTAACAGCTTCTGCTGAGTTTTTTGAAAGCAGATTGTGTTCTGTGATTTCAGAGAATGCAAACCTTTCCATGAAAATTAAGACAGTTAAAACAGTTGGTGGTTTTGTTAAGAGGTGTTGAAGAAACATGAACAGCCTATCCTCACAATTTTGTTAGTCCAGACACCAAAATTTCCAAACCTGTATTAAGATAAGTAGTGAAGGTCAAGCTTTTTCTGAGGTGGACATCAATCTACTCAGTTCCCTTGAGGAAATTACATGGGGTGGGCAGGTACTGCCTCATCTGTTTCCTGTCCCCTTTTTATTCTTTGAAGCGTACAAGTGTCAGTAACATTGGTGAAAATCAGTGATTGCTTTCACCGGACACCTTCTGAGAGAATACAACAGCCTTTGATCTACTTACCTTTGAAGGGTCTGGTCTTTGGACTTCAGACAATGTCAGGAGCTTGGCTTTTTTTTTAAAGACATAGTTTGGCAACCAAACATATTTTCTCTTTTTCTGGAGGTCTTGCATGAATTTGTCTTTAAGCCTTAGCCAAATGAAAGTCTTAGAGACTTTCATTTGTTGTGCTAGAACACATGTATGTCTGTTTAACTGGACTTCATGTAGGTAAATAATGTCAAAGTTGGAAGCTATAGAATGCTGTAAGAATTTGTTTTCTCGGAAAAAAAACATAGTTATAATAACTGAAACCAAGCAAACAGGCTTTTCTTGGTGGCATAATTTTTTATTTTCTTACAAAAATATAGTTGTAATAACCAAAACCAAGCTAACAGGCTTTTCTGGGTTGCATAATTTATTAATTAGCTCTGAACCCAGTAGCACTATGTAAATTGGAAGCAACATGGGATTTGGGTCTCTGTGTGAATTTACTTTTCTTGAAGAGTGAGAACATGACATAGAATAATTTGGAACTGCTTTTGCTGTGTTTCTGAAAGCTGTGAGAGTAGAAGCTACTTTGGGGGACTGAAACAGGCAGGTTTTGAAGAATAAGAAGTAAACATCTGCAGCTACAGCAAAAAATCAGCCAGGCTGAGGTAGAAGCACATAGGTATTTGGTGGACTGGTGAAGTAGTCCTTCAACTAAAAAGATACATTAATCTTTAACAAATGAATTAAAGTTAGAAAGTGACAATATTGATTCAAAGGCTTCAAAATTGCAAGGACTTTGAGCCCTTTGCACTACTTTCATTTCCAGAGAGACAGGAGTACTAGGAGAAAAAGAGATGGATGTTTCTGCTGCTGAGAGCTACATCAAAGAATAGTTCAGGTTGAAAGGAATTGCAGGAGATCTGTAGTCCAACCTGCTGCTCAAACTAATACAGGCTATGAGATCAGGATCTTCAGGCTTTCATCCAGCTAGGTCTTGAAAATGTGGAGAATGGAGATGGCACAATCTCTCTGGGAACCTGTTCCATACAGTTGGAAAACATTTCTCCTTGTCTGAACCTCTTTGGGTTCAGTACCTGTCTTGTAGACAAGCACTGCTGTGAAGTGATCAGCTGTGTTTCCTTGATAAACTCCTTTCAGATACTGGGAGGCCTGTTGTACACCATAGAGTTATCTCTTCTCCAGCTTGAATATACTAAGTTTCCTCAGTTCTTACATGTATTTCTACTGCTGACTGTGGTGGTGACCATTCCCTTAGCCCACCCCAACTTTTTTCCTGTGTTGTGAGGGGTGCATGTAATTAAAAGTGATCATTATCCTAGATGTGTTGTAATGACTGCCAAATAAAAGGTGATTAATCACTTCCCTTGATCTGGTTGTGGTGCTACTAATGCAGCCCAGGGTGCTGTTAGCTATCTCTGCTCATATGCTGTGCTACTGATTTGTGGCTGTGTCATGATTACCAGGTTCTTGTTAGCTTCTATCCATAGCTTCTATCCAGCTAGTTATGAGCCACATAACTTTAGGGTGGTCTTCTTTCCTAAATTCTGGTCTTTACACGTGTCATTGTTAAATGTCAGATGGTTCATTCTGGCCTATTCTTTCTCCATGACTAGGGAATGGCAGCTCTTCTGTTGAGTGTATCAATTGTATTGTGCCATGATCTACCCACACCAGGTTCACTCTTCGCTGCAGGTACTATGAGACTGCACTCTTGGCTTACTCCAGGTGATGGCTGAAGCTGTTAAGCAGATCTTTTACAGACCTCTACAGTATTACAGCCATTCCAGCTACTACCGTCCGGGCTTTATTATTGAACCACTTTTATTAGTGTTATAATTCACATATGTAGACTTAAATTGTAGCAGCTATAAAAATATTGTGTGAGAAAGTGCTAAAATCATGTTATATTTTATTTACTTACCCTCCTTTTGTCCACAGCCCTGATAATTTTATCATGGAATATAACTAGGTTGGTCAGGTATGATTAAGCTTTGGTAAATGTTCCCTGAGTGTTCCCAATCACCTTTGTCTCTTTCGTGAACCCAGAAAATTGTTTTAGAAGGATTTGCTTTGTATCCTTCCAGGGCTGAAATGAGGCTCAGTAGTTTATAGTTCCTTGGCTTCTCCTTTTGACTTTTGCCAAATATAAGTGTGACATTTGCCTTTCTTCATTTGCCAGGGATCTCCCCCAGTTTTTGTGACATTTCATGATGATAATGAGCAATGTTAGTTTGAGATTAGCCAGCTTTATCAGAACCTTTGAGTGTAGGTGAGCTGACCTCTTCATTTCTATGGGTTTAGTTCTCACAGGTTATCTCAGATTCAGTCCTCACCTATTGCTAGCAATTGCTCTCCTTTTAGTGTCCTTTTACTGACCATAGAGGCTTGGGAGTAGACCTTGTCAGGGAAGATGAAGGATAAAAATGCAGGGAGTGTGCTTTCTTTGTCTGCTGTTGGTAAAATAGCTGTTTTGTGTAGAAGTCTATTCCCATTTTCTTTCCTACCATAACAGTGGTAAAATACCTTCTCATCTTTTGTGAATGTTAATTCTAGGTGCCTTCCCTGAGGTACCTCTTTTCCATCCCTATACACTTAGGCAATCCTTCAAAATTTTTCCTTGGCTTCCTGTCTCTGGCTCTGTCTTTGCTGTTATTTGGCCTTGTAGTTTTCTCATTACCCACTTTTTTATCTGTGCCAGACTTTCTATATATTTGTTTTCTTGAATACCAGGAGGACTGATGTAGTACAAGAACTTTTTGAAATTTTGAATTGTCTGCTATTGAAATAATGCAATTCTGAGTAGAATTGTCATGGGTTAAGAATGGTATTCCCCAATTTAGTGTTCCTACAGAAACACTCTAAACCATGTGCTGCTCGATCATTCCCCCCTCCTCTTCTTCCTCCTTCTGTGACAGGCTGGAGAGGAGAATTGGAGTCACAAAAAGTAAAGATCATGGGCAGAGATAAGGACACTTTGCTGGACACAAAAAGAAGATAAATGAAATAAGATAATGACCTGTAACAGCAACAATACTAATGACAGAGTGTGCAAAGAAAAAAGTGATTGATCCTGTGATTGCACACTGTGGAAACCCCCAGCCATACACAGTCCCAGTGCCACCCTACCCACAAGGGAGCCCTTCCCTTGTCCCTAGCAAATGACATGAGGTGGTATAGAATAACTTCCAGGTCCTAGCCATGCCCACTCCTGGCTACCACAAAAATTAACCCTGTTCTGGCCAGAACCAGGATAAGAATATAGTCAGGTATGTGGAAACTTGAGGAGCAAGCTTTGTACTTGAAATCAGTGTTGATGATGCAAGATGTGATATCTTTCTGAAGAGAACTAATATGTTAATTAAAATATGATGACTTCTTCTTATTGCATGTAATCTGAACTCCATATCGAAATGATCAAATTAATTTTTGACTCGAAGTCTAACACAAGCCTTGGTAGTGGAAAAGAACATAATTGAAAAATAACTGAAAAATTTTTCTAAGGAATACATAAGTTTCTTCATTTAAAAAAAATAAGACAAGCATCTTCATAAGTCATATGACGTGCTAACATGATGTGATATCCAGATTGTCTTTTTACAATATGTAGAATACTTGATGTAAATATTTTTGATTAAAATGTTCTAATGTGGAAACTTTCCAGATTAGAAAAAGAGTGTTTCTCCTCAAACAATCAAATGAAAGAAGTGATTGAGGAAAAGAAGAAGATAATTATGGACCTCTCTGCAAGACTAGGGAATGCTGAAAAAAGCTTCAGTGAATTACAGAGTGAACTTGTAATGGTAAGACAAAAAACCTATGGCACTTGTTTAGGTTTTTTAAACATACTCTGAATATAATCCGTATTTTCTGTGGTGAGCTGTGAAATAAATCTTTGTGTTACTCTGATTTTTTTATTTATATTACTTTGTTTTGTGAAACAAGAGTAAATGTATATAAGATACTGGAAAAACTAATTCCAAAATATGATTTAAGTGATATACCAAGTATTTAATTGAGGAGTTATTTGCATAAAACAGTTTTTTCAAAAGTATGGCTATGAGTCAAGAGTAGCCAGCCTTTGCATTCCTAATGAAGAAGGCAATTTGTAGATATGGATTGTGATTTTTTGTGAAGAATGTTCTATCTTCCTATCCAAGCTTTTTTTTCTCAGGCTTGATTAGTTACCATTGTAGACTTGCTTATTTCTATTTTACATGATGTTTTTAATGCAAGCATTTGACTGCAAAAACTGTTTGAAAATATCTTCTTTGAAGGTGACAAACTTTTCAGTTTTTTTTTTTTTTTTTTTTTTGCTTGGTATGCATTTGTCGTGTTGGATGTATTTTACAGGATTATTTTCTGAAATATTTTACCTTTCATATGACCAGTTGGTGCCTTCCCATTGTCTCTACACACCCCAACGTTGAATATAAATTTGCCATCCTCTTTAATAGCAGGAGGGTCAAAACAAAAAGCTTAGAATATCTTCAGTAATGATATAGATGAAGGGATGGGAGTGCACCCTCAGCAAGTTTGCTGATGACACCGAGCTGAGTGGTGCGACCTGAAGGACAGGATGTCATCCAGAAAGACCTGGACAAGCTGGAGAAGTGGGTCCATGAAAATCTCACGTTATTTACCAAGACCAGGTGCAAGGTGCTGCATCAGGGTCAGGGCAACCCCCGGTGTCAACACAGGCTGGGGATTGAGCAGATCAGAGCAGCCCTGCCCAGAAGGGCTCGGGAGTGCAGGTGGCTGAGAGGCTGGATGTGACCCTGCCGAAAGAAAGAAAGCCAAATATGTCCTGGGCTGCATCCAAAGCAGTGTGGCCAGCAGTGCAAGGGAGGAGTTCTGCCCCTGTGCTCTGCTCTGGTGAGACCTCACCTGCAGTGCTGCATCCAGCTCTGGGGTCCCAGCACAGGACAGACGTGGACCTGTTGGAGAGGGTCCAAAGGAGGCTACCAAGTTATCACAGGGATGGAGCAGCTCTGCTATGAGACAGTCTGGAGGATAGAAGGCTGTGGGGTGGCCTAATTGTGACCTTCCAGTACCCGAAGGAAGCTTACAAAAAAGATGAATAGAGACTTTCCAGAAGGGCATGTCGTAACAGGACAAGGGGAATGTCTCCAAACTGAAAGAAGGTTTTCATCAGATATTAGGAAAAAAATTCTTTATTGAGAGAGTTGTGAGGCACTTAAACAGGTTGTTCTCATAACAGAGAAGTTGTGAATGCCCTGTTCTTGGAAGAGTTCAAGGCTGGGTTGGATGGGGCTCTGAGCAACCTGGTCTAGCATTAGAACTAGATGAACTTTGAGTTTCCTTCCAAACCAAGCTATTCTACGATTCTGTGATCAAAAAACTTGATCTCTCTTCATTGTGTAGTAGCACTTACACTATTTCTATACTTAGCCAATTTTTTTTCTATTGTAAATTTCTGTTCTTGCTTCCTCTTGGACCTATGAGTGTGGGAGATTACCTTGATCTCTTCCCTGCTACTGGCAGGCATTGTGCTATTCAGTATATAGGAGCAGAGATCTGCATCAGAGAGTCTTCAGATTTGTTGGTGTCTACTTTTCATCTGATGGAGTTATTCCATACATTTTCATAGTGTTATCCACTTCCCAGGTAGATTGGTAATTAATAAATTTAAGAAAAATAAAATTCAAAAATGTTTTTCCTTTGGGAGGATACAGCTTCTTCCATGCAAGCGCTAAAGTATTAAAAAATGTTTGTTGCCTTAGTCAAACTGAAAAAATAATTTTATCAGGCACAAAAAGAATGCAAAGAAAAATTCCACAGTAAAATTTAAGTTATTCCTGACAAGAATTCAGGACAAAATTCTATTCATGCTTCAGGTTTTTTGGTAATGACAACAGTATTAAATGGTGTACTCAAAATGAATGTTATGCTACTGAAAGTAAAAGCAAATAGATTGTCCCACTTGAAAGAACTGTCTTACTCATATAGCAGGTTGTTTTAATTGTTTAACTGGAATGATTTCAAGACACAAGACTCTCTTGAACAGGTAATAAAAATACTCATTTTCTGAAGAGTTGTATTAGTGGTCCCCTGTGGGATTAGATTTTTATCACCTTGGATGGCTTTGTATTTTTCCTGAAGACTTTCATATTTGATTGGGAAGCAGGAGTGCCTGTGTGTGGTCTTGTTTACTCAGTATAGACAGCCTTTTTTGTTATTTTTCTTCCAAAAATCAAAAAGTAGAAGGCTGTGCAGAAACAAAGCATAAATAACATTCAATATACTGTTATTAGACTTCCCTTTACTTATACTAAAATTGTGTGAAATTGTCAGTGCATTTTCTTCCCTTTACTTCCACGTCCTGCTTTCTAGATCTGTTAATTACTTTCTTATATTTTGTACTATTATTAGACATCCTGAATGCATATTTTCCACTTCAGTCTGGTAATCTTAAGTTGATTTCTCATGGTACTGTTAACATACAAGTTAATGTTTTCATTTATAAAATATTTGTAAGATACACAAAGTACATTATTTTGAAACTTTATATGAAAAAGTGCTTTTTTTTTCCTTATTCTGCTTGTAATTTTAAATATCAGCATGTTGCAGAAGTTTGCCAGAAACTTGCATGGGTCAAATATGATGGGATCTGTTACTAACAAACAAAATTGCTTATGAATGCTCAGCATGAGAAAGCTCTCAATATTTACATTATGTTTACTTGAGGAAATCGGCTCAAACTTGTCATTATTTCTAGGGCTTCTAGAAATTTTTAGTTTCAAGAACAGGAATTTAGAATGGCCATTGTGATTTAAGACTTTGTTTGTATTGAAACAGCCCCAGCTCTATTCCTGCCCCATGGAAAGAATAAGAGGTATCTTTAGGAGTTTTAAGTTACTCAGGATATTTACATTCCTAGTACCTTGTAGTGTATGATCTTAGTATGGGAAAAGCAGGACATGTTAAATCTTTGTTTTATGAGAAATGCAAAGGGAAGTTTGGGAAACTTGCCAGTTCATCAGAATGCATATCAGGAAAGTGAAATAATTAAAATATTGTAGGTTAGTGTAAATTCCTTTAATTTGGAAGGTGTCTTCATTTCCACCCCTTTTAACAGATTCTGTCAGAACTAACATAATTTGTATATAAGTTGTATAATAGATTGCACACCACGTGTCTTTTTCCCCATGGCAGGTAAATCTTTCTCTTAGAGCCATGCCTGAAATCATGCTCTGTTTGCATCTCAGCTGTCTATAAACACTTTGTAGGTTATTGTACACTGAATGTCAGAACAGAAATATTTGAGAATCTAGTTC
>WBNO01016672.1:0-25106 GCA_013400575.1 Peucedramus taeniatus
AAGACATCCCCATAATCCTGTACTAACTTTTCCAGGCTAGGATTATCCAGCCTTCTCAACTGGCATATGCTTTACAGCAGTAAACTCCATCTCCATTTTCAGGTGTATGTCTGAGTGGCCAACACTCAGTAACAAACACTGAGGCTAAATAATAACTCAGTTTAGGAGCCATGCACTAGCTCTTCTCTCACATATCATTATTTAGCTGACTGCATGTTCTATCCCAAAGACCAAACTTGCTTTAACACCTCCCTGTGCTTCTTCACTTCTAGTCTGACATACTTTGCTGATTGTCCCTCCATTTCCCCTCTTCTTTCAGATGCTATATATATATATATATATCTCAAGGTGTTCATGCTGTAAATGTAGGGGTTTTTTCTCCAAGGATTGCTCTGTCTTTTTCTGAGATTTAGAACTTGAGTATTTATAGTACCTTCAACTGAAATTAATTCTTGGCTTCTGTCACATTTCTGTCCCTCAGCAGTTTGCTTCATCTTCCCCAACTTGTTTCTGGTTTCGTTTTTTTCATTTCTTTGTTATGCTTTTTTTCCTCCCAAGTCTGTCATTTCAAAATTAGGTACTTTATTATTTCTACATATTTACCATTTAATTTACAGTCTTACAGCTCTGGTTATTTTTAAAACCATGTGTAGTTTAAGTACTTACTGTAATGAAGTTTAAAATGTTTCCTCTTCTGCATGTTAATTTTTTGAGTTAATTTCTCAACTGCCATGTCCATGATTAAATGATTCTGTGAATATTTGCTTCATTTACTTCTCAGTCTATATCTAGTAACTGGAGATTCTCATAGATATATTACTGCTGAAGTTCTTTTTTCCTTCTATATAAGCTCTCTCTGCTTATAAATCTGACTCAAAACTTCCCAGTGTCCTGCTTGTAATTCATCTTTTATCATGTGTTCCAACATGACTTTGACTCCAAAAGATTGTGCTTTATGCCTCTCATATCTTTCATATTTCCTGAAGTCTTTCATGTCCTTAAAATAGAATCACCTTATGTCTTTATTTCTGTGAGTTCCGAGCAAAGCAAATCTTTTCATACCTGTGTTCCTGCCATGGCTGCTCTTCCAACATGCTTCTGCTGCCTGGAGAATGTTATTTCTCAGGTCCTGCACTAAGAGTTCTTGTTTTTCAGTTTTGCCACTGAGACTCCTGGCAATAATATGTAGCATTTCAATTGCTTTCTACTGACCAGAAACTAATTTCCTCAGCTGGATTAATCTCTCACTATCAGTTTCAGCTAACTGACTACAGCTCTCATCTGTATGAGTACCTTCTGCTTACTATCCGTTCTCCTGACCACTGATAATCTCTTATCCACTGCTGTGCCTTATCTATCTGATTTCTTTTCCCCTGTATATTAAAACTACAAAAAGATGTGTAGAAAGGTTAATAAAACAGAATATTAACCCTCAGCAGGGGAAGCAAATATTTTTACTTAGTTTAAAAAGTCATTACAAAATGTGTTTTTTATGGATTTGGTCAAGTTTGAGGGAAAGGAAGAAATGCTATTAGTCAAAAACTTAACTTCTTTTATCTCAAAAAATATGCACTAGTGCAAAATGATAAACTTTAGAAACTGTTGTTGATCATTATCACCCCATTTCATTCTTTTGAATTCTGATGACTGTTTTCAGTCATCATGCATTGAATCTGAGCACAATGACTACTAAAGAAGGCTGTTTCCTTTCTTTCAAGCATTATGGTGGAATCTATTACATTTAAATGAATATACATTCATTTCAGAATGAATGTATATTCATTTCAGGTATCTGTAGAATATATGAAAGCCAGCTATTACTGAGATGCTTAAGAGGATATTTACAAGACTGTAAATGACTGAGATACCACCATTTATTGAAATACCCCTTATAAGCTTTTTATTCAGATTTACTGCTGAGGTGCAGTAAATGTATACAATTTGTCCATTGCAAGTATAAGATAAAATGCACTAATTTATATAACCTGAAGACTGTTTAAAAATAAAAAAATAATTTGAAATTTCACTTAAACCTATGTCCTTCAAGTTTCTGTTTAGGACTATGAAGTGATGGATGGCTAGACTTTGCTTAGAATAATAACCAACAGGTTTAGAGCCAACTGGCTTACAAGACAATAAAATTGTGGGTTTTTAGTGACGTTGTTTAACCCTTAATTGTTTTGATATAATCTACTGTCGGAACCCAGGGCATCCCTCTGGCTGCCCTGGATGGTTTGGGACCCTGGCAAGGGGCTCAGAGACCTTGGCATGGAGTCAAAAACACCTGTGCCTTCGACTTCAACCCATGGAGAAAATTACCAACCTTATACGAGGATTCACAAGCCATGAAAGTTAAGTGGAGTGATAGTTAGTTTATCACAAAGTAGAATTTTGGGGTTTTTAGAATAGGGGTTTGGGGGCCAAGATGGAGGAATTTGGGCATGCCCTGTCCTTCTTTCTCCTTCTTCTTAGCCTCCATCTTCTGGGTGATGGTGGCACTTTTGGACTGGTTTAGAGTAGAGGCGGACTGTGTNTGACAGTCTACGATGGTTTAGTTCTAGTATTTTTAATTCCCCCTTTTCTTGTTTGCTATAAAATTGAGGTGACATGAAGTTACTATTGATTAAATGAGCTATTGATTAAATGGGTCAAGATCTGCATTAATCAGCCATTCAGATACTCCAAAACACTTCCTTACATACGCCTATTAATTTTCATCACCTACATCTTCTTTTAAAGATTTTTTTTCACATTTTAATACAAATATTTGGTTGTTTTAACGCCAGAAATAATTTTAAACCAAAAAGGATTCTTACAGTATGGCAGACATACTGCAAGTATTTATCTGGGAGAATCTACAGGTGCTGAAGTTGCTCAGACTCTTCCAAATTAAGATTTAGCACAAGGTTTTGCAGAGAAGAACATATCATTGTTCCTCCAAGCCTTCTGTGTTGAAAAGACACTGCAATGACCACAAAGAAGCCTCTCTTTTTGTGAAGTAATTCAATCCATCCACTGCAAGGCTCTGATGGTTACAGTGTGCTGTTTGACCTCTTCCTGTGCTCCCTCTTTCAGGGGAGAAAGCCCCTGGCACTGTCTGTCAGCACTGCCAGCAGCTCTCCACAGCTGCACCTGCTCTGCTCAGAGCACCTGGACACAGAGAGCTGCCAGGAGCCCTCTCCCTTCACAGCTCAGTAGAGCACTGACCACTCTGTCAGAAATACGGGGCTTTCCTCCTCTCCTTCCAACATCTTCATCCCAGATATCACAGACTCACAGCATCACATAATACACTGAGTTGGAAGGGACCCACAAGGATCACCAAGTCCAACTCTGGCCCTGCACAGGACACCCCCTGGAGTCACACCACGTACCTGAGAGCATGGTCCGAGCACTTCTTGAGCTCTGCCCGGCTTGGTGCTGTGACCACTTCCCTGGGGAGCCTGTTCCAGTGCCCAACCACCCTCTGGGTGAAGAATCTTTTATTCTAATATCCAGCCTAACCCTCCCCTAACACAACTTCAGGCCATTCCTTCACGTTGGTAGGTTCTGGCCCAGCATTAGGCCACATAGCTGCTATGCTTCCACATGGCTTGATGCTAAGCCTGATACTCAGTGACTTCAGGTTGCAACTACTTTTTATATTTGAGGGGGGAAGTGGAAGAAAAATGAGTATTTGTGCAGAAACTGGAAAATCTGGCTTTGAGAGTTTCAGTCCAAGGCTGAAAAGAAAGTAGGACAAAGTAAATAACAGGTATCTGAAAATCTGTCTTGCTGGGATGATAATTGTAAACTGATTATGGTTCCTTGTTTCTACAGTATTAACACATAGGAAATTACATTAAATAATAATTGTTTTTCTAAAAGGATAAAGTTCATTTCATGCTACAGTACGTTAATGCAGTAGCACACTGCATTAATACTTTAATTCAATTTTATAGCATTCTTTTATTGCAGAGATCTATTAAGGTACATAGCTTGGCTTTGCTAAGCTTTGTAGAAGCCTCTTCATTAGTTTCAATTTACATGGATATATGTCTCTTGTGGTGCACTTCAATTTGTGAATTCAAAGCCACAAATAGTACCTGTGTTCCCTTCAAAACATAAATTACATACACAAAATTAGATCCAAAGGATTTCTACATAGTCAAAGTCCTAAATACCAGCCTCTGTTTAATGCTGGAGATGCTTGAAAATTCCAGACACATCAGGTGCCAATACTAATTTTCGCAAAGTCTCCCAAAATCAGCTTTCTGATTAGCCCTAAAGCCCTGACAGATAGTGCTGAACAGCTGGCTGTGTTGCTCACACCCAAACTCTGACAGATGCCCTCAGTAAAGGTATTTCTCTTTCCTCACAGGTCATGCTTTTGTAAGCTCCCTCAGGTCCACATGAAGGGAGTGCTCTTAGTTTACAGCCCATGGCCAAGAGCACCATCCAGGCTGGGGAAGATGAAGGAAGCCCAAAAGGAGGCCAAATATTCAAGGGAACAGATTGTCAAAATAAAAATGTAAACACTGAGAGCATGGCCTCAGCTTGCCTCCAATTTTCTAGTCAGCCTCTGTTTACTGCTATTTGCTGAATCACCATCAAAAGAATAAAGATTTATCTGATTATCTGATTCCACCTATGCTTCTGGAGTGTTGGCTTAGACCAAAAAATTCTTGCCTGTCATGGAAATATTTGAGCAAGTACCTTGTGGGGGTTTGGAGAGGAGAGGAAGAAGGTGGAAAGGAAAATGGCATATCCTGCCTGATTTTTTTGTCCTAACTGTGAATCAAAAAACCTAGGTGTAACCTTCAGGAACACACAGAGCATCCTCTGATACCTCACTGCTGCACCAGTTTGTGTGAAAGTCCTCTCAACAGTTAATCCTGGAATTTATGCAGATTCATTTCTCTCCTGGCTCTATGGATGAGTTCAGTAATTTGTCTGAAACAGGATTTTTAAAGAGCTACTCTCTTTGGTGGTGTGAGAGAGAGGCAGAGAGACACATGCACTCTTGAGATCTCCAGTGCCTGAGGGCATTTCCTATTTCTTGTAGCAGTGAACTTATCTGTGCTCCTTCAGAGGGCAAAAAACAAGATGAAATAACTTCTACTTTATCACCAACCTCGGAATGTTTCTGTGTTACCCTTTCCTGTCAACCAGCGAGGGCTGCATTCTCCTTAGTGGTCCCAGATGATTAAATACTGATTTCTCTTAGACTTGAGAAAGCTGCTTTTGAGTTAGGAGTATTAAAAGCTAATCACAAGGAATAGTCCTACATGAGAAATCTTCAGCAATTTTCTGTCCTCATTATCAGTGGGATAATCAACTGAATTATTGAATCAGCTTTTTTTCCAGACAATGAGCTCTCTGAGGTAAACAAAACAAGGCAAAGGCTGTTCACTTTCCTCAGTGATTCCTCTGGGCCACCTGAATTGCATTTATAGTCCTAATTTTCCAAGAAGTCAGCACTCTCTCAAGTAACCTAAATGGCCTGGCCACAATTTTCAGAATTGGTGGGATCTATTACCTTCCTGCATTTCCAGCTGTGCAGGCTGAGCTTTCTAATCCTGATCAAGAGAATCCAGGCAGAGTATGCATCTAGGTCACACAAAAAACATGCATTTGTGCTTGTATATCCATATATTTTTCTAAGCTGTGAAGGATTGTAAAATTCAAGGTCTTCCTGCACCTTGGTGAAGCAGGTTAGAATCATTCAACACTATTCTACAAGTTCTTTTAAAATTTTTGCCATTCTAATTCTCTGGGTATTCACTTCCCTAAGAAATTTCAGAGAATGTGTCCCACATCTGTGAGTGACTCAAGTACATTTAACACACTAATTTACACTGAAAATGAGAGGTATTTT
Source organism: Peucedramus taeniatus (assembly GCA_013400575.1). NCBI lineage: Eukaryota > Metazoa > Chordata > Aves > Passeriformes > Fringillidae > Peucedramus > Peucedramus taeniatus. Next base: position 5,858 of record WBNO01016672.1, read on the forward strand.
GACACATGAATTCCTTTCAAGCTTTTGCAATATGTATCCTAAATTATTTGCTGGAGGTCTCAAAGGGATTATTATTTAGTGAAATTAGGAATGTCGCTTTTATTTCCAGTCCTTACATCTGGTATTCTTACCACCTCCACAACCTACCAGCAGTCTAGGATTCCTCAGAAAACTGTATTTCTAGTGATACTTTAATGAAAACTCCTGCTGTTTTCTTATGTAGCTGTCTTTGAGCACAACTCAAATCTGTTTTGCAGAGAACCTAACCTTTAATGAAAGCTTTGTTAAGACAGAGAATTTATTTTTTTTTAATGAATGTAATGTTTGGAACAGTTGAGTAGTGCACAGCAGAGAGAAATCACTTATGTTCTTCTGTCTTAATTTTAGCAGATACATAATGATCTCTGGTCATGTCTTGGAAGGCCTTCATGCAACTGACCACTCCCTCCATGCATTTAAGTATATCCTATTTCTTTTATCCTGTGGATATGCTGGCTACTTATGAGATTATTTAGGACATGTAGCATGTGCAATAAGCATATTTTTTTTGAATAATTCTGGAGTTATATTATTCTAAGGCTGTACATGAGCCCAAAAAGCATCACAGATCTAAACTTTTTGGAGAGGTGGTAGAAGGGAGGTGAGTTAGATGTATAGCCCTTTCTCCCAAGGTAAGCTACAAAGAGTCTGTTGAGGTTTTGAACTGCAGTGAGCTTTTTGAGCTGCAGTGAACTTAGAAAGAGTCAATCAAAATTCTAGACAAGCTCTAATACTGATGAGATTGTCACAGTTTAGCTTAAACCATACAGTACAAAAGATAATTTGGATTATACATTATTTTTTATTAACTGAGATGAAGATATATCCAATGCTCTTAGAGAAGTTCCAGATTAAATGGCAATTGAGTGACCAGGCAAGCAAGAAGCCCATAGCTGAGACAGTAGATGTCTGATATGCAGCAGTTCTTGGCTTTTTTGAGGCCATGGTACGTCTATGGCACTACAAGGTAACACACCCACCCTTGTTCTTCAGAAAACCTGCACACCTGACAACATGTCATCAGTCTCATGCAGGGAGTACATGTCATCACTCCTTATGATGTCCTTACAATCCTGTTTGTGCTTTTTAGGTTGCCTGTGTGTGGTGAATTAGGAGAAACCAAATTGCACTCAAAGAGAAGAGGTCATGTTGGGCAGCAGTACTGGCCGTGGCCCCAGAGGAATTCTGGGTGGATGTCTCAGTAACAAAGACAACTTGCTTTTTCTACATGCTTTATTCTGTTTTGCAGACAGAACTTCTGTTGCATCTCCAGGAAACTTTATTCACAGTGCATTTTAAATAGTTGTCTTCTTTCACAGTAAATGATGAAGTTCTTCATTGAACTGAATGCCAGAATTTTTATTTGCAATACCATGTTTGTTGGATTTCTTAACCAACTGTATAATTTGATGAATACCTATAATGAAAATGGAGCTAACTGTACAGCTTTTTAACAATTCCTGCTTTCCCAAACTACCTCAGCTTTGATTAGGTATTTTGCACTTTTCACAATAATACATCCCCAAGAGAGAAAGACTTAATTCTGGCCAATACTGTTACTCCTCAAAGTTAAACAAAAAGAAAAAAAAATTCTACATTTCTTGTTATCTGAGAAAGAACTATTTTAACCTTTAGTATTAGAAGCTTAAGAGAGATCAGAGCTGAAGACAGTCCTCTTCAAGTCACAATCAGATTCTTCTACCACATTCAGTTTTCTGGATATGGTAAAGAATTTCCTTGTGAACATTTTTTTTTTTTTTTAATTTGGCTGGACTGGAGCTTTTTGTGGCACTGGGACCAATTTTTATTTTACTTTCATTTCTATGCCATTTGTAATTTGCTTCTTTGTTTGCCCTAGGACTATGTGCATAAAACTCATCTGATCTCCAAGTTCCCCAAGAGCCCATCATCTCATTGGAATGGGAAGAAAGCAACAAGAGAAAACTCAGCAAGAAGTTATTACAGAAAAAAACTCTAGTAAGGCTCAGGTACCTTTCAGATGTAAGAGCTCTTTGAAGAAGAGAGGTTATTCCTAGCAGGGCAGCCTTAAATGTCTGGCTCTCCTCAAGGCTCTCAGTGTTAGCACTTTTGTACATATACAAGAGCTCATCCCCACACAAAGACATTTAAGTTTCTAAGGCCTGCTGACTGGTAGCTGGTGGAATTTCACAGAAGACCAGGTTCGTTTTAAACTAGGAAGCTCTCATTTTTCACTGCATAAAAGTCAAGTACTAGTTTTCCTCTGCTGGATATCAGCCAGCGGTGAAAAATAACTCTTAAGATTTATTTTAAAACAGAACTAGATGATAAGTGCAGGGTCAAAATGACTGTGGAAAAACAGTACTTTTGACTCAGGCAATATAAGAAGTCTGTTTGACCATCAGCATCTCATCTGATTTATGAGAGCCCAGAAGTCACAACTGCAGAGGGCAACTAAAATATTTTATGTGACTGATAATGACCACACATTCACCTCCTGAGGTAGAAATGTCTCCTTTGTATTCATTAGATCAAAAGTAACTCTTTCCCACAGCATCGTCCTTTCACCACTGCAGTCTTTATATCCTAAAGGCAAAGGACATTTTTTTTTAAAGTTTTGTATTTATAAACATGCCAACCCATACAAGAAAACTGGCATCTGACTATGGTGAGATAAAACTGCAATAAAAATTAATTCCAATAACTACAATAAGTCGATCATAAGAGCTATGAATTTTCCCAGGAGCCCCCCACCAGAGAGAACAAGCTGACTTAGGTACACAGTTCCTGCCTGGCATTCTTTTCTGTATCTTTAAGATATGTCAAGTTTTTCTACACTGAAGCTGTAAAAAAAAGCTGTGTGGCTCTAGTTGGATTTCATTCTTCCCATAACTTCTAGCTATTTTATTGTTATGGACTAATATTATAAATTAATCTTTGTCCATGTTTTATTAATTTTAATTTCCATGGATTTTGTGTCTATTGACAAAAGTCAATAGATATAATTTTCCTAAATAATTTGGAATCTTAAAAAAATTGTTTGCTATCAAACTGTTAAGCTTATGAAAGATTGGATCCTTATGTTGTACAGCACATGCAACAATCCTGAATTGTAAAACCATACATTTTGTCACCTCTGCAGTAGAAACAAAACACTGTACTGAAGGAAGAATAGGGGTTATGGAAAAGCTCCCAGGTGTTTGCATTGTATTGCTAACTCTTTTGTGTAATTCTGCTAAAGGGTGAAAGAGAAAGGAGTTATTTTACATGTAAATCATCTGCTAGGGCCTAGTCAAAACTGATAACCATCCAGAAATCATGATTTCATAACATGTAGGGCAAACTTTTAGTATACAGAAGTCACAAAGCTTATGGATTACTGGTAAAGGGAACTGTCAACCTCAGGTAGGTCCTTCTTCACAGCAGCTACCCTACGAAACAAAGCAAAGCCCCAAACTCACTATCTGATGGAAGAAACACAGAGTACTCTGTGTGATCAAATGCATGACCATGACCTTCACTGCTTCAGCTCAGGGCATTCTGAAGCAAGAATAATAAAGATGAGAAATGTGTAAGACTTCAACACACTCTCAGGTTTCCAGCAAACATAAAACCTGATTTTATACAGAAGCTATCGTTGCACGCCAGCTTTATATTAGAAAGGGAATAAGAACAACAAAAACCCCACAAAACCCAGAACAAACAAAATCTCACTACCTAAATTATTTTGAAATTCCTGAACTTATCACAATTTAGGAGCTAGGAATACCTTTCTATTTGAAAAATGTGATATTGCTATATAATAGTAGGAGTAGATTTCAATTCTTAATTTTTCTCCATTTCTTATTCTCATGATTTTTACTTTACCTGCTTGGAGGTTGGCAGCTTGCAAACAGCATTAAACCTTTCAAGATTCAACTTTTCAATGTGTTAGCAGTCACTTTAATTAAAATGGTAATGCTTTAAATTGCCAGACTTCATTTTTATTTAAGTTGAACACTGTACATATATTTTAAAGTAATGTACAGTTTCATTGGAATAATTTGATTTATATTGATTTAATCTATGAATTTTAATGAAAAATCTCAAATATGAATGAGTATATGATAGAAAAGCTAAAAATAATGAAAACCGGGTGTAATTCACATAGAATTCTCCACTAGGACAAGTTTTCTTAGTGAACTTATAGGAAGTTTTTACAAATAAAGTGGAAGAATAATAAAAGAGAATACAAACCTCAACTTTTAAATATGTTATAGTCTAGATTTTGTATTTTAGAAGTCCTTAAAAAACTTCAGAGCAACCTTTTCCATTTGAAAAGGCAAGTTTATCTTTCAGGATGTTCTATCATGTACTAGTAGCTGGTGACTGGTATCTGGTGGTCTCAGCTCTACCAGAAGACAACAGAACACTTGCATATTCTGCTTGCTTAATTTTTGCATGACTCACAAAAGTAAGAAAAAACTGATGCTCAAAGCCAACGTCTGCAGTATTCCATCAGATGGAAAAGAACACTTTGCATTTAGCTGTCACTATGTCTCAGTTAAAAAGATTAAAATAGACAAATAATGGCATTAAAATGTTTGCCAAAACAGACAGGGGCTGCTTAGCCTGATATACATTGGTTTACCTCATGTATATAATGTGTCTCTCATATGTACATCCCCAAATCATGATGATTCAGCATTTGTACCTAAAATCCAGCTTCTGGTGTGCATTAGTTCTCACAGATTTTATGTCTACAAGGTCTTCTAACACAGTGGCAAAGAAACTCTTCTGTTTTTCTGCAAAGCTCTCTCTGGAACTTGTCGCGATATCCAAATGCCCCAGAGCACATCATTCTTATGGCTGCTGGATCTCCTTCACCCCTGTTTTTATAAGGTTCCACTGCAAGGTTCCACATTTTTGATTTCACCTTTTGATCATTATTTCCTGCAACACTCAACCATCCTTGCCCTCACTGCTTTCTAGAATCTTGCTGAACTCAAAAACTGAATGTTCTGGGATGTTACCCCTCAAAAGCACTGTGTTTCTAGGTGATACTCCAGGAAGGGGAAATCACTTTGGGATTCTGAAATTTTATGCTGTGTTTGAATCACATTTCAACCTCTTATTTACAATTGTTATTTAATTGCCAATTAGAGTTGAATGACACAGGGCCACTTGAGTTTCACATCTGAAAGTAAGTGCATGTAAGCTGCATTTCCTCTCATTCAGCAGGAGGATAGAGACATTCTTCTTGATTTAATATGTGTGCAATATACAGCTTACTGACATAAATGACTAAAGCTTACAAAAAAATAAATTAGAAAAATATACCAAACTCTTTATAAAAATTGAGAGCATCTTTTGGCTGAAAAAAAACTTACCAGGGGATAATGAAAACCTCAAAACGCTTGATTCTACCACTTCAAATAAAAATGTTTTAATTTCTTCTCTGAAGATGAATTCCCTTCTACAATCTATTTTTGATTTAATTAAAACACAAGGACAGAAAACAGAATGAACATTTCATATCTGGTCAAATAACATATTTTCTCAAGCAGAAATTATTTGGGTGTTTTTTCAGTGTGTTATTTAATTTAATAGCAATTATAAAGGAATTAACTTGAGGTCATCTCAAAAAAATATCTGCCAACATTTGTGTTTGTGCAACGACAATGAAACTAATTTATATATTTAGCCCCAATTTACTTCCTAGAACACTGATTTGGATTGCAGCTTGGACTGTGGATTTACTTGATATATACTTTGTTTCATGTTAATTATCTATCATGCTGAATACTTCTTGTAAACCCCAGACACTATTATATAAACAATTGAGATTTTATCATGATTGTTAAACTTCCATTATAATAGCAAATAAAAATTAATTGCTGAGCTAGAACACACACTTCCAGATTTATTGAGGTTTTAAAGCAATCTGCTATTCTATAATCATCCTTCCCCCATCTCAGACTCTGTCCACTCTTTGCAAAGATGGTTCAGGTGGCTAATCCTGAGCTGTTGAATTGATGAAGAACTTCATAACCTTTCCTCTCAGGGTAGCCCAGACTCATCCTGGATGTGCTCCCATACAAGAGTTCATCTGAAGCCAGTATATTGGAATGGGACAGACTGGTATATAACATTAAGTAATAATTAAGAGGAAAAGAGAAAGAAAAGGTCACCTGAAAGCTTTGTGTCCACACCGTGCAGACTGACCCCGTCTTTTCTGAGCCTATTATGAGTAGAACAGATCATTACTGAGACCTAGCTTTCTCTAGTTTGCAGTGTCAGGCTGGGTAGCAGAGGCCATCTTCTCATTTGTGAACTGAGAGATAATAATGCATCCAGCCAGAAAATAATGCATCCAGCCAGAAAAGGCAACTCCTGCCTATCAGCTACCCCCTACCTGCAGTGACTGCTACGATTCTGCCATATTCTGTTCACTTGGGGTGCTTACAATATTGGTGTCAGATATGAGGTAATTTCTCACAATTCTCCTATCTGAAAGTTAATTTTATGTTATGATGAGACTAATATACAGACAGATAAAAATAATTTTAAAAATATATACATACAAGAGATCAATCAGTTTAGGTTTGCTGGTTTTATTGCCAAACTCAGTGATAAGAACCCCTGACAAAACCATTTGCCAACATGTTAAAGCCTGTAGTCTCTTAAAGTCTGTTAAAGTCCTGCAGTGAGGGAAACTTTTCAGAACTGAAACCTGTCTTTGAAAGAACAGTCTCTAGGGAGATCTTAAAGATCACAGAACAGAAGGAATTCCACAGAATTTGTACCTTTTTGATAAATTCATCTAATATAAACGTAAATCAAAGAAAGGCAGTTATTAATAAGAGTAAGTCTACTTAGAGAAATCGAATGTAGAATAGAGAAATCAAATGTAAAAAGAGACCCTCTATATATACACTGTAAATATTATAAATATATATTTTAAATGCCCTTCCTCCTTCATCCATAGTCCAAGATTGGTGCTTTAATGATGTTTCAAATAGTAAGGTCTCTTGTAGAATTGTGTACCATGAGTTTTGTTTTTTTTTAAAACATGTAGAAGTTGTTAGTGAGACAGATGCATCAATAACGTGAGCCTGTTTCAATATAACTTCTGTTGAATTCATAAAAATGGATCAATAAGTGTTTCATTTATTTTTGTGATATGCCATATGAGCAGGCTTTTGTTAATACATTGTCTTGGTTGGCAAAAATCACATTCAGTAATATTGAATAATTTCATTGATAAACTGCTATTTTCAAAATTCTGGGGAAAGGTCACACAAGTTTACCTTTGTTTTCTAAATCTCTTGCAAAAGTAAATCTATACTGGAAGCAATTATTTTTTAAACAAAAAGTCCTTCTTAAAATAGAGATAGGAAAAAAGGTCTAGACTTTATTTTCACATCTGCTAAAGGCTTTCATACCTTGAAGAATATTTTAACCCTTCCAATACCTTATAATCTTGCTGATATTTTTCAGAATTTCTTTGTATTTATCTGATCTGTAAATGTGGCAAAGCATCAGAAATTAATAATTTTTTTGCTGTCAAGGACGATCTATTGTTCTTCACCATGCAGACTGTAACCATAGTAATTCACAGTAATTCAAAACCCCCTTCATAAACAAGGAAAGCAAACAATAATAATCCTGAGATAGTGATTGATCAAGAATTCTAAAATAAGTGATAGCTACATGAAGAAAAAACATCTTCTGCATTTGGTTACATTAAAAAATGGTCTAAATTAAATGTTTAACACCACAAGCTCCTTCAAAATACCTTGGATGTCAGTTTTCAGCTATTGTGCTAGAGACTTAAAACTGGATCCTTGTCTATTGCAAAATTTTAGTAAACAAGCCCAGTTAGGTTATAGGTCCATAAAGAGCCACCTAACTGAGTGGGGGGGATAAGGATGGCAATATTATTGGAAATATCTTCTCAAGTAATTATTGGAAATATATTCTCGAGTAGTATTTTGCTATTATTAATTAATTCATTATTTTGAGGGAACATATGATTATCCTAAATTAACAGTACAGAAACTGACACAATAGTAATTGATACTAAAAATGCACTTAGTGCCCTTCAGTACAAGTTACTTCCATTTCCTGAAACCCAGTAATGCAGTACCTGGCACATGAATGATCAGCAATATTCAGTCAGTGACAAGAAACTTTGACTAATATCTGAATGACCTCATAGGGAACCTCTCTCTGTTTCCTGGTTTGGATTTCAAATTTGAAATGAGAAGGTCAGAGCTGAAATGCCATCTAAGTGCCCTTTTTTGGAAGAGGTTGAGCTATTGACACTCCCACTATGAAAACTCTAAGTGTATCATAACTTTGGGGAAAAAAAAAAACAACATTCAGTTTCTTCAAAAAAAAATTAAACCAATTTTATTAAACACAACTCAATGCTGACAGAATTTCATATTCATGAATATTGGATAACTGGCTTTTAAGGATGTTCAGAGACACAATTTCTAAATATATTCTTTTAAAAATTAGATTTCTATTACACCAAGCAGAGATGATATGAAATAAGCATGTTCATCTACACAACAAATTGAGCTATGTAATAGAAGCAGTTTAAGACTACAGATGTTTATTCTTTACTTAACTCTCTCTTTAATCCAAAATGAGATTAATCTACATCATTATTAGTCATTCAGGTATCTTATGTTCACAATTTTCTCCATCATCCTTCTGCATGTGAATTCTCATCAGGAAGACTCATACTTTCTATTTTGTTGTGCCCTTGAACAAAGTGTGCCTGGAGTCTGGTGGCTGACAGAGAATGGCTATCTGGACTTCTAGGTCACCAGAGCATGATAACTTTTGCATTAAACACATAAAGCTGGGATAATATGGAATCTGTCCATATAAGTCATCAGTGTGTCTATATCAATTGAGGGTCACCATCCTTTCAAAGAAAAGTACCTTGCGAAGCTGAGATGGCTGAAGGGTTCTACAATAAAGTATCTTCCTTCATTTCCTTTTTAAGACACTGGGATTTACCTTCAAAATTTTAGAACACTAGAAATTCCTCATGAGTATGGAGAAATTATGTCATACTCTTAAACAAACCCCCAGACTGTGACATTTTAAAATGGGAAATAAGGACTGGCTTTGAGGGTGCAACAGCAAGACTGTAAAGTCCAATTTTAAAGAAAGTTGTTCATAACCATGACATGGAGTATGCTGAAGAGACCAAGAAAAGTTCCAGGTGCTAATCGCTCCAAGGAAGTCTTTAACGATTGAAACTAGGCAAGGTGGTCAATGTAAAAGTAGAGTGAGAGTTTTCCACCCAACTTATCTGTAACTGCTATCCAGAGGTAACTTCTCCCTACAGGGGCAGTGTTGTCATGAGACAACAATGCAAATATCTGCCCCTCCTTCAGAGACAACCTTCCCTCTCCAAACTTCCTACATTTAGCTTACATCATAGCAATGATGTGAGAAGCAGGGATGAGATTTATCACTTTAATATAACAAGATGCTAAAATTATAGTACTGCAAATGGCAAGTTCCATTAGTTCTACATGGAGGTTGATAAAGTCAGAAATTATATAAATACAATATTAAATAATATTAAATGCGTGAAAAATCTGTCACTAGATATATACTACTTCACCAAAACATTATTCAATTGCCTAGCACCCACACTGGTAGTTATCACCTTCTAATGGGATATCTTTTGATATATTGCTTTATTGTTAAAAAGTCCATTAGTTTTTCCAGTAAGTCACAATTTCCACATCAGTTTTCCTAGCAAATGTAACTATATGCTTTGTGTTTATTTGAGGTAAAGAAAATAAAGATTTTCATCCCAAATGACGTTGATTCTAAAACGTCCTACCTGTATAATTATTTCTGATGTTTATTAGCAGGAGAAGAGATTTTTAAATTATAAGATGAAGTCCAGATGACAGACTTAGCATGACAATTTTTAAAGCTACGTTACTTAAAATATGAAAATATGAAATATTGAAATGCTGGTTTGACAACAGCTAAAGTAAACTAAGAGAGTAGGACAGAAATGACAAAAAGAACTCACATTGGAGAAGTTCATGGAAACTGTCTTCCATGGGAGGGACCCCACACTGGAGCAGGGGAAGGGTGTGAGCAGTGTGTGCACTGAGGGGGAGAGCAGCAGAGACAACTGTGATGAACAGGCTGCAGCTCCCTGTTCCCCTGAGCTGCTGTAGGGAGAAGAGTCAGAGAATTCAGGAGTAAAGCCCAGGAGGAAAAGAGAGATGGTGGGAAGGTGTTTTTAAGATTTAGTTTTATTTCTCATTACCCTACTCTGATTTGATTTGTAATAAATTCAGTTAATTTCCTTAAGCTGAGTCTGCTTTGCCCATAACGGTAATTGCTGAGTGATCTCTGTCTGTCCTTATCTCAACCCACAAGCCTTTCATTATATTTTCTCTCCCCTGTCCAGCTGACAAGGGGAGTGACAGAGCAGATTTGGTGGGCACCTGGCAAAAAAGGTAAACCCTCCACACTCTCAGAGTGGGCACCATTGAGAGATTCTCTCATGAGTTCTTCCAGTTATATTTCATTGAAATTTGGATTGACAGAGCAAACAGTAAAATGTATATTTACAATGAAATTACCCATAAGTTCCCTACTATGCACTCTTAAAAAAAATGAACCAACCAAAAAACCTATACTATACATTTAAAACACCTAAGCTTCAAATATAAGGTACTGTGTTTTAAGTGCACAACCCTAAAAAATACATTATTCTTTTCAGAAAACCCTCCTTTAGAAACAGGTTCATGAAGTCATCAGAATCCAAATCTGTTACCCTACATCAGCACTCAGCTTATCCATCCCACAGAGCACGCTCAGCACACCCTGGGAGGAAATAATGTTGGTTGGGGTTGGCTGCACACTGCAATGCAGAGGCAGAAGTGCCCCCAGATATGTTCAGAACACCTGGAAACACTTTAGAGACAGGTCGGTGAGAATCCTCTACTGTGACATCTGGGATTTGCCTATAGTACCATATATGTCAGTCAGTAAAATGGCCTCAATTAATTTTGGACAGATTCTCTAGATCTTCATTTTAACTTTTTCCCATCAGTTTTTCCTTTTCTATTTTGAAAAAACATTTAATGTTATCAATGTCAGCAATGTATTAAAACTTTTCCTCGTTTCTGTGGTAAGCAGAAATGAGCGGTTCTGCTAGGACTAATGTCTAGCAAATTCAAAAGTTGCTGTAAAATGTGTTATTTCCAGCATACTTATTTTTGTTCCTTGATGAGCTACAAATATGTTTCTTAATTCAGCCAGAAAGGAAATGAGAAGGAAAAAGCAAAGAAAATAAAATGAGAAAAAGAGTCATTGAAATGCTGAAAAGTTTGGTTTAGGAACATGACTTCAAAGACATAAGATCCTCTGGAGTGACATTTCAGGTGGTGGAGATAGATCATTCCTGACAGATCTGGAGCAGGGGTATTACTGCAGTAAGCATACTATCTTTCCTAATTGTTAGAAAGTCATCCTCCTGCCTGGCTTAATGAATAGAAATATACTCTCAATATTTCTCAATATTTCTAATAATAGACATATTCTCTAACTGAAAGTCTGAAATCTTAGCTAGCTTTGACACGCAAATGCACAAGTCATTCCCTGGAGTACAGTATGGCCTCAAAGCAGGGCTACTGAGTAGCAAAAGGCAAATTGGAATTCTAGGTTCAGCCTTTGAGCAGGATTAAAACTTCCCTGTACCAGACTGCTTGCCTATACTAAATGTCTCCATGCACAGACTGACTGGTCTGCTGATATTCTGTGGCTTTGCTGCCTCAGTTATGACCCAGAGTTGAAATGAGTTCCCAGCTCCTTGGAAAATCAAGACTGAAAGTATTAATTGCCAGGAATTGATCAGACCAAATTAATTAGCACATCTGAAAATGTGTCCATTAATTTTTCCTGATATGATTAACTTGTCGTCTTTGTTGGAAAAGAAAAATTGAACCTTGACATCAAAGCAGAGGAAGTAGGAGTATAGTAAGATTGAGAGATAAAAAGTAGCTGTTCATTTTTTCTATATAAATGAAGAGTAGTAGAAATTTTCTGGATTTGCCCCTAATAATTTTTGGCCATGCTTAGAATTGACTAGGTTTACCTTCTATTTCATTCCTATGATTTAGGAATCTTTCTGATAAACAGAGAACCTAATAAAAAGAACAGAATACTGTTTTAAAACAGCCTATTCTAATGTCAAAAAAACTAATCTAAGGTGTTTTTTTTTCACTAAAATTTGATACAACTGGGAATACTGTATGAGCAACTCAGTGAATCAGATACTTGAGAAGAAAAAACCATCACAAGCACAACTGGTTTTGATCTCTCAGAAGAGGGCTCTTTGAGGGTCAGGATTTTCTCGGCTCTCTTGCAGTATCGTTAACAACCTTGGCAATGCAAGCAACAGAGCAGTGGGAATGGACACTTGAAAGGAGGAATCCTTTTCAAACCTTCCTACCCATGCAGACAGTATGCAGTCTGACCCTAGCTGCTTTTTGAAAGGATTCCCATTTATCATGGGAAAGAGATAGCTCAAAATATTTGACAGAGAAAAAATTAAGTATATCTAAGAAAGAAAAAGAAAAGATCAAGCTCTTTATCAAACCCTGCATTGGAGGAAAGTAATTAGCTTTGTTGCAATCCTTCAGAAATATATAGAGAAAGTTATCAGCTTCTTTATAGCACCTCAATCATAATTAAAAATATCACTAGGACAATGTTAATGCATATGCAGCTAGAAGAAGGCAGAGATAACTTGAGGATCTCTGATTATGATTTCAGGAGAAAACGTATTGTAATTGTCTAGCAGAGTGTGGATGGTTTGCAGTGCACTTGAATAGCAGAGGAAATGAATATTTGAATGGTTTGCATATATTATGTATATATACAAGTGTGGAACACAGCCTATCTATAAAATACCAAAATGAATCAATATTTTCCTTTTCTGTACATTATGTTGTTTGAGGTGAGATCTACTGTTGTTTTGGCACACAGGCAGATGTTCTCCATACTAGGAGGGTGAGAAAGAGTTTATGCAATCATCTCAAATGGGACATTTCAGAGCTATCCATGATACTATATTCCAGATTGTATTTCTGAAGTCCATTATGCAACTGTGACTTTTGTTTGCATTTATGTGCTCTCATTTTTTCAGGATTTCCACATTATATTTCACATGCATCATTTTATTCCTTCCTATCCAATTTCTGAAGTCTGCCAAGGTCCTTCAATACCTGCATTCAACCAAGTACCTGACAGCTCACTACTGACTTTGATGCTGTAGGCTTGAAACCTATGCTGATGTTCATCAGCATTATTATTCAAGCTCTCAGTTTTTCCAGTTCTAAGATACAACCTTCTGTCAGCTGCTGTGGAAATGTCTCCATTCAAAATAAATTTGTGCATGACTGACAAGCTGCTAGAAAGCTAAAATATTTGCATTTGTTCACCAACATATACTTTTTGAGGCCCAAGTGTCTCAGTCTACCTTTATCCTTAATCTGTGTTTTAGCTCAAAAGTTTGAAGGGCAGCCATGGAAATGCAAGTCACCCTTGACATGCAACTGGAAAAAGATTTTGCCTCTCTGACCTCTCTCCCTCCTCCATATTAGTTAGGAAAGGTCTGGTTGGTTACACATGCTCTCTGAAGGTTCAGTCATCCTCTAAAGGAAAGAAGAAGACAGCTTTCAAATATCTTCTCTTCTGGCTTTTCAAATGCTCTCATTTCAGAAGGATGCTATGAGACACGGATGGGGTTTATTTTGTTCAAAAGAAATTCACAATGTGCTATCTGGAATGAGACTCCCTACCTTTTGCAATATATTGGATAATGCCAGAAACAGAAACATGCTGATATTGATTAAGCTTCTAGTTATGCAAGGGTGGCATTTTTTAAAGGGGCATGCAAGTCTGAGAATGGTGCTGTTAGAGCTGTTTGAAAGTGAGAGAAAACATTTTTCCCGGAAAATAATGCTTCACTTGAAACCATGCTGTCACTGCAATGATTTCACTTTCTTTCCCTCTACTTCCTAAGTCAGAAGACACAACTTCTGCAAAATGTAATCCACAAAATATATCTTATCAAATTAAATATTTTACTAGCTGAAATACTTTACTGATTATGTCTCAGGTGGTGATGTGGGGCAGTGGATGTTACTGAAATTTTAAGAGTTACTGGTATTTAAAAGTTAATTTTTTTTGTATGATGGAATAGAGTAATATCTTGTATGCTTGCTGTGTGGTCTTCTAAAGCCACTGTAAATATTGAAAAAGACTTGTTTTCAATTTAAAATATTAAAGAAATTACATGAAAAAATCACACTTTTTCCCCCCCCCTCATTATATCTTTGAACAAATTATGNAATTATGTAGGCAAGAAAAAAGAGACCTTGCTCTTCTCAGTTCCTAGTCAGAAACCCGAAAATGTCTATGACTTGTAGCTGGCAGATTTGGCTGCTGATTTTTTTAAATGAAAATTGAGTCTGGGTACCACAGAATGATCTGTATGCAGAGTATGCAGTTAACCACTGCTATTCCCCACCAATAACACAGATGGATCTGACAATTTAAGTTGTGAAACATATGGCTTTAGTAAGGAGGAAATGACAGCTGAGCTAAATATCTTTGACAGAGTAACTCTAGAAAAAGAATATAAAGTTAGTTGCTTTGAAAATTGCCTTGCTTTCTTCAAAGCCTACACTCTTCACTTCACCCTCTGTCACCTTAATATCCATGAGTTCTGTTTCATGTAAGAAGTTTTTCATGTCTTTGTACCTTTCAAAATTATATGAGCTACATAGCCAGGAGCAACTGCCAGAATAAGCATTACTGAGCACAAAACATGCTATTTCTTTCAAGTCTGAGAAACCAATTGCTTTTATTACATTAAAAACTGACCATGGATTATATATCTTCTTCCATTGCACTTAGCCTTTCTTTCAAAACTATTACTAGTGTATAATTTCATTAAATTCCAACTCGTCTCCATAATAAAAAAAGCTTCCAAATTCTTCTGACTAAAAAAAATGTAAAAGGCTCTGGAGGACTTATTATATTTCATTTCACCAGTCACTGAGGCTATAGTTCTGGGGTAATATTTCTGACACATAAGTACAGAACTTTTAGAATTCCTAGTAAGTTTTTCTAGTCCTGTCAGTCAGAAAATTAGGAAGAGATGCCACATAATTAGCTTTATTCTTTTTGTGCAACAATTTTATACAAATTATTTTCATTTGGGTCAACTGAAATGGAGAAGATACTGTAGTTTTTCATGTTTCCACAGAGACAAAGTTCTGTTTCAGTTTTAGACCCAGACAGTCATGGTTCACACTGTTGTTTATACTGTGGTAGCATTATTAAGGTTGCAAACTGTAAAAACAGGAAAGAGCTCCTGATTGGATATCAGGTATATATGAGGCTTTAAAACTGCATCATGATTCTGGAATATGAAAACACTAAGACCTCAGGTTTTTTTCCAGAGTGCTCCCTAATGCTCTCTAAAGGATTTCTGTGAAAGCTCAGTAACACAAACATCTGGTTCTATTTTTACACTCTCTCTTGCACAAGTTCCTTATACAAATCCTGCACTTCTAGCCTGTCATATGTTCTTCAGGCATACGAGATTTTCTGCTTTAATGTGACAAGTAAAAATGCCTCCTTACTCTAAGCAATATTGCAAAATTCAACAACTCAGCAGAATTTTTTTTTGTCTAATCCTGTATACAGACAGATTTCAAATACAGCTATCTATGACTAAATATGGTAGGTATTAGGAATATTACTATAACCTTATTACAAATCAAGGACGACTAGCAATTTATTTTTTATTGGATCAGACTTTTACAGTCGTTTGGATAGGATATAGACATGTATGTCAGCAACCTTTTTGGAAGAAGAGACATTTCTTTTTAAGATCCACAAAAAGCTTGCACTCAAGCCATAGAAGGTTGAGCCTCAGCCAACTATTAATTTGATGGAACTATTCTTCTAAAAAGTCATTATAGTTTTTCCCTGGCATCCCTAGATAAAGGGTTGCTCATGGCATTCAGAGAGAATTTTTGGGGTCCCAGAGCTCTAAGTCTTTCAAGACAGAAAACACAGAAAGGCACTTGGTAACATTTCTGTGTCTAATTTAGGAGTGTGAAAGTTCTTACTTCTGTTTGGTACTAAAATCTGAACAAGACTGAAACATTTCTTTTACAATTTCCTACTAGACGTGGAAAATTTGGCTTATCTCAAGGGTGTGGCAACATTCTGCTGGTATGCCAGCAGTGTGAGAACATTAAAGCTGAGATGGAAAAACTTGTTTGTTTGCATGATATATTTTTCACCTCAACTCCAGTTTCTTATTCATGAAGGGACAGCAGCATTAAACTTCCCAAGAGCAGAGAGTTCCACACTAACAACTCATGTCCAGTGCTGGTCACTATAATGAAATTCTAGCATTAGAGGATTTAGTGTTAGGAAGGAGAAAAATATTACACCAAAAGTGTTTTCTATTTCCTTTGCATTCTAAGATTTTGTTTACTCTCAATGGAATTAAAATCATTACCAATTTATTTTTGCTGTCCCTTGTCCTTATATAGGGATATTATGCAATGGTGTTTTTTCATATAACACATTGCACTTTGCCATGTAATTGGCATTGGCATAAATAAAATGTATTACCATAGGAATTTAGGACATTAACTGTCATTGCTAAAAAGAATTTATTTTCAGAAAAAAAATTGATGCTGTGTTTCATACACAACATATATCAAATGACATACAATGTGTATCACTGTCCTGCTCCTTGCAATGTGTGTATGCCTGAGGGGAAAGGAAATGCAGCAATGGGACTAGAACATTTTTTTCTGAACATGTAGCTCAGTGCAGCATTTTCAGTCTTAACTGATTATTATTTACTAAGATCTCTACATACAGAATGCTGGGATTTTAGATCTTACTACATATTTTGTGGAAATTTTTGAGAAATGTTAAAATACAAAAAGTAGACTTGTTTCAAGAATGACTGAACTTTACTGGCCATTTACAGAGATTTAAAAGCAAGCTTAAGTTTGGTACACAAATATAAGTCCATTTGCTTAGCTCTTATAGGAATCACAATGCTTCTTGTTAGAGAAAAACATTGTACACGAAGGACAAACATTTTTCCAAATTGTTTGATATATTACATCAAACCTATGTGTACATAGTTGTCTATGTGTACAATTATGTTACACACTTTTTCACTTAACCATATCTACCATATGATTTTAAACATTTATTATAAACCTTTAATTGTGACTTAAAAACTGTTTAACACAAGTAATAAAATTGAAAAGTCAAGACTGGAGAAATAGCACAGATAAAACTTATAAAAGCATAGAAACACAAGCAACAGTAATAGCTAAACAGAATCAAATGACACCTTACTAGGCATATAATATTTAGCACGTGCAATTCAAACTAAGAAAAGGGAGTGCATCTGGATTTTAACAATAAAAAAGGAAGAAAAAGTGCAAATTCAATTATTTGGCAGACAAGAAATATTGTTCATACTCTGGCAATTGTATGGGGTGAAACCTATATAATGTAAAACCAGATGCAAATCAGAGCTCAAGAGAAATAGTCAAAACTAGGTAGAGAGAGTTAAGAGCAGCAATAAAAGCTTGATTGGATTTAGATGTTGCAAATCTTGTGAGAGATTAAGTATTCTTAAATAATACCTACTATTCCATGTGAGAATGGAAAACATCTTGAAACAAAGTATGGCAAGTTCATGTGAGAAAGATAGGAAAAAGCAGGACTGAGTTTCCAGTATTCGCTAGAAAATAGTTGACACTGCGGAAGTCAGGCATGGAGACTCATCAATTTTTATCCTTAAACATGCTAAGGTCTTCTGAAACTTATACATCCCCAAAATCTGGAGCAGATAGGCAGCTGTTCCCAATGTCTTGCTAATGCTGCATCTGTCTCTATAAACACTCTGTGCAAGATATATCTTTTATTTGACAATTAGTAAAAGTGAATGTTCCACAAAGGACAAATAATCAGATTCTACAGACCATCTAATGCAGTTAATGCCAGAAGGAGAAAATTGTAACAGCACAAGACTCTTGAAAGCTTGATTAAATGTTTAGTGACACTATAAAAATGCCTTTATTGATTATTGTAACATTCCTGAACACGTGTCATTTGAGACCTATGATAAGTATTTCATGCATTTGTGAAAATTGAGCTGTAAATCTGAGAAAGCAGCTGCCATTAAAACCAAGATGGTTGTATTACAAGCCAGCAAGACATAAAAGGATTATATTTAGGAGGTTAAATTCAATGTCATTCTTTTTTCAGTAATGAATTGTAAAATCCATTCTGTTGGCTAGAAACCAGAAGTAATTCCTTTGAAATATGTATTCAAGGGGGATGGGGGCAGGATGACAATTAGTTTTGGAAACAAGAATGTTATTTCTGATTGCAACTATAAAGATCCATGAAAGCTGTCCTTGACTATTAAATAAAGCCAATGGTGTGCGTTCTTGCCATGGTACCACTTTGTTTCTGAGATACCACCTATTCTGAAAATTGCAGCAATCTGCTAGCTCTCAGAGACTGTCAGTGTGAGGAACAGCTTGGATATTTCCATGGACTGCCTCTTTGGTTTGTGAATTTTTCTGGTGGGGGTCACAGAGAGTCAATATTGAGAAATATTTGCTTCTGTGTCGGCTAATAAATGGAGCGTATTTTTAATAGGGGAGGGAAAAACTGGATTTGTTTCAGGCAAGAAAATGCAGGTTATGGAGGAAAACTGTCCATAAATATGTCAGAGCAAAACCAATCGTGGAGTGTGGGGAAGCTCCTCAAGGTAAATGACAAGTATTGACACAAGAAGAAGTGGGTATGAAGTGGCTATGAACAAACTTACTTATAAATTGGAAAATTCCTTGTCAGAGTAACAGGAAGATAACCTAATTGCTTTTAAAATGGGTCACTTCATGAAGGAGTAATATGGGAGCAGCAAGGGGGCTATTCTGAATGCCCAGCAGGTTGTTTGAATGATTTCCATGCCCTCAGCCCACAGTCCCATTTTTCTAGATTTTTTACTGACCTCTGCAGTTTTTGTGCTGTGTCCGTTATGAAAGGATATAAAAAGGAAAAAATTTAACTACAGTCTGAAGCAGAAACATTCCTAAAAGGTAAAACACTTAATATGTACTTAAAA